>CM068839.1:99079181-99679181 GCA_028554795.2 Sinohyriopsis cumingii
ACCCTTTTCCATCAATACCCTACTCTAAAAGCAAGTCTATACCCTTTTCCATCAATACCCTACTCTAAAAGCAAGTCTATACCCTTTTCCATCAATACCCTACTCTAAGCAAGTCTATACCCTTTTCCATCAATACCCTACTCTAAAAGCAAGTCTATACCCTTTTCCATCAATACCCTACTCTAAAAGCAAGTCTATACCCTTTTCCATCAATACCCTACTCTAAAAGCAAGTCTATAGCCTTTTCCATCAATACCCTACTCTAAAAGCAAGTCTATACCCTTTTCCATCAATACCCTACTCTAAAAGCAAGTCTACACACTTTTCCATCAATACCCTACTCTAAGCAAGTCTATACTCTTTTCCATCAATACCCTACTCTAAGCAAGTCTATACCCTTTTCCATCAATACCCTACTCTAAAAGCAAGTCAATACCCTTTTCCATCAATACCCTACTCTAAGCAAGTCTATACCCTTTTCCATCAATACCCTACTCTAAAAGCAAGTCTATACCCTTTTCCATCAATACCCTACTCTAAAAGCAAGTCTACACCCTTTTCCATCAATACCCTACTCTAAAAGCAAGTCTATACCCTTTTCCATCAATACCCTACTCTAAAAGCAAGTCAATACCCTTTTCCATCAATACCCTACTCTAAGCAAGTCAATATCCTTTTCCATCAATACCCTACTCTAAAAGCAAGTCTATACCCTTTTCCATCAATACCCTACTCTAAAAGCAAGTCTATACCCATTTCCATCAATACCCTACTCTAAGCAAGTCTATACCCTTTTCCATCAATACCCTACTCTAAAAGCAAGTCTATACCCTTTTCCATCAATACCCTACTATAAAAGCAAGTCTACACCCTTTTCCATCAATACCCTACTCTAAAAGCAAGTCTATACCCTTTTCCATCAATACCCTACTCTAAAAGCAAGTCAATACCCTTTTCCATCAATACCCTACTCTAAGCAAGTCTATACCCTTTTCCATCAATACCCTACTCTAAAAGCAAGTCTATACCCTTTTCCATCAATACCCTACTCTAAAAGCAAGTCTATACCCTTTTCCATCAATACCCTACTCTAAGCAAGTCTATACCCTTTTCCATCAATACCCTACTCTAAAAGCAAGTCTATACCCTTTTCCATCAATACCATACTCTAAAAGCAAGTCTATACCCTTTTCCATCAATACCCTACTCTAAAAGCAAGTCTATACCCTTTTCCATCAATACCCTACTCTAAAAGCAAGTCTATACCCTTTTCCATCAATACCCTACTCTAAAAGCAAGCCTACACACTTTTCCATCAATACCCTACTCTAAGCAAGTCTATACTCTTTTCCATCAATACCATACTCTAAGCAAGTCTATACCCTTTTCCATCAATACCCTACTCTAAAATCAAGTCAATACCCTTTTCCATCAATACCCTACTCTAAGCAAGTCTATACCCTTTTCCATCAATACCCTACTCTAAAAGCAAGTCTATACCCTTTTCCATCAATTCCCTACTCTAAAAGCAAGTCTATACCCTTTTCCATCAATACCCTACTCTAAGCAAGTCTATACCCTTTTCCATCAATACCCTACTCTAAAAGCAAGTCTATACCCTTTTCCATCAATAACCTACTCTAAAAGCAAGTCTATACCCTTTTCCATCAATACCCTACTATAAAAGCAAGTCTATACCCTTTTCCATCAATACCCTACTCTAAGCAAGTCTATACCCTTTTCCATCAATACCCTACTCTAAGCAAGTCTATACCCTTTTCCATCAATACCCTACTCTAAGCAAGTCTATACCCTTTTCGTGACCAGTAAACTTAATGAATGGCAGGTAAGTACTTGTACATATGCAGACCTTTTACAACTTTACCTCCTTTAAACCAAGGAACAGATTAATTAAAGAGATTAATTAAACAGATTAATTAAACAAGACAGACGTGATTAAGTAATTTGTTAGGGTATATACTACATAATAGTTTTAAATAGGCAGTTTATTTGCTGAAATACTAGCTTACTTATAATGTAGATCTTAAATCAGTGCAATAAAAAGTAAATGGTGGAGCAAATTTACAATAGCAATATTAATGTAGTCGTCAGCTGAATTTGATGGTTTGTTTGTTGACTGGTTGATTTTTAACACAGAAAGGCTATACCATGTAAACTAAAAAATACCAGAAAGCCATTAAGATTGTCATTATGGAAGAAGAGCTTGGAATTTTGAATTGGGAAAGAAAACAAAATTGACTGATATGTCATTTCTAGCACAATGCATCTACATACCATTTGTATGTGTGTGTGTGTGTGTGTGTGTGTGTGTGTGTGTGTGTGTGTGTGTGTGTGTGTGTGCATATACATGTGTGCATATACATGTATATATATATATATATATATATATATAGAGAGAGAGAGAGAGAGAGAGAGAGAGAAGAAGAGAGAGAGAGTGTATGCGAGAGAGGTGAACATATAGATAGATATTTAAATATTTAATTTTTTTCCTCCAAGATGAGCAATATAGTTTTACATTTACATTTTTTATTAGTTACATAAGCATCAACAAGCTAATGAATAATGAAATGTGGTTCTTCTAATTTTCAATCTGAATCATACTTGTAACTTGTTACAGCTATTTCAAAGCATTCCAATCCTCCGTTCTTAAAAAGCAGTATTAATCTGTCTCTGATGTCTTGCAATAGCATAACTACAATTGTGTCAAAACATCTTGAAAAAATTATTGTAGTTTTTACAAAAATATCTGGGGCCCCAAGTGGCCGAGTGGTCTAAAGCGCTCTTCATTACGGATCACTGCCATCTCACCTCTGTCTGCGGCGGTTCGAGTCTAAGATTCAGCCAATGTGGTTATGTGAGAAAGCTTGCCAGTAGCTTCTCGTGGGTCGGTGGTTCTTTCCTGGGTTTTCCCAGGTTCTTCCTCCACCATTAATACTGGCGGCCATGTATAGCCAATCAAGTGCTGAAAAATGGCGTTAAACCCCACAACAACAACAACAACAACAAAAATATTTGAGTTTTTTGTCTACGGTGTCCAAAGATATACAGAAAAAAGAGTATTTGTAAATGAATGATGGAAAACGAGTGTTTCGTAGCAAATGGATGTATCAGACAACGAGCTTCTATATGCAGACAAAAATTTATTTAAAAATGGGAAAAAGCAAAAGCAAAGAAAACTGGAAAATCAACAGTCAGTACAAGTCATTAAAAAACCAACCTATGACCCAGCCAAATGTCTGTCAATACAAGTAATTAAAAAATCCCACCCACCCAGCCAAATGTCTATAAAACATGTCTACTCCAAATCGTTAATGTCTAACAAAACAAAACTGCAAGAAAGTTGTGATAATCTGTTATCAGAGAAAAGCAAACTGGATCTTTCTGACCACACACCAGATACAACTGTAAGGTACTTGAACTTTGCATCATAGGGAAAAATGAGAACTTCTAAGGAATGAGTAGGGCTGCAGACAATTTATAAATCCAGATAATTTGTTATTATAGTGAACTGAATTTCCCCTGACCTTGTGTCACCCTGTCAGATCCATTAGATACAGCCTGGGGTTATAAAATCATTTCACACCCTCCTACAATACCCAACCATAGACTAGTCCACCATACCATCATTTCACACCCTCCACTACAATACTCAACCATAGACTGCTCCACCAAATATACTATTTCTTTTTAAAGATTATAGTTTTTGAGGCTTCTTTTATGCACAGCCCTAGAACTTGTCTGGTACAGAAATGTATTCAACCTCAAAATGCATGACTGGCATTGCTCCACAGATAAGCACTGTGACCACTGTGATGAAAATAATCCCCACTTCTCAATTATAAAACCAAAACTAAAAACATCTTGATGTTTAAAACAGTCATAAATCTTTAAAACAATTTCACCACATTCTCATAATATACATAGAAAAACAAGATTATTTCAAATTTACTTAAATTATTCTATATTGTTATTATTACAGCTTTCTGTAAGGTCTGGAGTAGCCAGCAAAATATTAATTGGTGTGAAAAATGCATCAAGTGAGAATGTAGTCCGACAAAAAATTTTAAATGATTGTTTTAACCTCTAAATACATGCAACTTTTCTGTGATATGAAAAGATTCAATTTTAAATTTGGTTTTTAAATTTTGAATACATGTTTAAATTTTTGTCCCCAGACAATATAGCAGTTTGAATCTCCTCTAACCTTTCCCTGGTCCCATTTTAGATATTTTGAGACTTGTATATTGAGGTGTGAGGTCACAGTGGGTTGCCTCTGGATAAGTTGAAATTTGCCAAAACCCTGAAGTGTCTTCATAGGGTGGTCACTTACTACCGGGCCTAGCTATCTTGAATGACGTTATATTAAGTGCCAAATGCATGAATTTGATATGTTAGGAAGAGTATCTATCTTTTCTTAATTCATCATCTTTTTCTTTTTGTTGACAGACTAGACAGAAATCCAGTGTGGACAAAATTCAACCTGGCACAATCCTATGTATAATGAATCTCAGACATCAGGGACATGCCAGCTGTGCAATCTGGGTGTCAAAGAATTCTAAAGTTTTGATAGACAATGTGTATCTACATCAACACCCAATAAAAAATATCTAGAATGATCAGCTCCAAGGATAAGAGGAAACTGGATAATTTCTTCTGTGACTTTAGGGACTGCAGGAAAGGTCAGAAGAAACTGGACTATCTCTTCTGTGACTTTAGGGATTGCAGGAAAGGTCAGAAGAAACTGGACTTTTGTGACTTCATGGACTGCTGTAGAGAAGTTGGACAAAAACAGATAAAAGACTTACCCTATCAATACATGTTGGTCTTTCTTTAATGATCTGCATTATTCCTTATGATATGTAATTTAAACCAACAAGCAACAATTTTTCTCCAAACACTTCACGGTCAATTATTTTATTATGCTATTCTTTTCATGGTTGAGCAAATGACATTTGTAGGCACTTAAATTTATGGTTAGAGCATCTGCCTCTTATGTGAGAGGTCATGGGTTTGAACCTTGGCTGAGTCACACCAATGGTACAAAAACAGCTGCCTTGCTTGGCACTCAGCATTTAGAGGTTAGTGGCTGGGGTTCTATATTGTTTCCACAGACATTTTTTCTTTTGTCCAGTCTCTAAGTTCATAAATTTAAGCACACACAAAATCCAAGAAAACTGTGTTCCCCAAAACTGGAAATCATTTAGGCAAGCGATTCATGCTGGTGTATAAGGTCCAGATAAAAAAAACGGCACAGCAAACATTAATTGATTTCTCCTCTGTTTATGACGGAATAATTTCTTGATAATAAGCAGGTCAATGGGGTGATACACCATCAGCTGAATTGATTTAGTTTGACTAGGGCTACACTGTGCCTATAAAAATCAATTAGATACCCTTAAATTGGCAGCATATCTGATTATTCACACATTGTTCCAGCCCTGGGGCTGTATCAGATTCAACTATTACTGGAATGCTTGCAGAAAATCTTATCAGTCCCTAATAACAGCACAAATTAGTTGTCCACTTCATAAAACTGAAGAAAAAGTACAGTTTCAATCAAAATGCCAGAAAGAATTTGCAATTTAGAAAGTCTCTAAATTACATTCTATGGAATAGATAAGCTAATACAACTCAACAGATTATCTTATTAAATTTACAATTTTTCAAACATTTCAGGAAATATCCAACATCTGTTCTATTGATTTAAATTTCTGATTGTAACTTCAACCTTGCAAAAGTTTTTCATCATCAAGGAATGCTATTTCTATTTGTAGATCTTTGGGCAATGATAAAATGTAAAAAAAAAGTCCATTTATAAAAAGACTTCCATTAGTTACAATAATGAAGGAAAGATTGATATTTTTGATTACCAGATTCAGTGTCACTTTCCATTTCAGATTTGCTAATGCTTCAATTTTGTATTATTCTTTTATGATTTACTTGGGTTTCTTTGAACTGTTACTTTTCAAAAATTCTTCTCAGAAAATTATTGTCCAATAAAATCTCACCATACATATTATTTTATGTTGTTCTGATGATTTGGCTGATGGTAAAAGCTAACTAGAGCTTATGTTTAATTGTTTTAAATCGTGCCAACATTAAATAAATCTCATCTTATCACTCACAAAAACACATATCTGGTTAAGCCTGCCGTTGAACTCAAGTTCCTCAAAACATATTAAAGATTAATAATAAATATTTGTTTGCCTTTTTCTTTTGTTCTAATTGGAACCATGGAAACACATACGTTGTTTTAAAAGTCTTTTTATGACCTTACACACTGTTATACAAAGACATATCATAAAATCCAAGGGGCTGATGAATCCATGCTACAGTAAATGAACATCGCATGAAATGAGGGGCCGATCAATCCATGCTACAGTAAATGAACATCGCATGGTATGAGGGGCTGATTAATCCCCATTACTGTAAAGACATATCACATGGTGTGAGGGGCTGATCAATCCCCACTGTAGTATAGACACATCACATGGTGTGAGGGGCTGATCAATCCCCACTATAGTATAGACACAGATTCACATGGTGTGAAGGGGTGTTCAATCCCCACTATAGTATAGTCACAAATTCACATGGTGTGAGGTTCTGATCAATCCTCACAAACACATTGCATGGTATGAGGGGCTGATCAATCCACACAAACACATTGCATGGTATGAGGGGCTGATCAATCCTCACAAACACATCGCATGGTATGAGGGGCTGATCAATCCTCACAATAGTATAGACCCATCACATGGAGTGGATTTTTCTGGAAAATTGAGCAAGAAAAAAAAACTGTAATACATTCTGAGTTAGCCCAAAATTTCAAACATCTCTATAAATGTTATACTATTCTCAACCTCTGTCCTCTCATGCACACACACTAAAATAATACTAGAGCAATTAAAAACTAACAAGACTTAAATGAATCTGTTCATTTATAGCCAGCCCGTACAAAGACAAAGATAACATACAAAATAAATAACACATACATATAACATACACCACTGATTCCTGGCAAGGATCACTATTCATAAATAAAGGCTCCAAGACAGGTCAGGGTCAAGGAAACTATAATAATACATTAGAGTAGGGAGGTGTATAAACCCTAGATCAAAATTCATAAACACCGATATTATAATAAAATGAATACATACATTCATCAACATAATGGGGGAAGCAAAAACACGTAAAAAATTCTTAACATTTGGAACTAGGGGGTCTGTCAAATGATGTAACTCTGAGACAGACCACACCAAGAAAAGCAAAATTTCAAACATCTCTAATGATTTAAGAATAAGGTCAATCAGGTACAATGCTGAAAATTGATGAAATTCAAATTTTATATCAATAATTCAAATTTTAATTTTCCATAAAATAACTATCTGAATGTAAAGCGCATCTTTCTAATGCAAAAATTATTCTTTATTTTAATTTTATTTTAATTAATATTTTTAGTATCTTCTGACATAACTAAAGTTTTAAAACTTAAAACTTGAATATCTTTGCAAATTCTTCACCAGTTTAAATGGAATTTTCATTATGTCATTTTAATTTTAAAGTCTGTTATACTTATTTGTAAACTTCAGTGTCATTTTCACGGTACATTAGTAATAAGTAAACATAATGACTGAATGATAGCAGGGATAATTTATGGGGCACCTTGCATGTCAAAGGGCCAAAAAGCTAAGTAATAGCAACCTGTTATTTCAGCTCATCTACCCGATATGTGCAGCAAAAACTGGAACTCTTGATCTACATAATACCAATCATATAACACTTTTCATAGTAAATATTGAAAACAAAACCAGTGTTCCAACAGAAAACCAAATTAGGTGCTTGCCTCGGAATCATTTGGCAATTTTATACAAACAGGAAAATGTGATCAACGATTCCATAACATGTCTTTGTGAAGTTTAAATTATTTTCAAGAGCAACTGTAAATATTAATTATCATGCAAAAAATAAATTAAGACTAAAATGATCCTGACAGCAAAATGTTGTCCCTTTGTCAAACTGACAGGGCACAGAAGACACGAAACAATAAAAAGAACATTCTTTTCCATGATATTCATGTACCAAAACTACACATAGCATGATACAACATAATGACAAATGTGGCTCACCTGTCTTTTGTTCCATTACGAGAACACAACCTACATAAACATCTCCCAAACTTTACATCATTTCAAATCTACCTTTTTAACCTGATCCTGATAAAAATTTATTTCTAAATGAATATGCACTGTTGTCTCTTCCTTGCTCATAATCAAAATCATCTCAGATCTTAGAGATACAAAACCAACTTACTATCAAAAGGATGAGAAATATCTTCTATTTATCTAGAGATAAGAAGCTCAGCAATGTCTCTTATTATTTTAATGAAGTGGTCTATGGTAATAATAATGTAAGCTTTAGGCTGTGTAAAATATTGGAATTTGGTCTTCGGAGTGGTAACAAGCTCAGCCAATCAGATACAAGATTACTTCATTAACAAACATTGATCATAATTGAACTCATCTGACATCTTGTATAATACAAGACTATTTAACAAGACGGTCAAAAAACCTAATAAAAACAAATACAAAATAATGATAATTTGATAGACTGTTGACAAGTCAGATTGAAAGTCACCTCATTAATATGCACAAATATTACTCATAATCATCCTCAAACAAGATCTTCACAGCAGGCCTATTGACCAAGTTTGATCAAATTGCTATCAAATACAGTTTTAAGAGTGGCAAAACAAATTTTTGTACTGGATGACGTTATTCCCTTATAAATATGCATAGGTCTCACTCAAAATGAAAATCATCAAAACTCTTGAATATATTAGACTTTATAATTTCAAATTAGGTCTGAAATAAATCTTATTAAGTGGTACGAAGACTGCCAATCGTATGTAAGGTTGCCTCATTACAGGTGTTACATGTAGATCTTGCCCATAATAAAACACATTATATATCTTGATGATATCAGCCTATACCAAGTTTTATAAATCTCTGATCAGAAAGAGAGTCATTAACACATTAACCCCTAGCGATGACTTTACAGGGCAGGAGGTAGTAGCCTACTGCTGAGCTTTGTAGCGTCATGGTCATGCATGATATACTTTAAAAGTGGGTGGTATTATAGAAAGGTAGACAGATGTAGCTCTACAATGATACCAAATAATCTGGAATATCTAGTTGCACTACAAAATACAGATAGGAAAACCTCATGTTTTGGACCTGACTTTTTTTTACCCAAAATAAGCCCGTGGTCGGAATCCCATTTTGTGTCTGGATTTTAGACTTTTTGGTCTCAAGTCTAAGACAAACCGGTATGAACTGCAAACAGACAGATGAGTCTTTGCAAAAAGTAAGATAAGATGGTCATTTGGAATAAAGAGTGTTCTCCATAAAAAAATAATGGCTCTGTTTAGCAAAAAAAAAAAAAAAAAAAATATTTCTTTACCCTTCTGCTCATGCATGAGTCAAATAGCCAAAGAAAAATGCTGTTTCTAACACAACTAGGCAGTATGTTACTGAAAGATGACCGGGAATTTGGTGTTTTCGAGTCTATTCAGAAATAGCTTTCAAAACATGTTTCCTACTTGATTTTCAGGCGAAAATGACAAAAACCTCCAGGGGTTAATGTGTTAAAGCATTGACAAGTTTAACCAGTCAGATGCAAAACCACCTCATTCTATTATCATGTTCATAATTGGGCTCATCTATTGATTTAAGCCTAATTACCAAGTCTGATCAAAACTGGATAAGAAATACATTCTCTATAGAGTATTTGCAAGCTCAGTCAATCACTATGTGGATCACTTGAATTCTAATGCATGGATCACTTAAATACTATGCATTGATCAGTTGAATAATATGCATAGATCACTTAAATACTATGCATGGATCAGTTGAATACTATTCATGGATGACTTGAATGCTTAGCATGGATCACATGAATACTTAGCATGGATCACATGAATAATATGCATGGATGACTTGAATACTTAGCATGGATCACATGAATACTATGCATGGAGGACTTGAATACTTAGCATGGATCACATGAATACTATGCATGGATGACTTGAATACTTAGCATGGATCACATGAATACTATGCATGGATGACTTGAATACTTAGCATGGATCACACGAATAATATGCATGGATGACTTGAATACTTAGCATGGATCACATGAATACTATGCATGGATCACATGCATACTATGATCAAATGCATTACCAAACTTGTACTTTACACTAATCATATAAAACTACATTCAAAGTAAGATCAAAATGAAATAACAAAATATGGCTTCCAGAGTGGTAACAACATAAACAGGACCTAAGAGATGAGCTTTAGATACCAAATTTCAATAAAGTCACTGAAACATGTCAGACAGATAATGACCTACTTCTGGAATAGTGCTGATCAAGATGCATCTTCTTAACAAGTCTAGATTCTTGATAGCGTAGAATGTGAAATGTAGGTCACAGCAGCCTTTTCTGTAGTGTATGATACTAATACAAATCTATTATTTATTTTAATGATTCAAATATGGATAGTTAAACACAAAATTTAACAGAAGTCATCATGAAATATGCAGCACAGTGATCTACTTTTGTGGTGACGATTGTAGTATTTAAGATACATCCCCTCACCATGTTTCATTACTCAACGTTCGAGCAGATTTTTTTTTTAAAAAATCCATCTTATTAGTCACGGCAAACATTTTTTTGGTTTTTTTTGTTATGGATTTAACATCTTATAATAACTTCAATGTAAAATATTATACTGCAAGTCCCAAAAGCAAGGTAACATTTCCATCCTGACCTCCATGTGACTACAGATTTTAATTTGCTGATCATTAACTTGTCACTTCCCATCATAAAACATACTAATGTGCAAATTAATCAAGGCTCACTGACAGATGACAGGACTATAAACATTGGACTGACTGCAATAACAGGCATTCATATCTCCCAGGGGACCATACACTGATAATGGGAAATGGAACCCTTCAACAGCTAGAAACAAGGTTATAAAATCAATATACCACTCTATTGATAGCAAATGATATAAGCCATAGTCCACATGCTTATGGAAATGATGGAATTAATCCAAATGAGGGTTGATATACATATGGAGACTTGTAAAAGGACATTATCTTAAATATCTACTAGATAGTACACTGAGTAGTAGTAAACATGATTTTTGTATCTTCCAAGTATACACAAGAAACATCTAATATCATATTTTCTGATCAAGCAGAGACATCTGGTGGTAATCCAGGAGTCAACACATGTCAGTATAGACATCTCTATCAAACAAGAATCTTCTCCACCCCTGCTTCCACCCCCTTACTTTCCCACTTTCATCAGCAAATACAGTATTTGCCCAAATTGTCGAATTCAAAACTTGGAAATAATCTTAGACATTTTCAAATCAGGCAATTTATATTTTATTATTACAACCAAAAGGAAAACTGCTGATCAGAATTGATCTATTCGCTTCAGAATGAAAAGTCATGACAAAACAAAGTGCATCAGTCTAAATAATCAACATATACTATGCATGTAACACGAGTTACCTAGCAAATCACAGTAACTTGGAACAAGCATTAGGTGTGTACTCTTCACTAACCTGGGTGTGTGCATCTTCAGTAGCGAAAGTTCTGATATGTTAACCCTATCTATGCCTTGGCAGATTGAGCAGATATTACGATGCTTTGGGTCTGTGAATTTCATCTTGGCTAGCAAAGATGGGGAGGGTGTTCCAAAATGATGATATCAGTTGGAGCAGTAATACTTGACCATCTTCAAGTCATTTTGACTATTGATACTAGACTAAATAATTAAATTCACAAATATATGTAGAATAGCATGTGTCCATTTGTGTCCAAATCCCTAGCAAGCCAAACAAGTCCTGCAATAGGTAACATATACAGGAAGAAATAATGCACATTTTGGTGGTAATGGAGGCTGACACAATAGGTTTCCCTAATTTCTGCTCGCACCAATCAATTTGCTCACGTGCCAATCAATGACACTACCGTCTGAAGATTTGCACTTAACAAATAAGCTGAATGTGACAGCAAAGGTACATCAAATAAACTGTTCATGTTGTTTACAGTTAGATGTACATCAAATAAAGTGTCCATGTTGTTTACTGTTACAGGTACATCAAATAAAGTACCTATGTTGTTTACAGTTAGATGTACATCAAATAAAGTGTCCATGTTGTTTACTGTTACAGGTACATCAAATAAAGTACCTATGTTGTTTACAGTTAGATGTACATCAAATAAAGTGTCCATGTTGTTTACAGTTAGATGTACATCAAATAAAGTGTCCATGTTGTTTACAGTTAGATGTACATCAAATAAAGTGTTCATGTTGTTTACAGTTAGATGTACATCAAATAAAGTGTCCATGTTGTTTACAGTTAGATGTACATCAAATAAAGTGTCCATGTTATTTACTCTTACAGGTACATCAAATAAAGTACCTATGTTGTTTACTGTTACAGGTACATCAAATAGAGTGTCCATGTTGTTTACAGTTAGATGT
Organism: Sinohyriopsis cumingii; assembly: GCA_028554795.2. NCBI lineage: Eukaryota > Metazoa > Mollusca > Bivalvia > Unionida > Unionidae > Sinohyriopsis > Sinohyriopsis cumingii. The sequence continues at coordinate 99,091,771 of CM068839.1, forward strand.
ACATCAAATAAAGTGTCCATGTTGTTTACAGTTAGTTGTACATCAAATAAAGTGCATATGATGTTTACTGTTATGGTGGTGCTCTACAGTTTCATATTTTTCCTAGGGTTAGAATTTTAAAGAAAAAGAATTTCCCCGGCTTTCCTCACTGGTTATACTGGCTATTTAAAAAAGACCTTGTATATCTTAGGTATAATTCAAAGAACCTTTAATTCCTTTTATTTTGGTGTATGATTGATGGGTGTAATGTAGGTTATAGAGTATACAGCTTGGCCTTACTCCAGATGTGCACCTTTCAAAAAAAGTGCTAGCTTGGTGTAATATGGGTTATAGAGTAGAGAATTTTGCCAGACTAGACAATACCAGCTTCTGAAAGTGCAATGAATGAATTACCAAATACATAAAATGTAAAAAAAAAGTTATTGGCTCTTTTTTTATACAATTTACCTCTGAAGTTCAGGAAGTGAAAATGACCAAGTGGAGCTTGCACTTTTTTGAAAGGTGCACATATGGAGTAAGGCCAAGCTGTATACTCTATAACCCATATTATACCCGTCAATCATACACCAAAATAAAGGGAATTAAAGGTTCTTCAAAATATACCTATTAGATATACAAGGTCTTTTTTAAATAGCCAGTATAACCAGTGAGGAGAGCCAGGGAATTTTTTTTTTTTTAACTGCTAACCCTATGCAAAATACAAAACTACTTACAGTTGAATTTACTTCATGGTGTCTGTGTTGTTTACAGTTAGGTTTACTTCATAGAATAGTGTCTGTGTTGTTTACCGTTAGGTTTGCTTTATATAATGGTGTCTATGATGTTTAGAGTTTGATTTACATTATAGAATGATGTCTGTTTTTTTACAGTTCGATTTATGTAATGCAATGGTTGTTAAAGTACTATCAATCACATTTATTTAGTGACATGGTATTATGTATATTTAATTTGTGTATGTGATTGACTTTTATCCATAACTGAGGGTAGGAGTTTGGGACTAGCTGAATAATGTTTTTATTTGGTAAACAACAAACTGTATGGCCAATGTTTGTCTATGATTGCGGATTTATATATTAAAGACTATTAGTATCAGTAGGAAATATGTTTACTTAGTTTTGCATTCTAGATATGGCATTGATTTTGACCCTAGATGATACCAGATATGAATTATGTTTATAGTTTGATAGAAATTTCCGTTTAGATGAACCTCATCCAGGTCCTCTTGTGGTGTCTTTAGCTTTTATAGTAGTGCTGTTGATTATTAGAATTGCTCATTCCTACTTTTAACATCAGACTAGTGGAACCAGTTTCTTTGTTATGTTCAGTTTTAATTTGAGGATTTATTTATTTAAATTATTCATTGGAATTAAGAGCTCTTTGAATTAAATACTAAATCACTATTTTTGGGATTATTGTGAATTAATTTAGTGATGTTCTGGATTATATAATTAAGGTACAGTAAGACTGTTAGCATGTCAACACTATTCCAGACTACTGGTGCATCAGCACATTCAAAATTTGAATTCATTCAGAACACTACTGGATTTCATTAGAAACACATTATACTTTTGGACTTGCGATACTGTAAGTTTTTATTTAGATTTTCTGTGTGTATTCTAGGGAATAGATTTAATGAAGCTTTTGGTTAGCACTCTTTTCTGCTACTTAGTTTACATAGAGTTGTAACAGTCATTAAATCTGAGCAAATTTTAATATTGGTGCGTTAGTGATTCTGGCATAGCAACAAGACACTTCTTTAAAGGAATAATGGAACACTATTTATTGCTGTGATTCAAACCACTACATGAGAAATGAAAATAAAGAAAACTACTTAAGGACACTGCCAAAACAAAAAGAAGTATTCCAATCTTTGTCTAAAATTAAATGGACTATAGGAAAAGAAGAATGGATTCCTGCAGCCACAGCAGAAGATGCTGCAGGAATCCAATGTCTAATTTTGGCGAAACAATCAATATACAGAGATGTAGAACACATTACAACAGTCTGACATGACTGGTTTCCATCCAGATAGAGTGTATCGATTCCTTCCAGCATTTTGGCCTCTGACATCAGAATGGCCCTCTTCCATCAGCAGCCCCGGCAGTTTAACTTTTTTTGAACTGGTTCCCAATTGTTTTTCAGTTGCTACATTGAAACTGTTGTGGAAAACTGTACTACTGGTCCTGATTAGTCAATAACAAAAGCCAATCACAGCCTGTAATATTGGTCCTGATTGGTCAATAAGAAAAGACAATCACAGGCTTGTTTGCAGAGGTGTCACAAATAAATGGCAATTTTTTTAAATTTGTTATTTTAAATGTGAATTAAATGCAAATCTGCCAAACAATCTTTTCTGAAGGAAGTCACATTTTTGTACAACATGCAAAAAATTGCATCAGGCCTTTTCTTTATTTGTAAGCAAACAAGGTGAATATACATGCTAAACATGTTCAAGCATGTAAATAAACTTTAAAAGAAGGTTCATAACTACATCTTAATAAGCAGATACCCTTAATTTTGAATTGTCATTGAAACTAGTTTCATTGTATTGCATCGTCATTGAAACTAGGTGCACTGTGCTGCACCTGTCACAATCTTACCAAATGTACAAGCAAAACCGTGATATATTTTTACCTTCTATTTTAGAAATAAAATAACAGTTCTGTCCATATCATGAAATATCTAAAATCAACATTTCAACATTTCATTTCTTCCAATCACATTTCATTACAATCCAATTTCCACAAATTAAACAGCCTGAATACCAATCCTCTCAAGGTTTTGCTGCCATTTTAAAAAGCCTCATCTAATCTAGAAGTAAATTTCAGCAGCGGAATATTGGATATCATTTCAGATCCTCTGACTGATTAGTAATCTCAGTTCCCAACAAAAGCAAACCTCTACAAGAAATAGAAAGAATCCCTGCAGATTTGCTACAGGAAACGTCAACAAATCAAGTGAAACTGGTTTTGAAATATTCATAGAACAGCCTTACAGACTTGTAAGGCTATGGCACATATGCAATACTTCATTACTCATACCTCACCGCAGTTCAACAGGCAAGACAATAAATTATGGTAGAACTGGACTCTTCATAGTATACTAGTCTGTAGCATTCTACCAAGAATCAAACTCTACAATAATTTGTCTCACTGTTGTGTAGCATTCTATCAAGAATCCAGTTTGACCAAAATTTACATTCTCAGTCTAGTGTAGTATTCTATCAAGAATCAAACTCTACAATAATTTGTCTCACTGTTGTGTAATATTCTATCAAGAATCCAGTTTTACCAAAATTTACATTCTCAGTCTAGTGTAGTATTCTATCAAGAATCCAGTTTTACCAAAATTTACATTCTCAGTCTAGTGTAGCATTCTATCAAGAATCCAGTTTTACCAAAATTTACATTCTCAGTCTAGTGTAGTATTCTATCAAGAATCAAACTCTACAATAATTTGTCTCACTGTTGTGTAGTATTCTATCAAGAATCCAGTTTTACCATAATTTATTGTCTCACAATTGTGTAGTATTCTATCAAGAATCCAGTTTTACCAAAATTTACATTCTCAGTCTAGTGTAGTATTCTATCAAGAATCCGGTTCTACCATAATTTATTGTCTCGCCTGCTGTAGTAAAGACAAGTCAAAAGATAGTTTCCTGTAGCAGTTACTACTACAGAAAACTAATTTTTGACTAATCTTTGTTTATTCACCACTGAACTCTTTAAACATTCTGAATACCTGCTTCAAAATTTCACAGTCATTTAATGTAGTCTCAATTACATCACTATGAAAATTGAGAAGATAATCTGAAGATGCATACACATGCATTAAAAAAATCAATGTATTTCAATTAAGAGTTTATGTTGTTTTTTTTCAGATTTCATCATGGTACAAGTTGTCAGTTACTGAATCCCAGTGCAAATAATGCCTTCAGGCATTGTATAAGCCGTGTAAATAAGCCGTGCTAGTTGTTAACTGACAGTTTATACCACCATAAACTAAAAAAAAAAACAACATTAAACTCTAATAAATGCAATCATTTATAATTTTATTGACTTTTTATTGTTATTCATTTTTTAAAGATATTTCCTTTCAGATTTATAGTCTGTTTAAGCATATGAATTCTTGTTGCTATGTCTGCTATGTAGCTTTTTATAGAACAGGGAATTCTCCATTTGCAATGTAATAGCTATGTAAATATCAAGCAAAAAATTTAACTAATGGTGTGTGATCTAAGGTTTTGAACATTTCACAATATGGTCTTAATCTTGTATTTAAATTAGCATATTATGTTTTCTGAGTAGAAGTTCAATATTCAAAGCAAAGGATGTGTTGTTTTGTTTGACATATGAATGACTCTTGGATTTGATGTTAACATCACAAGTTCCTTGTAACTTGTGAATCGTTTATTGTCCAGACACGTAACCAAATTTTCGTATCTTTAAATCTATTTTCATATTGATTAACAGTTTCAAGGTTAACAACAAGGGCTTCTTACAAATGAAATTAAGACCATCGGTAAATGGTTAGAGTGACGGGGGGCCACTAGACAAACAGTGCAAGACATCGACGCTGACGGTTACGATGGTGGATGTAGTTGATCTCCCACCCACCTTGTCCATCATATAACACAAGAATGGTGATAGATCCATTCAGACAGTAGAATTTTGTTTATTGCTATTAAATAATTTTTTTTACAAATTCATGGATTGAAGTGTGTTGTTTATGAAATCCAATATAATGTGATTTTTCAAAATTAAATACTCAATTTCTGTGTCTATATGTACCAGTACAACTAAGCATTGTTAGAATTATCCTGTGTGTGTGGCATCATCCTAATACAAGTTTCTTTTACGACTCCAACTAACTGTGTTATGAACTGGAGAACTGTATTATTGAGATTTCAAAGTCTTTCTTACTCAGGGAAACCTTGCTGACTGTGAGAAATATGTATTAATGACCTTTCAAGCTCATGCATGCAAACTGACAAAATCTTGTCAATTAGTGAAATAACAAGAGACCCTACAGTTACAATCTGGCATATTCCAGTCTTCATTATAGTCTGGATGGTGTTCTAGAATATAATTACTGGCCTAACCTTCACAAGATTACATTTCAGAATCCAATTAAATGTTAAATTACAACTACATTCCTTTACCTACCTCCTTCACACACACCAATTTTATTAGTTAATCAGTGCAAATCTGACTTTCCATGCATGCCTAGACATTGATGGGAAAGGATAACATTATCCATTCAAAAAGGACCTTGTTACAAACCTTTCTGGACAAAAGTTAGCTAGCTTACACTGTTAAATCTACACTAAATGTTTTCTATTTTATCTCTTTGTTCACTGGTAGAATTTGACTTGTCCAACTACAACCAGAGTCAGGCAGTGGTAAGAACGGTGGACTAAAAATTGGACCACTGTCTATCCCCATGAGAGACTTTAGTAAGGGAGACCACTATGTCCCCAAGGGACTTTAGCAAGGGGACCAATATTAGTAAAGAGCTCACTGTCTATGTCTCTGGGGGTTAAGGGACCAATACAACTCTGAGGGGTTTCTGTAAGGAAACAACTGTAAATGTCCCAGGGGGGCAGGGGGGGTATTAAGGGGAACCACAAGGTACCTGATGGACTTTAGGAAGGGGACCAATATAAACCTATGGGGCTTACTATGTCCCTGATGAACTTTAGTAAGGGGACCATGTCAGTGCTTTAGGGGGTGCTCACCAATTAATATGTACTTTAGAGAGAGTGACGTATGTAAGGTGAAGTAGTTTGCATTTAAAACATGCACAATGGAGAGAATGTTGGCATACCTATATGCTACTGTAATGTAATGTGGATGATATTTCTTTGGATATTGTACTTTTGGAAATTTTACATGATTTATGCACACTGCTAATAAGGCCTAACAGGAAATTGCGTCGGACATTTGCCTCAGCCGAATATCCCATTTTTCGGTACTATTCAGAAGCATTCGCCTCGGCAAATAATACGCGCACAAATGGTTACAAGTAAAATAATTCAATAAATATCGAACTTTTAAAAAAAGGTTTTTTAATACATAATAATTTAGTCAATAATAAATTATAATTACACAAACAGTTAACATTCCATTGGACTTCATGAATCATGATTAATGTTAATTTATTTAACTCAATTTCCTTTAGTAATTTCACTAGCATTCCCCAGGTGGCGTAACTTTTCTGCTTCCGGTAAATATTTGAGTGTAGAGACGCCATTTGTAAAAAAATTGCACCTACTACTCGGTTCGTGCCTGGATCTGGCAAATAGAACATCCAAATACTTGGATTCGGTACTCGGTGAAAATTATCTACCCGGTTAGGCCCTAACTGCTAACTAAAATGACTGTTCCCTTGTGTTAAAAAATCAGCCTGAATTAGTCTAAAGTACACTATACATAGCAGCTATTAAAATAGGGAAACTGAATTTTGCCAGACTAGACAATACCAGCTTCTGAAAGTGCAGTGAATGAATTACCAAATATATAAAATGTAAAAAAAAGTTATCGGCTCTTTTTTATACAATTTACCTCTTTACCGGGGAAATTCTTTTTCTTTAAAATCCTAACCCTATGGAAAATACGAAACTGTAGAGGGCCACCTTAGCAAGGAGACTGTGGTCTTTGTCTCTGAGGGACTTTAGAAATGAGGACCAATGTCCATGTTCCTGAGGAGCTTGAGTAAAAAGGGACCACTATCCCTGAGGGAGGTAAACTGATGACCTCTCTTGCTCCAATTATTCAAGCTGCAAAGTGGATACAGCATATGAGGTTGACCTATAACAGGACTGCCACCACATCAGTATAGAGTTATGCCTGTCAGCAACAATTTGGATGAAGGCTTAAACCAGACTGATGATGAGCCGCTTTTCCTGGAGGACCTCGTCTTATTGTTTGAGGGGAGATAAGTCTGACTCAAACTGAAAACAATACATGGAAAGAGGAATGGCGAGAAGGGCAGACATGGTATGGAGAGATGCAGTTTGAAGACTGCTACCCCACCCTTTCAAACAGATACAAAGTAATAAAATACCACTGTTAAAAGTTATCATGTGAAACAAATATGGAGGGGGTAATGGTATAAAGGGATAATGCAGATTAAAGACTACTACTCCACCCCATTACAAATAGATGCAACTGTAACAAGATACCAGTATGTTACAGCATTGTTCTGATGAAAAAAAACCTGCCCCCCACCAAACACTCTAAGACTTGGTTCCTAAAAGTTTATAAAAGCAGGAGTGGTAAAATATTTTATTCACCTCTACTTACCAGTCTTGCACAAAATTCTGGGAGAGGTGTTGTTTCAAAGGCACATTTACTGGCCAAACTAAATAAACAATAAAGCAACAAAACTGACTGCTTGAAAGATAGTTTTATCTTTGTCATCCAGGAAATATGAAAACTGGATTCCACAAGGAATTCTCTGAACATGTTAATACTTAATGGGATCAATTATCACCAAACTTTTTTTTATGAATAAACTAAACAAAACAACAGAATATAAAGTGCGGTGGAAAGGGAATTCTGATGATTCACTAGTTTTTGCAGCTGCAAATTAAGCCAAAGAGGACGTTAAAGGTCAATTATGGAGAAAATCTTCAAAATGTAATTTTTCATGCTTTTTGTAAGTTTATATTTGTGGATGAAAGACACATTTCGTACGTAAAATCTGCTCCAAATGAATTCCCCAAATGTGCTATTAATACTAACGAAGTTATCTGTCCCAAGTTATCAAATGTATTACATCCTTTGACTACGGTTTTGTTTGCTGTGGTGTAACATCATTCCTGAGCAAGCCGACTAACAACACAATCATTTCAAGAAAATATTGTGCAGAATACAGTCGTTAATTCCAATGAATAATTTAAATAAATAAATCCTCAAAAACAGTTGCAGAGTAAGCTCTTACGCTTATATCACACCAAAAACAAGATTTAGACAGATCATTAAGCACATATGACACACTTCAACACCAAAATCAGGATTTAGACAGATCATTTAAGCTCATACGACACACTTCAACACCAAAATCAGGATTTAGACAGATCATTTAAGCTCATATGACACACTTCAACACCAAAATCAGGATTTAGACAGATCATTTAAGCTCATATGACACATTTCAACACCAAAATCAGGATTTAGACAGATCATTTAAGTCATATGACACACTTCAACACCAAAATCAGGATTTAGACAGATCATTTAAGCTCATATGACACACTTCAACACCAAAATCAGGATTTCGACAGATCATTTAAACTCATATGACATACTTCTACACCAAAATCAGGTTTTAGACAGATCATTTAGTCACTAGAGTGAGCAAGGAAGAGTTCAACATGTTTGTCCCCTTTCCCAGGGTACTGAAATTTTATATCTTCATTAAACCCTTGCTTTATATATTTATGATGGAAAAATAAAGGCGGTAACTGTCAAGATTAATATGGCAAAACACAACATTTCAAAAAGGCATTGTCGCCATTTCAAAGAATTGCAGTTTATTTTAGAATAGTCGTCATTAATAATTTTGACTAAAAGGGAAATCTGATTCATGTATTTTCTCAGTGTCCCTTACATAATGTAAAAGTTAGAAAATAAGACATAAGCGTCCTTCTGCATTTGAATGGACCACTCTGGTGGCCTAGTGGTTAGAGCATCCGCCTCGGATGCAGGAGGTTGTGGGTTTGATCCCCGGCCGAGTCATGCCAAAGACTTAAAAGATGGTACTAAAAGCTACCTCGCTTGGTGCTCAGCATTAAGAGGTTAGTCTTAGGACTGGTCGGCCTGGTGTCAGGATAATGTGACTGGGTGGGACATCATGCTACATGTCTGCGGCATGATGCCCCAGTGCTAGACATCACTATAAACTGTCACACTGCAGACATCATAGTGATTTGACTGAAAAATTGTAAAAGCTACATTAAAAATCCAAATCACACACACACGTGCATTTGAATGGCACAGTATTTTCATATTTTGTTATAATAATTGTTGCATTTTTTTTTTCCTCTTGATCTATTCATTGATAACTATACTGACCATTGTTGTAACATCCATCATTTTAATTTCTTAAATCAGAACAAGATCAATGTTTATTCATAACCTTTCTCAAATTCCCTATGCTATAATACGTATGTTAGTGTCTTCTTCATTCTTGTGACATATTAGGTATGCATACATATCATCTAATACCTGCACCAACTTTTTGAGGGTCATACTTTTAATGCAAGTAAATGAATCCATAATAGCTTTGAGTATGTAGATCTTAGGCATGGAAGATTACAAATTAAGTTCAAACAGAAACCTCCATAAAACTCACATGCCCAGAGTACTATACCATCTGGAAAGGTTATTCCCAATATTTCCATGCTATACCATCTGGAAAGATATTCCCACTATTTCTATACCCTATTACCTGGAAAGGATATTCACAATATTTCCATACTATACCATCTGGAAAGATATTCCCACTATTTCCATAACCTATTATCTGGAAAGGATATTCCCACTATTTCCATAACCTATTGTTTGGAAAGGATATTCCCACTATTTCCATACTATACCATCTGGAAAGGATATTCCCAATATTTCCATACCATCCTATCTGGAAAGGATATTCTCAATATTTCCATACTATACCATCTGGAAAGGATATTCCCACTATTTCCATAACCTATTGTTTGGAAAGGATATTCCCACTATTTCCATACTATACCATCTGGAAAGGATATTCCCAATATTTCCATACCATCCTATCTGGAAAGGATATTCCCCACATTTCCATACTATACCATCTGGAAAGATATTCCCACTATTTCCATAACCTATTGTTTGGAAAGGATATTCCCAATATTTCCATACCATCCTATCTGGAAAGGATATTCCCAATATTTCCATACTATACCATCTGGAAAGATATTCCCAATATTTCCATACCCTATTACCTGGAAATGATATTCCCCACATTTCCATACTATACAATCTGGAATGATATTCCCACTATTTCCATAACCTATTGTCTGGAAAGGATATTCCCAATATTTCCATACCATCCTATCTGGAAAGGATATTCCCCACATTTCCATACTATACCATCTGGAAAGATATTCCCACTATTTCCATAACCTATTATCTGGAAAGGATATTCCCAATATTTCCATACCATCCCATCTGGAAAGGACATTCCCAATATTTCCATACCATCCTATCTGGAGAGAATTTTTAGTCAAATATACTTGCCTATATCTCAAGGATGTGAAATACTCTGGGTTTTTTGGCAGTGGCTTTATGTTTTGCCAACTGCAATAATTGGTCAAATCATCTGATGAAGTCTGGGCCATGCAGACACCGAAAACTTGCCAAGGTAAGAAGCTGACACTTCAGTGTGTGGTACATCTCACCCATAATGTAAAAGCTTGCTTATAACAAAATTACAGGCAAAAACTCGTTTGAAATCAGATGCTACCATCTTGAAAAACATACGAAGTTCAAGGTTTTGCCTCAAATTTATGCTTTAGGCACCGTTTTGTGAAAACAATGATGCACACAAAAGACACATCAGTAGGAACTATTTATCTCTTCTGGGTTTTTTTTACATATAACCAACTCTGGTTACTTCAAATACTTTAAGCTACCATTTCAACTGACAGATTTAATGCTAAACGCCAGAAGTAATCCAAATGCCTGACATACAATGGTGAGATTTTCTTTTAAATTATCTTAAACTGCAGTTCTGAAGTCACGATTCAAAACTCAATGTCTGAAAGATACTACTAGTACAAATATCAAGTCTGTCTGAACAGCAACATTTTCCGAATGCACAAAGAGATGGACCCACAGGTGGCCAAGTGTTCTCAAGCACTTGCCTTTACCAAGCTCTTACTTCTGTCTGTGTGGGTTTAAGCCTTCGTTCAGCCAGTGTGGGTATGTGAGGAAGCTTGGCAGTAGTTTCCCATGGGTCATTGGTTCTTACTAGGGTTTTCCTAGGTTCTTTTTCTACCAGTTATACTGGCTGCCATATATAGCCTATCTTGTGCTGAAAAATGGCGTCAAACCCAAAGTATCAAACTTGATAAAGAGTCAAACAGAAACTACAAAATTCCTACAAATATAACATTACTCAATATTCTACTTTAGTCAGTGTGCAACTAGGTGCATTATACATACTGAAAAATTAGCATATGAAAAATTTAGGTTGCAAAAATGCTGAATTTACTCAACTCCATACAGTTGATGGCACTATAATATTCTTATGTGCCATGCTAATCCAGCTGGATTCTTGGCAGCCTGGCAGCAATCTTGTTTTGGTAAGCATGGGTTGTTTAACACAAATGAAGGTATCCTGCAAGGTTTTGCCAAGAACATGGAACTGGCATGAAGGGAAAGTCAAGTGCAAACTATCCCTTTTACATTCCATACTTCAGCTCAATACCTTCATAAACACCTAATCCATTTTTAATTAATTTTACCTGCATCATTCAGATGGTGAATGGGTTTAAATTATTATGGAATACCCTTAGGTCGGTTGTTTACATTATCACCAAATATGTTAATTACAGACATAAGAATCATGTCAGTGTCATTTTGGATGGCTTAAATATCAAGATAAAACTGTATCCTGGCAGCAAGAGGGGTATACCTGTAATGAAGGTTAAATTTAGCAGGTCTTCCCAACATCCTGCCATGTTATAAACAATTGTGCAAGCAATATCCTCTTTCATCTAAACATCTGCCATGGGTTTCAACTTTACAACTGCATGTGTGTCAAAAAAACTTTTCTAATGTTTTGCACTAATTTTCCATGAAGCACACGTATGAACTTGGTATCATATGCAGAAGATCAGCTTTGCAAACACCAAAAATGTGTCAGAAATAGTAACAGTTGCTCAGTGGTTAGCATGCCAGCTCCTTTACTGAAAGGGTGTGGTTTCGAATCCCACTAATGGACCAGCCTGAGTCAGCCATCATGGTGCGTCCTTGAGCAAAACATTTTACTCCAATTGCCTCAGTACCAAATAGCCTACTTGTGTTGCTGTGCCAAAAAGCACAAAACCAAACTAAACAGAAAATTAAAGAAATAAACCTGACAAATGGCTGAAGAATATTCTTGGCACAAAAGTTAGTGATCCTTCATGCCAGTGCCATCAACAGGAACCACACAAGTGTTCAACTATGTAAGGTCACCTTATACCAAAGCAGTTTCAACATCAATACTACATTCATCCATTAAACATGATACCTGACCATATCTATACTGGGGCACCTTAAACTGAGTGACTAATGTCCAATAAATAACAGCATCATGACAAAAACCATTCAAATGAAGAAATACTTGAACATTGTTCTCTCTTTATAATGCTATGTTAACCAGAGTATACTACCTGATATCAAGACCCCTTCATAACGAAAAACTTGATATATTTAATAAACCCTCAACATAATGCTGTCAGTGGGAACTAAACAAAGCACTTTAATATGAAGTACATGATATATATATAACTTCAATGCCACCTAAAGCAACAGGAACCATGATCATACCTTATAACAAGAACAGTGTTATAATGAACCATGTTATAACAGGAATTGTGTTATAATGAACCACGATATAACAGGAACTGTTACAATGAACCATGATATACCAGGAACTGTGTTATAATGAACCATGTTATAACAGGAACCGTGTTATAATGAACCATGTTATAAAAGAAAAAGTCATAAAGGCCTTATATTCAGGAAATGCTATATACATGTTGATGCCAATGATCTCATGTTTCTTTCAAAAGTCAACAACATGAAATTATATTTCTATTTCAAGAATGTATACCTTGCAACCATCATGAAGGTAAACATGTGGACCATTCGATTTTCAGGCATCATGTCTTCAAAATCTGTAATGATTTCCAATCATATATATAACTCTCAGACATTAAGTACATTCTGAAGGCTGACGAAACGAAAAATTCAAGATTCAACAGAAACTAAGGAACCTTTAACCCATACTCAAAAAATCATCTGAATAGACAACTGTCAGACCAAGAAACTACTTTGATTACATTAATATCGTATGGATTAAATGAAATTGTTATCATTTGGCAGCAATAAAAACAGCTGACATGTTCCACAACTTGTTCATCATGCATAGTTGAATTTAATTAAAAAAATCATCATCACTAAATGAGATCATGGAGTCCACTAAACAAAGTACTTGTTAGTACTGGTATAATTGAATGGCAATCCTTATCTTGGAGATAGTTCAGAGCCACACAGTAGCAATACAAATAAATGTATTCTGTGATTAAATTCAGGAACCAGTCTATATAATTTGGCTCAAAAATAAATGCATTCAGAGATTAAATTCAAGAACTAGTCTAAGTGATTTGGTTCAAAAATAAATGCATTCGGTTATTAAATTCAAGAACCAGTCTAAGTAATTTGGCTCCTGTGCATAACTGGGGAATCCTTGCCATATTTGGGGTTGTATCCATTTATTTACAATAGTGCTGGTATGCTGCATGTATTCAATGTTGAAAATCTTGCCTCATGGGCTGGTGAGACTAGTATAAAAAAAATGCAGGCTATTCCATTAAATTACTGGAGACAAAAGGAGCACAAATCAATACAGCATAACCCTTTCTGCCCTAATGAGTTGTAATGGGTTTAGTGACCTAAAGGCCTCTTAAGGGAGTTGTTCCAAAGTCTAAACTGTTCATAATGTGTTCACTCTTGTCACAAGTTACTCAACAGTTTGTGCATAATAATTTTGCACTAATTGGACAATAATCAAATGGTTAAGGCCAACCATATCATTAAAAATGATAATGACATTTTGAATCATCCATTAATGTCAAATAAAATAGAGGTCTCACTTGTAGAAACGAATTTACATCCAATTATTTTCCAAAATTACACAAAGAAAAAAAAAACAACGCCAGCAGGGACGTTTTTTGAAATATGACTTAAACTGTTACAAAATAAACAAAATTTGTCATCTAAAAGAGGAGTTTCCAAAAGTATGCTTAACCAGCATACCAGAATGAAACAATGGCCCATATGTTGCAGTTTGAATACTGATACAGTGAAAGATTTTTACATTTGGGCAAATTTCATTACTGAATGCACTTTTTCAAACATAAACAAACCCTGCATTTCATCCTGCACTATTTTTTCATCCTGCACTATTTTCACATACTCAAACATCGGAGTCAACTAATGTTTTTGTTTAAAGTTGATCATAGTGACCTATTTTCATGAAAAAGTAACCATATGGCAATCCACATTTTTTAAAATCACATCATCTATAGTCAAATTAAACACATATGGCAATGATTGTAAAATGGCAATGATTGTAAAATTCCGTTACTGTGAGAGGATAAAGTAGATGACATCAAGTAACCTGTAATGTTTCAAGTTTTTTGTTTTCTGTCTCCCCTTAACTTTGAACCTGTTCTGGCTAGACAAGATTATGCCAGTGTATATGAAGAACCCTGCCAAGACATGCCTCCATTATGGAACAAAATGGATTGTTATGTACAAGAAAGCATCAAATTTTGGGTGTGTACTACAGCTGTTTTATGTAGTACCACCTTGTTACCAACTCTAATTATCTACAAATGTTAAGGTTTACACCCTCCATATCTCACAGAATCATAACTACATGAGAATCCACCAGGACTGTAACTGCTACTGACTGGGCTCAATTCTTCTATCAGTAACAACTGTCAGCATTTATTTTAAAAGACTCTTGGTCTGGCATTTTAAAATGACTCCTCCCAGTAAAGCTGTTTATAAAGTGTATTGTAATACAGTTGAGGACTCCAAATACAGGGGTGTGTCATAAAATGTCTTACTGTTACATGCTATTTTATCCAGGACCATATCTGTCTTATGAAAAGGACTGCACTATAATGAGGTACACTATTGTGAGAGGTCTTATAGTGAAGGAACCAATGAATTTTTAGATTTTTTGCGTGCTAAAAGCCTGAATTAAGACTAAGCCTGAACTAAGACTCAAACATTCTGACACTGTTTACAAAAGAGTTACAATGATATGCATTTTAATTTGTATTACTTATAATAAGGTTCACATCCTTGCTGGCTACATATTTCGGTGACGTGGATGTACTTCAGTTATACTTTCGGGGCAATAGTTGTAAACTAAAGTTAGTAAAAACATGGGTGTGATATTTGTATTCTCTTTATTCACCCAAAAAAGCTGCTAAAATAACTTTTCTTCTAGTCAACGAGTGGCTCATCAATAATCAACTTTTATGTACTGGATGACTGTTCAAACAATACTTGAAAAAACAAAACACTTTTTCTACAATCTCCATTCTCACATAAAGTAACCATACATTATATGTAAGACATTCAGTAAATGCAAAAAATGTAAAGCAATTCAAGGGGAAATCTGTACCAAAAAACTGCAGTGCCTGTTACCTGTGAGACTTGAAAATTCCAATTAATGTCATAAGTGGTCAATATTCAGTACCATGTAAAGGGAATTAAAAATGTTTGCGGACCTTATTTTAAAACCTCCTTGCAGTGAGCAAAAGATTTACATATCTTCATTTTTCATTTGACTGTCATGTGCTGGATAGTATTAATCACAATATATTGTCTTTGTTACTGAAAAAAAATTAAAGTCAGTAACAATTCAGAGGAGAAGAAAAATTATTTTTCCTACAAAATCTTCAGTTTTTTACACAAATAATGAACAATCCCATCTATAAGCTCACAGCTGAAAATCAAGAAACTCTCAAGAATTTATTTTCGACTCGTGAGAATATAATTGTACTCTCAAGAGTTTGGTGTCAAGCGTAAATGGCTCTTCAGTTCAAAACCCTGTATGAGGTCAACACAGTAATATTCTTATTGCACTTCATGTCGTTATGATGGGGATGATCTGCAGAAAACAATTTAATCACTGGTATACTGGAGGCCATTCTCTGCCACATTTCAGTTTTTTCTGACATTAATGCCTGAACAATATTTGTATTCATTAATTTAAAATTTCTCTGCCCAAATAATTTGCAATTCCAGATGACCAGTTTTCTTAAAGCCTTAGGAAAGCTGGAAAATGCAAAATCCAGAAAACTTCAGGCAAGATTTCCCAACATTTTTCAAGTGAAATAATACAAAATGACATCAGTTATAAAATCAATGCCAAAATAATGTTGGGCATTGTTTTTTCTGCTGTGCATAATACAACATCAACCACTGGAAGATAACATCTTTAAAAAAAAAATACAACATTCTGTCAGAAATATATTTCAAGACTCTACAGTGGTTCAGTGGTAAGGCATTGGACCTGAAGACTAGGTTCAGATCAGCCTGGATTGGTTCCCATATTGTGTTGTTAGGCAAGGCACTTACCCAGCCTGGATTGGTTCCCATACTGTGTTGTTAGGCAAGGCACTTACCCAGCCTGGATTGGTTCCCATACTGTGTTGTTAGGCTAGGCACTTACCCAGCCTGGACTGGTTCCCATATTGCGTTGTTAGGCACTTACCTAGCCTGGATTGGTTCCCATACTGTGTTGTTAGGCAAGGCACTTACCCAGCCTGGATTGGTTCCCATACTGTGTTGTTAGGGAAGTCACTTACTCTGCCTGGATTGGTTCCCATAGTGTGTTGTTAGGCAAGGCACTTACTCTGCCTGGATTGGTTCCCATAGTGTGTTGTTAGGCAAGGCACTTACTCAGCCTAGATTGGATCCCACAGTGTGTTGTTTGTTAGGCAAGGCACTTACTTTGCCTGGATTGGATCCCACAGTATGTTGTTTGTTAGGCAAGGCACTTACTTTGCCAGGATTGGATCCCACAGTGTGTTGTTTGTGAGGCAAGGCACTTACTCTGCCTGGATTGGATCCCACAGTGTGTTGCTTGTTAGGCAAGGCACTTACTCTGCCTGGATTGGATCCCACAGTGTGTTGTTTGTTAGGCTAGGCACTTACTCTACTTGAAGCTGCATGATGTTACCTTCAGCATAACATAAACAAAATTCCAAACCAAATAAAATATTTGCTTCACACACAAAACTTTAACCTTCAGCAACCATGTCAAGGTCAAGGTCAATGAATTTGTATTTCATTGAATTCTTCCAGTAAATAGAAATTATGAGATGAATACCCACTTAATTTCCCATGATTCACCGATTTTGGCAGAAAACAAACAAATGAAAGGTTATTTTGCACAGAGGCAACTAGAGAAAATTATCTTGCCTAGAGAAATACCATAGTGGCAGAGCAGGTCTGACCTGGGCAGAATTCAAAACTGCACCCTTCTGGTTGTCAATACAACATACTAATCACTGAAAAACACAATGGCCCCTTAATTCATTCCAGCCTTCAATATGTTTATTTTTAGGCAAGTGCTTCTATTTCAGCAGTTTATATTTTGTACATCTTATTTAAGATATTTTCTATGTTATTTAAATCTGAGTAAGCTGTCAATGAATTTGGCTGTAAACCATTCTGTGCAGTAGATGGCAGAGTACACAACACATGTACTTTGAAGTTAATGCAAACATTATGATAAAGCCAAATGTGGTGCTTTGCTGCTATTTCTTCAGATAAATGTCCCTAAAGCTGGTTGCCCAGTAAAAGCTACACTACGGTATTCATCAAGTCTCTCACTTGCTGAGCACAAAACAATTTTGGCATGCCATAAACAAATAGAAATCATTTAAGTACACAAACAGTATCAATGTGTAAGACGAAAGCACTGATAAAAGCCTTGGAATATTAAAAGCAAACTTCATGTTATTACAGTCAATAGTGTAATATCAAAAATATTAATAATTGTACCAGTCTTACAGTCATTTGTCTAATATAAAAAATATTAATAATGGTACCAGTCTTACAGTCAATGGTCTAATATCAAAAATATTAATAATGGTACCAGTCTTACAGACAATGGACAAATGTCAAAGTATCAAGTATATGGTAACAGTCTTTCAGACAATGTACTAATGTTAAAATATCAAGTATGGTGCCTGTCTTCCAAACAATAGCCTAATGTCATCCAGACAATGGCCTAATGTCAAAGTATCAAGTACATGGTACCAGTCTTTCAGACAATGGTCTATTGTCATCCAGACAATGACCTAATGTCAAAGTATCAAGTACATGGTACCAGTCTTTTAGACAATGGACTAATGTTAAAGTATCAAGTATGTGATACCAGTCTTTTAGACAATGGCCTATTGTCAAAGTATCAAGTACATGGTTGTTGTTGCTGTTGTTGTAGGGTTTAACACCATTTTTCAGCACACAATAGGCTATACATGGCAGCCAGTATTAATGATGATGGAAGAACCCAGGAAAACCCCAGGAAAGAACCACTGACCCATGAAAAGCTACTGTCAAGCTTTCTCACATACCAACATTGGCTGAATCCGAGACTCGAACTCATGCAGACAGAGGTAACATGGCAGTGATCCTCAACGGAGAGCGCTTTAAACCACTTGGCCACTCATGGCCCCCAAGTACATGATACCACTCTTTCAGACAATGGCCTATTGTGAAAGTATCAAGTACATAGGACCAGTCTTTCAGACAATGGCCCAATGTCAAATTATCAAGTATGGTACCAGTCTTTCAGACAATGGACTAATGTCAAAGTATCAAGTATGGTACCAGTCTTTCAGACAGTGGCCTATTGTCATAGTATCAAGTATGGTGCCAGTTTTATTGACAATGGCCTAATGTCAAAGTATTTAGTATGGCACCAGTCTTCCAGACACTGGCCTAATGTCAAGTAACAAGTATGGTGCCAGTCTTATTAACAATGGCCTAATGTCAAAGTATTTAGTATGACACCAATCATCCAGACAATGGCCTAATGTCAAGTATAAAGTATGATACAAGTCTTTCAGACAATGGCCTATTGTCAAAATATCAAGTTTGTTGTTGTTGTTGTTGTTGTTGTTGTAGGGTTTAACACCATTTTTCAGCACACGATAGGCTATACATGGCAGCCAGTATTAATGATGATGGAAGAACCCAGGAAAACCCCAGGAAAGAACCACCGACCCACAAGAAGCTACTGTCAAGCTTTCTCACATACCCACATTGGCTGAATCCGAGACTCGAACCCACGCAGACAGAGGTAAGATGGCAGTGATCCTTAACGGAGAGCGCTTATGATACCACTCTTTCAGACAATGGCCTATTGTGAAAGTATCAAGTACATAGGACCAGTCTTTCAGACAATGGCCCAATGTCAAGATATCAGGTATATGGTAACAAGTCTTTCAGACAATGGACTAATGACAAAGTATCAAGTATGGTACCAATCTTTCAGACAGTGGCCTATTGTCAAAGTATCAAGTATAGTGCCAGTTTTATTGACAATGGCCTAATCTCAAAGTATTTAGTATGGCACTAGTCATTCAGACAATGGCCTAATGTCAAATATAAAGTATGGTACCAGTTGTCCAGACAATGGCCTCATGTCAAGTAACAAGCATAGTACCAGTCTTATTAATAATAGCCTAATGTCAAAGTATTTAGTGTGACACCAATCATCCATACAATGGCCTAATGTCAAGTATAAAGTATAAGTCTTCCAGACACTGGCCTAATGTCAAGTAACAAGTATAATACCAATCATCCAGATAATGGTCTAATGTCAAGTAACAAGCATAGTACCAGTCTTATTAATAATGGCCTAATGTCAAAGTGTTTAGTGTGACACCAATCATCCATACAATGGCCTAATGTCAAGTATTTAGTATGGCACCAGTCTTCCAGACAATGGCCTAATGTCAAGTAACAAGTATAATACCAATCATTAGGGCTGTCAACGGGTACTCGGGTACCCGACCATATTGAAAAACCCGGGTATTGAAACGTAAACGCGGGTACCCGTAAAAAAAATCGCCACACTCGCCAACCACTTCAAACAGGTGTGACAGCTACGGCTTTAATTAGAAACCAGATCCCTGCTTAATATAAATAAACAATACATCAGAGAGTCTGTTTGGATTAATAAAATTCACTGGCATTGTGCAACAGGACAAACCGTTATCCCCGAGGCATTATATACCAAGGTTAAAACATAGCATTGTTCTACAGGTAATAAACCTCTTTGTAGACGATAACTATTGATTGTGGGTGCTAAATGATCGGTACATTGCGTGCTCTTTTAATGAAATCCAGATGGATACCTTTGCTTTCCGAACACACATGTCGAAGAAATCCCACAATTTATATTATGAACAATTATCACCTAGACACCTTGAAATCTTCGTACACACACACACACACACACACAAAGACGGTTTTAACGCATTACTCTTGACATGTTGTAAAGCTGCTTTACACGCATGCGTGGGTAATTCAAATCTGCGGTCAAAAGCCGATGAATAAACGTGGTCTGTTCTAACAAGGACTTATACTTTAAAAAAAGGTGAGTGTTCTAAAGGATTTAACGCGGCTGACCACAGTGATCATTAAAAGTTGGATTATACCTACCATCTGTGTACAAAGGTCATTCTAAATAAATTTATTAATTAATAGCGTGCGGTCAGATCATTCGCAGCTACATCGGTGCGGATGCATCAGGCCGAGTAGTGCATTACACGGTTAGCCTCTATCGCCATATAAAATATTAAAGAAATGGGGATAACAATTAGTTGGTCTACGGTTGTACATGTCATTCATGTGCTAACGGGTACCCGTTAAATTTCGCAACGGGTACCCGGGTTGGTTTTTCGTGATTTTTGACAGCCCTACCAATCATCCAAATAATGGCCTAAACGTCAAGTAACAAGTATGGTGCCAGTCTTATTAACAATGGCCTAATGTCAAAGTATTAGTATGACACCAATCATCCAGACAATGGCCTAATGTCAAGTATCAAGTATGATACAAGTCTTCCAGACAATGGCCTAATGTCAAGTATCAAGTATGATGCCAGTCTTTTTGACAATGGCCTAATGTCCTAATGTACCAGTCTTTCCTGCCTCATGACCAGTATCCTGTTCAGTGAATATTTAGTGGTCAAAGTCGAAATATTTGATCCATGCCAACAAGATGAGTAAAAGCCACTATACAACCGTCACACACTTGGATGACTTCAATGGACAACAGCCATTCAACCAATACAACTACAACAAACTCGGTAATACCTGTCAATTTTCAGAGACTTTTAAAATATGAAATAATTACAGACAAAATAAAAAAATAATTGTCTTATAGGAGCCTTAATTTTTACAAATCATTAGAATATAAAAGTTCTCTGTACCATAATGGTGTGGACAAAAAGTAATTATAATTTTAGGCTGTTAGTGGTATATGAAAATCAATACAGTAATATACGGATTACAGAGGGCTGGTGATGCCAGAATCTGAATGGTAAGAATTTCAACACATTTGAGAAACTCTATGAATGATCATTATTCTCTATAAACAATGCATCCGAGATCAGCACAGTTTTCATTAAAGACCAACTAGACATGATAGGAAGTCCTTTGGTTCTGGTCTGGTTTCTAATTATATCAGACTTGTAAATATTAAGGACGATAAACATAATAAATGCAAAAAATTTACATTTTTGTTATGTTTCGGACTGACTATATAACATATGCACAAGAGATTCTTTACTTCTGCAGAAAAATTTAGCAAATCATTAGACTAACATAACTCCATTAGTATGTATAGTCAGGCATCCATTACATTCAGCCACTTTTTATTACCTCACAAATATATTTACGAACATTGGCTTGGGTATGAACAGTGCTGGTGGACTTTACACTTGTGTACTTTTGGAACAGAGGAAGAAAACAAATGTGTGACACCAATTGGAAACATTCAATGTAAAGACCTTGACCTGATTCTTGGTTGCTATAGAGATTTCTCTTAGTCATGCCAGTCCAGTTGAAAAATACCACTCAGATATTAACCTTTTCCATGTTTCCTGGATTCTGCCACCAAACATACTTGCCACCATGTGTAGCATATCACGTGTAAAAAAAATGGCATTAAACCCAAAACAACAACAACCTTGTCAATAAGCAACATGACATTAAACCCAAAACAACAACAACCTTGTCAATAAGCATCTTGACATTAAACCCAAAACAACAACAACCTTGTCAATAAGCAACTTGACAGGCTGTATTTATTTTCAGATAACTGATGTACTAGACATGTGCAGTAAAACAAAATCAACTAAAAATAACACTTATCAACACCAACAAAACAAACAAAGAATACTTTTTCAAACTAACGGCAGGAAAATTTGGAATTTTCTCAATCCAGTCCTAATCCCACAACTGATAAGTCAGTACATAATTTTGATTTGGAAAAATCACAATAATCCAGACTTCAGCCGGGTGTTATCATAATGCTGAATAAACCTGAGCATTTATAAAAGCAACTGTGAATGCAACTTTACCGTATTGGGGCTCAAAAGACCAACCTGGCTTAATTGGAAATTTCACTTGATCTTAAAAATGTTTTTTTTTTGTACCGAAAGTGGCATCGTATCAACGACATCTCTGTCAAATCCTGGAAGTTCAACTATCAAATAAACAAATTTAATTCAAAAAGTTTTAACTAAAGAAACATGATTGGCACATTCCACATTTCTGATTAATTGCACTCTGTGTAGATAATGATTGGCACATTCCATGTCTGATTAATTGCACTCCGTGTAGATAACTAAGCACTTTCATGCGGATACCACATTTCTTCTTTTTCAATTCAGTGACCTTCACATTTGACCTTTTGAAACAAAAACAGACAATCTTCTTTATCTGAGGTGTAAGCCATTAACAAAGTCTGGTTCACATATGTGATGGAGAACTACTGTTATTGAGCACAAACCATTTTAATGTTTTCAGTTTCAAAGACCTTGACCTTTAAGTTTTCACCCATGTACAAGTCATCTGCTCGCTTATGAAACTGAAGTTGGAAAATTCAGGTTACTGTGTAAAAACTGTTTTTGCTTTTTCACACTGACCTTTAAACCCAAAATTAATTAAATTCTTTCTTATCTGATGTGTATGACATGTACAAAATTCAGTAACCTTAGATGATGGAGATCTCAAGCTACTGTGCAGAAACCCTTTTAAGTCTTTCTCACACACTGACTTTGACCTTTACCCTTTGACCAAATTAAGTAATTGTGGATGGCAGAGAACACTAGTTATTCTGCAGAAATCATTTTTCTTCTTTCAATCACAGTAACCTTGACCTGAACTGACTGGCTTCTTCCTTATCCCAAGTGCAAGACATCTGCAAAGTTTTGGCAAATATAGTTTGTAAGCAGCTCCAGTTACTGAATACGGGGAAAAAAAATGCAATTTTGATGGACATCACTGCACAATACACTCCACCATACTGTAGGTGTATAATAAAATCATTCCTATTCAAAACATCTAGTAAAGCAGTAATTCAACAAATTGAAATCAGTTAAATGAAATTATCCTGCATTTTCCCGATGACTCATGATGTTACATATGCATTGTCTCATCATCCAATATATGAAGGGCTACACCGCTGATCTGACGAGATGAGATGAAATATAAAAGCTCATAGCCTTGGCTACTGATGCATATGGTGGTGATGTAATTTCTCATTTTCCAATTCAAGAGCACAAGATGAGTCTGACTGCCATGAGATGTTTCAAGCAATATCCTGTTTGGATGATGAGCTTTGATGAATTACACTGGACTACTTCAAGGCATGCAATGGGACCATTTTGACATCTCTTTGTTATAAAGTTCAGTGGCAAAAAGCAGAGCAGACACTGCTAGAAGAAGAGTACCTCAAATGGACTGTCATTTTACTGGCTGATTTTTTTATAACTGTACATCACTGAAATCATCTCTGATATTTTTAGCAAAAACAATTTGCAATTAGCCAGTGGAGCAGCCATACTGAATGCAAGATTTGCAATTTTCCCATTCAGAACCAGCTAGACATTATTTAAAGTCTTTTGGTGAATATTCTATGTGAAAATAACCATCCTTTCAAAGGAGTTATTTCAAGATGGCTGTCATGGTGACCATGCTCAATGTCATACGAGCACCATTTTTCATTCAGGACCACTGAAAGATCATAAGAAATTTTGAATGAAAACCCTATGTTAAAATCCATCCAGCAAAGTGTGTGTGTATGTATATATATATATATATATATATATATCCAGAAGATTTCATAATGGCCATATTGGTGACCATAAAAGAGGTCAGATCGTTACATTTTCATTCAAAACCAACAAGAACTCAAAATAAGTCTTCAGGTGAAAACCCCATGCTGAACAAATAGTCATACCTGTGTCCACGGTGTCCATGCTTGATACGATAACAGCGCATTTTTATTTATGTCAAACTAGACTTCTGGTAAAAAAATCCATATCAATATGATCATCCTTCTAGGAAAAAATATTTTTTACGGTAATAATGCAACAACGGTTTAACTGGGCCACCATGAGGTTAATTTTTTAGACTTGCCCTATTTTTGAAACATGTACATGAGAAAGAAATCAAAATTCTTGAAGTGATAAAATCACATAAAAGGTTCAGAAAAATAAGTATATACAATTTTCTCAAACACATTTGAAAAGCATTGTTTGATTGACTGCAGTTTTACTTTAAGGCATGTTGATTGGTTAATATACAACCAGAATATATCAGTTTTTGTCAGCAAGGAAAAGTTTGTGGAACATGGTTAACTCATTGGCAAACTTTATTGGTATCTATGAACTAGATCAGTCTCTCCACCCTGACCCTCAGATTTCTCCAATAATTTTTCCTGATTCCAAAGAAGACCTTGCAGGAAATTAAAACCATGGAAACCTGCAAATCCATAGAATTTTTTTAAGTACATTACCAAACAAACATGATTAAATGGAACTGAATACAATTTCAATGCAGTACTTTAGCGATTTCCATCTGTGTTGTTTAATTCACCTTTGCCAGTTAAAAGTAGTTCTGAATGTATGAAGAAATTGAAAGCAAGTCTCCTAATAATTCTTTTGTAAAAACGAAGTCATATTTCTTCTCAAAAATCTAATCATACATCAAACTACAGGCCCTTCCTAACACAATGAGAGCTCAGACGATTAAAAACTTCAATGACAAAAAATGGGTTTTTCTATTATTTCTATATGTTAAGTAGCAAGATAGTATAGGCTAGAATATGGCTCCCTGTTGCCTCTCTTTAAACTAAATTCGAACGTGTATTTAAAAGAGAACTGGTTGTTTATAGCAAGTTACGCTTGGTTTTGTGCTTCAAGGCACATTAACACAAGCAGCTCATTTAGTGCCAAAGCCATTGTTGTTGTTCTTGTTGTTTTAGGGTTTAATGCCATTTTTCAGCACACAATAGGCTATACATGGCGGCCAGTATTAATGGTGGAGGAAGAACCCGGGAAAAGCCCGGGAAGAACCACCGACCCACGAGAAGCTACTGGCAAGCTTTCTCACATACCCACATTAGCCGAATCCGAGACTCAAACCGACGCAGACAGAGGTGAGATGGTAATGATCCGTAACGGAAAGTGCTTTAGACCACTCGGCCACTCGAGGTCCCCCAAAGCCATTGAGACTCCAGCCTATATCTATCTATCTATCTATCTATATATATATATATATATATATATATATATATATATATATATATATATATATATATATATATATATATTCAGTTTTAACAATTTTCTTGATAGTTATCGTTAATTCAAGGTTCTCAATAGATTTCAAACTGAAGAGTCATTTGATCCTTGCTTGACACCAAAATCTTGAGAGTCAAATTGAAAATCTCAAGAGTCGTTTGTTTTTTAACTGATGCAAAAGATTTATTACAACATTAAGTTGTAGTGCCTAATCTGACATCACTGCACTTGGGGGATTTGTCACAAGATAGGTTTCTCTTTTCCACATTTAATTAAACCCTAATGTTCCTAGTTCTACAGGCCGACTCATTCACTATGTTTGACCCTAGCTTATAAACAATCCTAGCCCCATCAAGGTAATCATTCTCTGATGATCTTTTCTAGAACTAAACTTTTGATTGTGTTCACTGCAGACTTTTATCTAACCCCAATCTACATACCAAAATACACAAAACTTAAATACTATAACCAAAGTATAGCCATATATATGCACTCTCCACACATATATATATGCACTCTCCACACATATATGCGCTCTCCACACATATACATATGCACTCTCCACACACATATATATGCACTCTCCACACATATATATGCACTCTCCACACACATATATATGCACTCTCCACACAAATATATATGCACTCTCCACACACATATATATGCACTCTCCACACATATATATATGCACTCTCCACACATATATATGCACCCTCCACACACATATATATGCACTCTCCACATATATATATGCACTCTCCACACATATATATGCACTCTCCACACATATATATGCACTATCCTTTGCAACTTTTAATGTGTATCAGAATTTTAAAAATGTTACATTATGTGGGAAATTACTTGTAAAATTGTTCCTTATGAGCTAATTAATTCCAAATTAAACTTTAATTACAAAAACTCGATTTTAAGCACTTCATATCTACTAAGAGAGCTTCAAATTTCACAACAGTTGGTCATTAAACTAAATGTTTGATTATTAACTCGTTCAGCCCCAATCCCACCTGTAAGTGTGATGAGGCTGTACCCTACTTCCGAGCTCTGCAGCATCAAGGTCATTTAAGATACACCAAAGTGGGTGGTATTACAAAAAAAGCAGACAGATATAGCTCTACAATGATACCAAATAATCTGGACGTTCTAGGTGCACTACAAAATACAGAGGGAAAAACCTAATTTATTTTACCTGTTTTTTTCCCACCCAAAATTTGCTTGTGATCGGAATCCGATTTTGTATCTGGATTTTAGACCTTTTGGCCTCAGATCGAAGGCAGACTGGTCTGAACTGCACACAGACAGGTAAACCTTTGCAAAAAACTAGGATAAGGTGACCATTTGGAATAGAGAGTGGTCTCCATACAAAAAATGATGGGTCCATTAAGCAAAAAATAAAATAAAAAATAAATTTAAAAAATCCAACTTTTACCCTGTTTACTCATGCGTAAGCAAAAAAAACAATGGAAAATGATGTTTCTAATACAACTAGGCATTAGCCTAATGGAAAATCTGTTGAAAGCCAAAGTATTACTATGTATTCAGAAAAGCCCCAAAATGTCTTTCCAACTCGCATTTCAGGCAAGAACGACAAAAACATCCAGGGCTGAATGAGTTAAGGGAAACTTGATTTCACTGATTTATAATAAGTCTACAAACACGTAATCCACCATTATGATGGCCACATCGTTTCAACTGCTTCAGCCAGCACTGTGACCTAACACCATTGCCTCCCCCCTTGCAGATAATATCATATTCAACAGAAATCACAAATTTAACAATAAATAAAGATGTAAAACTCTATCACAGACATACAGTTATGAATCGCAGAATTTAGAACATTTACATACAAATGTATCTTCTCTCCTAAACCATGATAAATACCATATCACCATGAATAACCAAATTTAGCCCTAATATCACTGACAGGTGCTTTAAGAGCCTGAGACAGAAGAAAATGTATTCTTTGAGTTGTGTGATCAAATAATACAAACCAGTGTATGATAATTCAATTAATAGGGAAGAGGTGTATATCTCATAGTTCACCGTGATGACTGTTTTTTTTATATTATAAGAGCAACAAACACTTTATGTTTCCTTCACAAGATCACTGATTGGTGAACACTGACAACATTGTGATTAAATTTCACTTAACAGACTCTAGCTAGATTTTTGGTCCAGATTTCACCTTGAATTATTGTAATTTGCAAAGAATGGAGAATGTCTTGTCTGTATCATTAAAATATGGCACTGACCACACAAAATGAACCACTCTGGTGGTCTAGTGGTTTGTGCGTCTGCCTTGGATGCGGGAGGTTGTGGGTTCGATCCCTTGTCAAATCATACCAAAGACTTACAAAAATGGTACTAACAGCTGCCTCGCTTGGCACTCAGCATTAAGAGGCTAGTGTTAGGACTGGTCGGCCTGGTGTCAGGATAATGTGACTGGGTGGGACATCATGCTACATGTCTGCGGCATGATGTCCCAGTGCTAGACATCACCATAAACTGCCACAATGCAAACATCATAGTGATATGACTGAAAAATTGTTAAAGCTACATTAAAAATCCAAATCACACACACATACACTCTGCCAAAATGATTTACTGGTTTTTTCCCTTTTATCTCACCAATGCTAAAGGTCAGCTGATTTTTATTAAAAGACTTGAAAGCCAATACGACAACTGATCCCTTTATTACTAACAACACCCACCGTCAAACAACATTCTCATTTTAGCCTCAAGCTTTAAAGATACAACTGTAAGGTAGGTAATCAACTAGCTGCTTTGTGTGTACAAATGTTGGTTGTAATCTGATTACTCAGTCACAAATAATTACACCAGTACAACAGTAATGTAATCAACTAGCTGCTTTGTGTGTACAAATGTTGGTAGTAATCTGATTACACAGCCACACATAATTGCACCAGTACAACAGCAATGTAATCAACTAGTTGCTTTGTGTGTAAAATGTTGGTTGTAATCTGATTACTCAGTCACACATAATTACACCAGTACAACAGTAATATAATCAACTAACTGCTTCGTGTGTACAAATGTTGGTAGTAATCTGATTACACAGCCACACATAATTACACCAGTACAACAGTAATGTAATCAACTAGCTGCTTTGTGTACAAATGTTGGTAGTAATCTGATTACACAGCCACACATAAGTACACCAGTACAACAGCAATGTAATCAACTAGTTGCTTTGTGTGTAAAATGTTGGTTGTAATCTGATTACTCAGCCACACATAATTACACCAGTACAACAGTAATGTAATCAACTAGCTGCTTTGTGTGTACAAATGTTGGTAGTAATCTGATTACACAGCCACACATAATTACACCAGTACAACAGCAATGTAATCAACTAATTGCTTTGTGTGTAAAATGTTGGTTGTAATCTGATTACTCAGCCACACATAATTACACCAGTACAACAGTAATGTAATCAACTAGCTGCTTTGTGTGTACAAATGTTGGTTGTAATCTGATTACTCAGTCACACATAATTACACCAGTACAACAGTAATGTAATCAACTAGCTGCTTCATGTGTACAAATGTTGGTTGTAATCTGATTACACAGCCACACATAATTACACCAGTACAACAGTAATGTAATCAACTAGCTGCTTTGTGTGTACAAATGTTGGTTGTAATCTGATTACACAGCCACACATAATTACACCAGTACAAGATTTCTCATCCTCAACTGACTGTAGGTTCCCACTGGTTTCTGTGATGTGTGGATAGAATGACAGAATGACAACTTGTAATAATAATAATAATAATAATAATTGATGTTTCAACAAAGGTAGATTTCAATTATAAATGGTATGTGTGGTAGATGGCCTTGAAAATTATTGATTTGCAACCAAACACTGATACCAGATCAAAAGTAAAAATTGACTCCCTCTTTCTCTATCACAAATGTCCGAGATAATCTCAAAACAATCTAACCTTGACTATGCACATCTAAGCAAGACATTAATGACTCTGGCCAGTTCATATCGATTTTGCATAGATGCATTATTTTTTGGCCAATAAGGTATAAACCGCGGCCTATAGCAGACAGCAACTTTGTTATGGAAAGCGCATACACAGTAGAAAATAGTGCCAGAAGAAAATCAAGGGTAATTAGGACTGATATTCCAGCCCAAATCAACGTGTTTATGTAACAAAACACAAAGGTTTGAATTTCTATGCATCAGAAATGGTTCAAATTTATATTCTATGTAACAGATCCCAAGGGTACATGTCTACTGAGAACACTAAGGTGATTTTTTTCTCACTTTTCCATTTTGACCTGAAACAGCAAAGACACCCAACTTAAACTGAAAAGTCTCTGATTCAGACTTGGGGAGGAAAAAAATGGGGTTGACCTGTAGTTTTGTACAGTTCTTGTTGTCAAGTGATAATGTGGTTGACCTGTAGCTTTGCACTTTGCACAGTTCTTGTTGTTAAGTGATAATTTGGTTGACCTGCATTCATGTTTAGTTGCACATCAGAATCACATGCTTTCTCTAGACTTCATTCAAATGTGAGAAAATTTGAATTTTTAAGAAATTTTAATAGTGTCCAAAGTTAACATCATTTTTGATAGTTCTGTCATCTACAAATCAGGCTTTATGGAAGAATTGTCAATAAATGCTTAGGTTAACACTTTATTCTATGTCAGTATCTTCGAGCCAACTATATTCAACACATTTGCAAAATGCAGAAATTATGTTGCTCTGGATTTCCTACAGGAAAGTAATTTTGAAGCCTGGAGTTCTACACTGCTGTCCTCCTAAGTAGATGAGAGGCCTGCATAATGGTCCAGTGGTTATGGTGTTGGAATCAGGTCAAAAAGGATGCATGTTTGATTCCCTCTAATGGATCTGCCCTACCATGATATGCTCTTGGGCAAGGCACTTTTACCTGCCTTGGCATGATGTTGTTCTTGTTGTTTTGGGGTTTAATGCCATATCTCAGCAAAAGATAGGCTACACAAGGCAGCCAGTATAACTAGTGGAGGAAGAACCCAGGAAAACCCCAGTAAGAACTACCAACCTACACAAAGCTACTGGCAGCTTTCTCACATACCCACATTGGACGAGCCAAAGACTCTAACTCATGTGGTCAGAGGTGAGACGGTAGTGATTCATAAAAGCGAACATAACACTTGGCTACTAATGGCTCCCCATGGCACAATATAACTTTTAAAAAAGTGTTACTGTGCTATAAAACACTATCCCCAATTTAAGAAGTTCAGTAAATTAAAATGTTCCATTTGATAGTTACAAAAACTTTGATTTTTATTAAAAGGACAGCTTTAATCATGCCTGTAAATCACCTCGGGGAAAATATTAACTGCTGGAGAAAGAATAACCAGAAAGCGGTCACACCAAACTGACTTATATGGCCTCTGATGTTTGTCTGCAGTTAAAAGTTGTATTTCTTTTTCTCTTTTTCTTGCTCAATATTTCTCTTCTTGACTTCTTATGGAAGGTCATGTTGCAAAAAAAAAAATTTATTTGTAAAATTTTATACATGTATTTAAATTTTAACCAATAGTGTTATTAAAACATTTTTGGATCATATACTTAATAATACTTTTAACTCTGATGTAAACAAAAAATATCTATACCTGCTACTGACTAAAAATTGTGTGCAATTATTGCCAGGAATTAATCAAAGAATCTTAGCACTACCAACATGAACAAAAAGGAAGCCACAAATTTCTGTTGTGAATTAAATTTCCTTTAGTTATGTCGACTAAAGCTATGAAATGGAATGACAACTAAAAAGTGTTCTCCGCCCCTTTTGGGGATTTTATAATCATCATAACTGGTGGCAGCAACTAGTCCTGTCAGAAAAAAAGGATTTGTTGGTCTAGATTAATGATGCAACATCAGCATAATTAAAAAAGAATAGCATGTCATTTTTCCTTCTAATAAAATCTGTTCAGTGATTTTAGCCATCAAAAGAAGAAAAAAAAAGTAAAAAAATAGGAATAAAAACTATTCATATCGTTTTTTTCACCAAAATGACAGAAATAATGATCTTAACTTTGCTGAGAGAACAGTTTGCTTTTTTCATTTGTTAAATAAAAATTGACTTCTTTTTCTCAATCAATCCACAGATGAAAAAAACAAAAAAATTTGCAGGTAAAATATCTGCTTGTTATTAGCAAGCACTTTCTTAACATTTTTATCAATGATCTGCAAATGAAAAGTAAAAGAACTTTAAGGATTCAAGACTCACCAATCCAATGCAGCCAACCACTGTGAAAGAAAATCTTCATTCTGGTGACATATGTTACAACTGTAAAACAATCAGGAAGAAAGAAA
The DNA here is from genome assembly GCA_028554795.2 of Sinohyriopsis cumingii. NCBI lineage: Eukaryota > Metazoa > Mollusca > Bivalvia > Unionida > Unionidae > Sinohyriopsis > Sinohyriopsis cumingii. Next base: position 99,123,788 of record CM068839.1, read on the forward strand.
ACAGTCCAGTAAAAAGAATGGTTCCAAATGGCAGTACAATATTCACTGCTTGTCTCTCAGTGCATCCTGTGTAAGCAAGTTGAATAGATGAAGCCTATTTCTGTAAATTGATTAATTGAAACAGCTCACACATTTCAGGCAGGTCCAGTCTGTTGCTTAGTCCAGGTCCCAGTCTGTCAGTAACCTAGTCTCTCCACTCCCAGACTGGTTGGCGAACTGAGAAACTGCCACTCTCCATGTTGGGATTCTTACAGCACAGACAAACCTCAGGTCAGGAAGAATTTGATTGGTCCATTGATGCAGTCCAATACCACAAACAATACACCTGTTACTTGTGTTTTCATCCTGGGAAAATTTTTGAAAGCTGGAGCAAGAAACTGATACTACCTTCCCCCTATAATTAATTAAATAAGATTTGTGCATGTGGTAATGTGATAGCTGAGGAAATCAAACATTATTCCAGTGAACTCTGGAACAACCTGACCAATCACTGAGCCATCAGTACTCTTTGTACATGGTGATTTTCTGAAACCTCCAAATGTGCACTAAATCATGAACCTACAGGACACTTTTTAGATATCATCCATAGCTATAATGGAGGCATCTGGCAGTTTTTAGATTAGACTAAATTTCCAGTCTTTGACAAATAAAATAAATTCTTTAACTCTCACAATAATATTAGAAAACATATACATGTATCATATAAATGGGCAGAAAAGAGACTTCCAAGCCAATGTCTATACTGGTAATTTTGCTTCAGTTTTGTTGAAAATGCCAAATTTTGGTTCACTTTAATACCACCAGTTGCTGCCTTTCATACAAGTAAATTTATAACCAACACTTTGAAGTGTCTGCTAGTGGACTTATTAATGAAGTCTCTGACCCTTACAAAACTCATTTCATCAGTAAAACCTTCATATATTGTATCTCCATCAAATCTTTAATCACAATGTAAAATTCACATACAACTTCATCAAGGAATTCTCAGTAAAAATCTAACCCCGCCTACAATATACATCACTAAACAATTTTACTTTCTAGATTAAAATATAAATTTTATTTCAATACTCTTTACTGAAGATTTCCAAGAAGGCTGTCAGATCTGTCAATAAATTTGGCATGATTTTTTTTTTAAATCTAAGAGATATTATAATGATGGTTTACACATAGATAACAAACTACATCAAATATTTCTTTAGACTGTCTACAGCATAGTGAATGCATGTAGCTGTTAATCAACGAGATGGTTCTCTGATGACAGCATGATTTCACAAAGATTTTAGAACAGGATCTGCACACCAGGCAGTTTGAGGATTTGTGACGAAAAATTTCAGATAAATTTAAACAAACAACATATATGATAACTGCATGACTCTATTGTTGGGAAGTATGTGCCCCAAAAATGTATGACCAAAGAAGAAAAAAAACAACTGTACAAGGTTCAATGGATAGCAAAAACCTGGACTTCTGTTCAGTGAAGATATGAATTTTTTTTTAGTTTGTGGAGTTTTTCTTGATTTTGTGACATTTTTGTGGTTACTCTGCTAGAACTAATGATCCTTTTAGAAGATACAGTGGAACCTGTCTTGAAAGACCACCCCTTCTGCCAAAACATAATGGTCTCTCATGACAGGTGGTCTCTCATAACAGGTTATAACACTATATAATCTCTAAATCTGTACATGGAAAACCTGGTCTCTCAAGACAGGCGGTCTCTCATAGCAGTGGTCTCTCAAGACAGGTTTTACTGTAAAAGAACACCATTAAAAAGTGGCCTGACAAGTACAATAAAGTGAAAGCTTGAATGATTTAGCTGTCTTTAGTTCAGCTCTGAATATATTCCAAGTTTCTACTGTAGTTCCTACGATACAACTCTATTACACTTCACAGACTGCACTTCTATGGTAAGCCATACATTTGGAACAAGGCTTTATCATTAAATAAAAAGTCTGAAAGTTTGAAAATATTTCAGCATCTTCTCATTACCTTGAACAGCATAAATGTCTCAAATGTAATAAACACAGGACTTGTGTCAAATTGTATTTAAGAAGCTTCATCAAGCTGCAGAGATACAGTAGTGATAATTCAAACTTCAATTTTTAATACAATGCCTTTTAACAAACTCCATGAGAAGCTAAATTGAGCTTGTGATTTCTGCAGTGGTGATTCAAAACCTCAAGATAAATACAATGCCTTTTAACAAAGTGTCTAAGGAATTACATTTGAGCTAGTGATTCTCCAGTGAAAATTCTAATTTCAAGATTAAAAAGGCCTCATTATTACACTATTCAGCTAAACTAGTAATTCTGCAATGTCCATTTAAAATTCAAAATTAACATGGGCTTGTTTTAACAGTGACTAAACAATACTGAGCTAGTACTTTTGCCATGTTAATTGAAAATTGACAATTAATAATGGGATAATTCTGACAATGCTTCAATTAGATGATAACTGAGCTATTGATTCTATGATAGCAATGCAAACATGAAGCCCAATACACAAACCTCTAACAAAGTGTCTGTGAGAAATATAATTTATGCTTCTACCATTGATTCAAGATTCAAAATTAGTACTGGGCTAACTTTTACAAAGCATCTATAAATAAACAAATGTAACTATTGAGTCAGCAATGATATTTTGTCATTTGCCAGTAGCTTCACATGGTCAGTGGTTCACACCAGGGTTTTCCCCCAAGTTCTTCCTCTGCCAACTATACTGGCTGACATGTATAACCTATCGTGTGCTGAACAATAAAACCAATTACTGTAATGTAGACACTACTACTATCAACATAAAGGGATAGGGAAATTTTTTAAGAAATCAAAAGAGCGAAAACTCATTATATGCAAGGTAATTCTAATCTATACCCTAAACACTGTAGGGACAATCTACATTCATGCCTCCTCGTTTTGACATAAAAGACAAACCCACAAGCTTCTCAGGAAGGTCCCTGTGGGTAAAGACTGACCAAGGGGCAAACGTCAATTGGGTATTTGCACTTGTCTTTTCATTCATGGCATGTATGTATATGTATGGACTGGGGCTAATTTTAGCTACATATATAAAACTTGTCTCTTGTGTGCCAGTTACGGTATAAATAGATATATATGGTTATAGAGTGGGGATCTAGACAATTTCTATGCTATGACCATCAGGTAAAGGTCCTAGGGAGGGGAGGGATGGACCTCAGGGCATCACCCAGATGTCCTAGTCTTATAAGCATTAAGACTAAAATCATTGATCACCAATCATCATACAAGTGAAGCACAGAACTCCAGAATTATTTAAATTATTTAAATTTTAAACCACCTCTAACCACCAAGGTGGAGCATGTTCAAAGTTCTAAAGTGTGATTACATTATCCATGCTCATACAAGTATCACTTACCCATGCGTAATGTGTTCAACGCTATTTATTATCCATGTACAACCATACATACATACAGATTGTATCACAATATCCCTTTCCTTGGACTTTGAGGTTAACAAGTAAGATATGGTTAACAAGTAAGATATTTAAAGAAACAAGTATGTTTTTCATTTCCTCAACATCAAAAATGAACAATGCTTCATTTATCAGCGATCTCCTCAAATTCAATAGAATAAGTATGTGTTTAACCAAACTATAGATATATTCATAATAAAATCTTTGTTGTTTGAAGTTCAGACACAGTTATAAATTTCACTGAATGTTTTCTTTTGATCATTATAATTCTCTTTAACCATGACTCAGTTCTTTGAGAACTTTATTCAGTTACCATGGTAACTGCATATGGAAGATTTCCACATAAATGCATCATCAGTACTGGAATTCTGATGAACTACAAACACAAAGCTTACTAACTGTTCTCTGAAATTTACCAGAAGTTATAAGAATTATAAACAAAATCAGAGAATATAATACATGAAGGAAATTCCCATGTTTGAATAAACTTTTCACTAGGTCAATGTTCATTTATAATGACATATAAGACACAGCAGTATCTCAGAAATTTAAAAATCGAATAGCAGCCATTTCATAAAAGTGAAAGTCAAAATGTTCTGTTTAAAACAAAGAGAACAGTGGCATCGCTAGGGAGGTGCGGGGGGTGCGGACCACACCGGGTGACACCATCTCAGAGGGGTGACACCAAAATGAAAAACTGCAAATTTTACAGAGCAGACACTGCTCAGTCAAGTCGGATTTCATAAGCGGATAACCGATCATAAATACATGACTAGCAGGCACAGCAGTGGCGTCGCTAGGGGGATGCGGGGAGTGCGGACTGCACCGGGTGACACCATCAGAGGGGGTGACACCAAAATGACATTAATAAGGATTCTGTATGGTCTGTTACAGAAGGAGGACCATGGGGGTGACACCATGAGCTACCGCACTGGGTGACACCAACCTGAGTGATGCCACTGGAAGAGAATATCAAGCTGCATGATGGAAACATCCCTGCTATTTGGCTATTTGGTACCTTTCTCAAGGACACACAATGAAGCCACCTTTATTGAGTATTGGTACCTTTCTCAAGGACATACAATGAAGCCACCTTTATTGGCTTTTGAGTACCTTTCTCAAGGACAGATTCTGAAACAGCTATCATCAGTTGGCTGGACCGAAACCACAGACAACAATCCACTTATACCAGGGAATTTAATAGCAGTACCAGAGAACTTAATAACAGCATATAACAAGGTTATCCAACAATTAAGTAGTAACTGATCAGTGGCATTTATTTTGTAAACAATATATAGCTAATATTTCTTATGCTAATATTTCTCTATGAGAGTTGATTAAATATTTAGATCATTATAAATGGAGGTAATCTGAGTCTAGGACATGGTTTTCCACTTGGAAATTCCTTAACTTGTAATGACAACTTTGGATGTTTTATAGGAGACCGGCCTACACCCTGACTCTATTATTGTGTCTAAGTTGTTTATATAATGTTGTTTACTTGAAAAATAATTCATTCTTGCCTTAGCATCTTGAAGCAAAATCCATGCCACCAGCACATTAACCCCTGGAGCTTTTTGTCATTTTTGCCTAAAAATCAAGTAGGAAACACATTTTGAAAGCTATTTCTGAATAGACTCGAAAACACCAAATCCCGTCATCTTTCAATAACGTACTGCCTAGTGGTGTTAGAAACATCAATTTTCGTTGGCTATTTGACTCATGCATGAGCAGAAAGGAAAAAGTTAGACTATATTTTTTTTTTTTGCTAAACGGAGACAGTATTTTTGTATGGAGACCACTCTTTATTCCAAATGCCCATCTTATCCTACTTTTTGCAAAGGTTCATCTGTCTGTTTGCAGTTCATACTGGTTTGCCTTAGATCTGAGACCAAAAAGTCTAAAATCCAGACACAAAATCAGATTTCGACCACAGGGAAATTTTGGGTTAAAAAAAAGTCAGGTCCAAAAAATGAGGTTTTTCCATCTGTATTTTGTAGTGCAACTAGATATTCCAGATTATTTGGTATCATTGTAGAGCTACATCTGTCTACCTTTCTATAATACAACCCACTTTAGTGTATCATGCATGACCATGACGCTACAGAGCTCAGCAGTAGGCTACTACCTCCTGCCATGTAAAAACATCGCTAGGGGTTAATGTGTTAACATATTCAAGACTACGGGCACATCAACACATTCAATATCAGAATTTATTTGGAATACCACTGGAATTCACTTGAAACTTCGTACAATAGAACTTTCACAACTGTTTAGGATTTAATTCTGTAATACTGTAAGTTCTTTTTAAATCTTCACTTAATCAAAAGAAATAAATTATTTGTTGTATTTTACAAAACTTCTTGGTTTAAGCTCCCTGCTGTTACTGAGTATAAGACCAAACATTCATAATATTAGTCATACAATGTTGATATGCTTGCTGTTCATAAATGATTGTTGAATAATGTTCATTAACTTAGTTCATCAATTATCCAGCTTACATTTACAGAACTTGTTGAGACATGTTCAAATTGGGTAACAGAGTGTCTCATCTGATACAAGATGGTACAAGTTATAAAGGTGATTAAGAAATCTACCATTAAAATCACAATTAATCTCTTAAGAAATCTACCATTACAATTATGACTAATCTCATAAAATATTACAGCATTATGTTCCCTTTGGGTCTCCATAAAATGTGCAAAAACCAGCTTCTTTCCCAACATCGTGATCACCACAGTACAGCTTAATTACACTCAATAACTGTCAGGACAATTTCAATCCACTGGAAAAATTGATCCAGCAGAGTCTACTGAGGTAAAAGAGACAAAAATAACTCTGTTGACTATAATTACATTCATTAGTCCTGTAACCACAATGCTCCGGTAAAACGATCAAAGGCATACAAAGATAATGATGTATTGGGTAATCAATACAAAACATGCATGCCATGCATTCTCAAAGTTTTAATCCTGTCTTTATGGCTACATTTTTGGTGTGGCTTGTTTAGCAAGCAACACATAATAATTTTTTAAAGCAAATTCACCACATGTTTTGTAGTGGTCAACAGGGGTCAAAAAAAGCAAATTCACCACACATTTTGTAGTGGTCAACAGGGGGTCAGCTGGGGTCAAAAACAGGTCCCTGTCTCATTGAGAAGTTTACAAAATCATGAAGAATTAGCAACATACTCATGACAATTTTCTTCCCCCATGGGTTTCATTCTTTACCAAGATAATCAGTTTGGGACCCCATGGGTTTAATTCTTTACCAAGATAATCAGTTTGGGACCCCATGGGTTTAATTCTTTACAAAGATAATAAGCTTGGGACCCCATGGGTTTAATTCTTTACCAAGATAATAAGTTTGGGACCCCATGGGTTTAATTCTTTACCAAGATAATCAGTTTGGGACCCCATGGGTTTAATTCTTTACCAAGATAATCAGTTTGGGACCCCATGGGTTTAATTCTTTACCAAAATAATCAGTTTGGGACCCCATGGGTTTAATTCTTTACCAAGATAATAAGTTTGGGACCCCATGGGTTTAATTCTTTACCAAGATAATCAGTTTGGGACCCCATGGGTTTAATTCTTTACCAAGATAATCAGTTTGGGACCCCATGGGCTTAATTCTTTACTAAGATAATCAGTTTGGGACCCCATGGGTTTAATTCTTTATCAAGATAATCAGTTTGGGACCCCATGGGTTTAATTCTTTACCAAGATAATCAGTTTGGGACCCCATGGGTTTAATTCTTTACCAAGATAATCAGTTTGGGACCCCATGGGTTTAATTCTTTACCAAGATAATCAGTTTGTGGCCTCATGTGTTTAATTTTTTACCAAGATAATGAGTTTGGGACCCCACGGGTCTAATTCTTTACCATGATAACGAGTTTGGGTCCCCATTCTCACTTAACCAAGAAAAATACCTGCATAAAAATTATTAGCACTAGCAGCTGTAACATATAGTTTTGAAAGAAACCATAGAAAAGACAAAGGCTTTAAAATGCTAGCCTGGGCTTTGTTCTTGCAAGAAATCTCTATTAGACCATTTTAAAGGCAATTTATAACAAGAGTCCCTCAAATGGAATGACACTCAACTGGGTGAAAAGAATCTGCAGCAATTCCAGATAAGACTATTTCTTCCTTTTAACAGTTGAGTGTTGAAACCATCTCTGATATTCATCAGCAATAACAAATTTTAAATCAGTTGCTGTCAGCCTCAATAATGAATAAAGTGGACATCATTAGAAGTCTTTTGGTGAAAACTTCATATTATAATGATCCTCAATTCTGCTGAAGTAATGCTATAAATAGATTTGTGCAAAAGCACTTCTTTCATACAGTGACCTTCACCTTTTACCTTTTGATCCCAAAGTAAACATATGTCTTCCTTAACCCAAGTCAAAGTTATCCCCAAGGTTTGGCCCTGTCAAGTGATAATGAACTAATATTGTTGTACAGCAACCATTTTCTTCCTGCAGTTACCTTGACCTTTGCTATTTAGACCTCAGACAAACTATATACTCCAAGCGTAAGCCATCCACAAATGTTCAGTCCAGGTATATCTTGTAGAAATAATGTTATAGTGCAGAAACCACATTATTCTTTCAGTCAATTGGCCTTGACCTTTGATCCATAATTAAAAAGATTCTTCCTTACTGCAAGAACAAGTCATCCCTAAAAACTGAATATGGTGGTGTGGAAACAAAATTGGTAACAGATGGAAGGATGGAAAACATCATAACTTAGCATGTCTTGTGGTTAGTGTATATAAGAGAAGGGGGATGGTTGTGTTTTGGCACATATGACCAGACATCTGGTTTAGCAAAAGATAATAAAACAGATGTACTGGTTGGTTCTGGTTCAGGTGAAGTCTAAACACAAATGCATTTCTTTTTATCAAGTAAAATACAAAGAACACAATTTAACAACACAATGATAATCAATTATGCTGGCAAAACACCAACCCCTTCCCCCCATTCTATGTGTCTGTCCATCACATTCAAGCTTGTAAATGCATGACAAGCTACACTTTTATTTGTTCGCATTAAAAATCACAAACACATGATTAAATTCTGGGACTGTTTTTATCTCACATGTCTTTAACATATTAACCCCTGGAGCTATTTGTCATTTTTGCCTAAAAATCGAGTAGGAAACACATTTTGAAAGCTATTTCTGAATAGACTCGAAAACACCAAATCCCCGGTTATCTTTCAATAACATACTGCCTAGTGGTGTTAGAAACATCGATTTTCATTGGCTATTTGACTCACGCATGAGCAGAAGGGTAAAAGTTGGACTTCTTTTATTTATTTTTTTATTATTTTTTTTGATAAACGGAGCCATTATTTTTGTATCAAGACCACTCTTTATTCCAAATTCCCATCTTATCCTACTTTTTGCAAAGGCTCATCTGTCTGTTTGCAGCTCATACCAGTCTGCTTTAGATCTGTGACCAAAAAGTCTAAAATCCGGACACAAAATCAGATTCCGACCATGGGCAAATTTTGGGTAAAAAAGAGTCGGGTCCAAAAAATGAGGTTTTTCTATCTGTATTTTGTAGTGCAACTAGATATTCCAGATTATTTGGTATCATTGTAGAGCTACATCTGTCTACCTTTCTATAATACCACCCACTTTAGTGTATCATGCATGACCATGACGCTACAGAGCTTGGCAGTAGCTACTACCTCCTACCCTGTAAAGTCGTCGCTAGGGGTTAATGTGTTAAGGCATGATAGTTTATGGTGTTTATCATGGGGTTATATATATATATATATATATATATATATATATATATATATATATATATATAGGGATTGCTTTTGAAGTGTTAACTGGTGAACAGAACACTAGGTGGTACAACTGCAATGCTTACTGTGTTAAACATTCAAGAGATTTACAATTGTTACTGCAATGAATCGTGTTCATGGGTGACAAATCGTGGTGCTAAATAGCATAATCTATTTTGTAATACCTGGATAATAGTCAATTCAACAGAAATGAAAATACTATAACAAAGTATGAGATATAATAAAGACTATGAAAACTGAAAAGAGTAAGGCAGTGCAACCTAATTAGACTGGTGCACTTGCAATGCTTTAAAACTGTCATCATGCAGATTTACAATTACTCTCAAGACATGAACATGGGACCAGTATGAAATGTATAGGGTGTCTGACACCCAGCTGATTCGCGACATTTGCACATAAAAGCAGGACTGTTGTGGCTCGATTCCTACAGTCCCGATCAATTGAAAATCTCGACCTTCGAGACTTAATCAGTTGCGAAAAACACTAGTTGCGTAGGCAACTTAAATCCTTCAATTGATTGATTGATTGATGAAATAACCTGAGGAGCAATTCAACTCCTCAGTCTACATTTATCTATGCCTAAACTTAGAAACCATTTGATCAAGACATTTAACCACCTGTCCTCGTCATGGACAATTTGTAAGGTCATGCCTCTATGTTAAATTAGGTTTTATACTAAAGACTGGAAAGTTTAAGAAATTATTAATAAAAAGATTACATTTCTCCCTCCATTTATCCACCCTCTCACTCTCTCCATCCCTCTATTAGAGACATGATTTATGTGAAGGCAGCCACTCTCTCTCAAGTTGGGGCCTGTTTCCTATCAAGCAAATGTTAGAACAGGGTTTGAGACAGTCCTGGTGATAAGGCAGCATCACAGCTCTTTCCTGGAGATACAGCATATATTAAATCTAACTTATCAGCCTCTTTACATTGTTCTATTAATTGACTATCCGAGAAAGCAGATATGCTAGACAATCAAACACATTCCAGCTGCTAGAATAAGTAAAAACCTAAAAGCTTACTTTGATTGCTTCTTTCCTGACACATTCCAAATCCTGGCTTGCCATTTTCATATTGCCACATTCATTTGATATTACATCTGTCTTCAAATTGCTGCTAAGAATGCAAATGCAGTTTATGTGTTCAATCCAGTGTTCAATCCAGTGTTCAATCCAGTAAACGACCTTCTTCTTTACTATCATTTCTTTTTTTAATAAAATTAACAGGAATACTTAGATCAAAGATAAGTAAAAATGGCTGACCCATCATTTCCAATGAAGCTGGATACCGCATACATGAACTAGTTATGCCAATTCATAAACATGTTCTCTCTGTATTGATATTTTTACATGCAACCATTTGGGTCATAACAACGGTTTTTCATTTTGTTGTTGCAGTTGATCGTGGAACTTTATTTTTTATACAGCTCTAAACAAGTAGTGTTTTTGCATATTTGATGAAAACCAATCGAAATGAAAGGCTTTTTAAAAATTTAAAAATTTCAGTTAGCATGTTCACAGATTCTGCTGTAAGCACAGGCCATGTTTTATTATAGTGATTCTGATCAATATAAAACTATGCTACTGGGATAAGTTCTGAAAGTTCATGCATGTCTGAAAATAATAGTAGATGATTTTCTGAACAGTCACTCAAACAGAACCATATAACTGAATGTGCCCTGAATTAGTCTTGGTCACAAAAATGTTTTATGCATTCTGAAAGCCATGATTAAAATCTTGATGATGTTGTTACACAGTATGTTTGTGTTGCAGTGTTCTTAAAACACCTCACTGAATTTCAATAAGATGCAAGTACAAAGCCAGAGAGTAAAATGACCAATTTATTGAATTCTTATTTATTACTCTAAAGTAAAGTACCCTGTAGAATAAAATCTGTGTGGTTTACAGATAATCACCAGAGTAATGATCATAAAGATTATGGCTGCATGAGATGTAAAGGTCAACCCAATGTATGAACTGCAATACCCTACCTACCTGTTAGCGTATCATGATGATGATAGAGTGGTGTGAAACCTGTATTCGAACTGTACCTGAATATGGATTACAATGAAATGAACCAGCAGAAAAACAAATATATACACATGTGAAGCTTATCAAGACTGAAACCTCAGTAAACCATAATTTCCTCAAGACCATCATTTTTGGAGTCCCGATTTTTCCTTTTTTAAATATTATTTTTTTCTCCAGTAAATAGAAACCTCTTAATTCTGAATACCAAAACAAAATTCAATTCCCAACTTCGATTTTAACCAAGAAAGAAAAAAAGACATGAGAACAAAACTACTTTTCAAACTTGAAACGTAATTTAGCTGTTATGTTCCTGACACCCATAGGAACAGATTAATTATGGTTAGCAAATACTGTGGTAGGCTTATCTATGAGACAATGAGCCAAAAAAAACCCCAAGGGCACGCTAGGTTAAAACAATATTTGACACATGTGCCAACACAAATCAGAGCTGACAACAGCTAATATAAAGTCTTTGCACAGTAAAAAAGTGCCAGCTTTTAAGGCAAAATTATTAATAACTCATAATAGCTTGTAGGGAAGTCATTTAAGGATTATGTTTATTTGCCTATTACCCAATTGTGATTGGTGCTTTTCTTTTATATACATGATTAACAGTTTTTTTTGTTGTTGTTGTTGTTGTTGTAGGGTTTAACGCCATTTTTCAGCACAAGATAGCTATCCATGGCAGCCAGTATAAATGGTAGAGGAAGAACCAAGGAAAACCCTAGAGAGAACCACCAACCCATGAGAAGCTTACTGCCAAGCTTTCTCACGTACCCACATTGGCCAAACCCAAGACTCAAACCCACACATAGGTGAGGTGGCAGTGATCTTTAACAGTGAACACTTTAGACCATTTGGCCACTCAGGCTCCCCCCACCAATGTTTTTGCTGTCTTTTTAATTCAATACTGTGGCTATATTAACCAGTCATGGGGCATCATTTTGGATGATGTGCAGATACCAATAAAAAGTATTCCAAAAACCAGATTCATGCAATGATTTTCAACAGAGGAAAAGCATTACATCTATTCAAGTCGCCATGACCATCAATTTTTGTCATTCAAGCCGTCAGAACAGCCAGCTACTCATAGTAACTATCTTTACAGGATAAAATTAGACTGATCGATTAGTATGAATCGTGCCAAAACCTAACTCAATAAACTGGGGTGGGGTGGGTCACCAAAAGAAACATTAACCATTTTAGATATTCCAAACAAAGATAATGGAATTCTACATGAAAGAATTTGGAAACAACATTTATATAAACAGGCATCATTTCAATAATCATGCTTAGTACCACACAAAACTCTGAACAGCATTTCAGAACATACCATGATATACTTCAATCCCAATTCAATAAAACTGAAAGGATGTGGTGTACTACCTGGCTAAACACATATAAAATGATTAATTGCCAGTGTCTGACCTTCTTTCGTGAGAGGGCAACATTCAAATGTACTACTGAAATTCAAAAAACAAATGCCCATAAACTGTAATGAGAGCAAATTAGACCAACTGAACATGCAATGGATTCATGGTAAAACACTTTAGAAATACAAGAAAAAAATTATTTTTAGATGTCTGATGCATGTGCTATACATGAAGACAAAAAACCGCAAAACATTTTGAGTAGCTCCATTACAATTCATCGTCTGGAAAAAAGGTAAGTACGCTTGAGCAGGGGTCAGTGATGCAAGGTTGACTTTCAGAAATTTATGGAAGCCACTCTTTGGAAGGATGAGTTGTGATAATACAGATGAGAGTAATTTCCATCCCAGATAGACTAAGATATGCAATAACAACATGTAACATGTTACTGATATTAAACAAAAAATATACAAAAAATTTATTTAGTGCTCTGAAGTAAGCAAGGAAAAATATTTTGACTTCTGTGTGGGCTATAAATTCCAGGGTTTGGAACTAATCAACACACAGTAACGCTAAGGCAACTTGGCCATGACTGTATTACAACAGAATGACAGCATCAGCAGCCGTATTTGCAGTATGTTAGCTGATTTACTGTTGAGTTTATGTAGTGTTTGAAGGTTGAAATAATTTGTTAATTCTCAAGATACCATTACAAAACCTATATTCATAGACATAACACAACTCAGACTTTCTGTTACAGTCTATATTTGTAATTTAAAAGTTGATTTTGCCTCAGTCTGTCTTGCTCAAAACAGTCAATTTTGGCAATCGCATATAGGAGAAACTTCCAGGTTGCCCATCATCCAGGTAAAATTAGCAGAATATCATCTGCCAGTGACCGTATCAGGAAGCATCTATGGACCATGGCCATAACACACCAGACAATGGCTATATTACATCTGACTATGGCTTTATTATATCTAACTATGGCTGTATTAGATCTGACTACTGCTGTATTACATCTGACCATGGCTGTATTACATCTGACTATAGCTGTATTACATCTGACTATAGCTGTATTACATCTGACCATGGCTGTTACATTTGACTATGGCTTTATTATATCTAACTATGGCTGTATTACATCAGAACATGGCTGTATTACATTTGACTGGCTGTATTACATCTAAGACTGTATTACGTCTGACCATGGCTGTGTTACATTTGACTATGGCTTTGTTAGATCTAACATCAGAACATGGCAGTATTACATCTGACTGGCTGTAATACATCTAAGACTGTATTACATCTGACCATTGCTGTATTACATCTGACTGGCTGTATTACATCTGACCATGGCTGTATTGCATCTGACTATGGCTGTATTACATCTGACCATGGCTGTATTACATCTTACTATAGCTGTATTACATCTGACTATTGTTGTATTACATTTCACTATGGCTTTCACAAGCATACAACTGAAATTTCATTAAATGTATTTACAGTGTAAAACTTTGGAAAAGGGACATTTCACAAGCATACAATTGAAATTTCATTAAATGTATTTACAGTGTAAAACTTTCAAAAAAGGGCCATTTCACAAGCATACAACTGAAATTTCATTAAATGTATTTACAGTGTAAAACTTTGGAAAAGGGCCATTTCACAAGCATACAATTGAAATTTCATTAAATTTATTTACAGTGTAAAACTTTCAAAAATTTGACTTTATACAATTACATTTTACATCTTCTAAAGTCCTAAAGATTAGTTTTAATTCACTAAGATTTTGGACTTTTACCAGATGAAAATCTTGCAAACATTTTACCAGCATTAAAGTCCATGCCTTAAGTACTTTTCAATTGGCTTCACTGAATACAATTTTCATCAAGCACTCAAGCATAAAGCATCTTTTTCTTTATGAACTTATCTGACCATCATTTTTTGCCTTCCCCACACAATAATTGGAAACATTTCTTGCCTTTATCTACACTATAGTTTCAAAACAGTTTTGAACGGAAACATTCAAACAGCAATAGCTCCAAAAAATCCATATGCACATAAACCAGCCACGTATTGATCAAAATGTGACTTCATAAAAGTATTAGCTATTCAATAATTACACATGTACATGTTTTCCATTGTTATTTGGATTCAGCAGAAGGCTCTGTCTCCCATCTTTTGCAAACGAGGAGTTTGACAATAAATCCATGACACTCCCAGACAATCTGGGAAATGTCACTGGTAGACCTTTCTCTCCAATTCCCATTTTTAACTTTGCCTGTGCAAGTCCATAAAATGCATACTATCCAATTATTTCAGTATTTCATATCAAGTGTTCCCATTCCAGTCAATCTCATCATGGTAATCTGTTAATAATTTGCAACACTTATCTATCTATAATTACTTTTCTCTAAACCCTAAGCAAGAGTACCTTGTATGAACTGATACTGCGCCAATGGCTGAAAGGAATTTCCAGGAATTCAAGATAAGACCATTTCTTCCTTTCAAATGCCAAGTGTGGAAACCATCTTAGATATTCTTCAGCAATAACAAGATTTTTATATTATCTGCTGTGGTGGATATATTAAATGCTAGCCTGGCACCATTTTTATTTATGACCAACAAGGCATCAAAGACATCTTCTCCATTTTGGAGTAATAAAAACAGGATGTATGCCATGGTAGCCATATTGTAATAGCAGACTGGCATCATTTCAATTTAGTACCAACTAGACAAGGAATCCTTTGGTGAAAGCACAATATCGATATGACCAGTCATCTATGATAAGCGATAACAATATTCTCAAGATGGTTAGAAGTCAGAGTGATTGGCACAATGTCATTTACGACCAATCAGACATCACAATAATTCAATGAAAACCCTGTGCTGATTTGACAATTCATTCAAGGAAAATGTGGGTAACAAAATTTTCGTGATGACCAGTATGACAGGCATACTGAAAATCTGAATGGCATCACGAGGACCAACATAAGAAGCTGTAAAGTAAAAACTTCAGGTTGATACCACAACATTTCAGGTTTAGTAGTGATAACAATATCTTCAAGATGACCACTGTGATGGCCATATTGGACATTAGATCACCACCATATTCATTTAGGACCAACCAAACATCATAAGAAGTCTTCTGGTGAAAACACCATGACAATATTCCTTTTGATTCTGGAGAATTAGCAATCAAAAGATTTTCAATATGGCAACAGTAACAGCCATGCTGTGCAACAGATCGTAACTATTTTCATTTAGGACCAATAAGACATCATATCAAGATTTTTAGTGAAAACACCATGGTGACATGACCATCCATTGAGAAAATATAGCAATAACAAGATTTTTATGATGGCCACTCAGTGACAGCCATATTGGCAAACAGATCTGTGTCATTATTATTCAGGACTAACTAGAAATCATACAAGTTTTCTAGTGAAAAACCCTATATCAATATGACTTTCAGTTCAGGAGTAGTGAAGCTGGTCACCCCATTTTTATTTAGGAACAACCAGACATCATAAGAAGTCTTCTATTGACACTCCATGCTGATATAACAATATATTTCAGAAGGAGTAATAAGACTGTCAAGGCAGCTGCTGTCGAGGCCATATTGGACGTTAGAAAGACCAACTAGACATAATGTTTCTAATGGTGAAAACCCTATGGCAAGATGACTGTCTGTTCTGAAGATGTAGGCATTACAAGATTTTAAAAATGGCCACTGTGGTTACCATACTGGACATCAGATTGTCCCCAGTTTGATTTAGGACCAACTGGACATCGTAAGATATTTAAGTACAAACCATGTTGATCTGTCATCAATTCAGAAGAAGCAGGAATAAGATTTTCGAGATGATTGTGGTGGCCACATTTGATGCCTATGCAACACCATTTTCATCTAGGACCAACCAGACCATGGGATGATTGTGGTGGCCACATTTGATGCCTATGCAACACCATTTTCATCTAGGACCAACCAGACCATGGGATGATTGTGGTGGCCACATTTGATGCCTATGCAAAACCATTTTCATCTAGGACCAACCAGACCATGGGATGATTGTGGTGACTATATTTGATGCCTGTGCAGCACCATTTTCATCTAGGACCAACCAGACCATGGAATGATTGTGGTGGCCACATTTGATGCCTATGCAACACCATTTTCATCTAGGACCAACCAGACCATGGGATGATTGTGGTGGCCACATTTGATGCCTATGCAAAACCATTTTCATCTAGGACCAACCAGACCATGGGATGATTGTGGTGACTATATTTGATGCCTGTGCAGCACCATTTTCATCTAGGACCAACCAGACCATGGAATGATTGTGGTGGCCACATTTGATGCCTATGCAACACCATTTTCATCTAGGACCAATCAGACCATGGGATGAATATGTGTACAGTTTTATGGTAAACCTCCATGTAGTTTAGGAGGAGTACTGATAACAAACTTGTGCTAACAGATTGACAAATGGTGGACAACAGAAAGATTTATCCCATAAGGTACTATCAGATTAGGTCAGGTTGGCTACAATGGTGTGCCCAAGAGCAATAGTTCCCAACCTGTGGACCATGGATACCCAGGGTTCCGCAGTGTAATTCCAAGTCAGCCTCAAAGGGGTACTATTAGCATGTGGGGGTCAGCAATCTTTTTTTTAAGTTAAGAAGGAGTCCTCATACTCATGAAGGTTGGGAACAAGCAAAGCACTTTATTCCAACTATCTTGTTACTAAACAACCTGCTTGTGTCGCTGTGCTGTAAAACATAAACCAAATAAATTATCACCATACCAATTTTCAGGCTCGATCATTTAGATGTTTTCATTAATTGTGGGAACTGTTATCAATCTGAATTTACTGACTGGAAGCTATAAAAAAAAAATTAAAAAAATATCTTCACACACAATTAACGTCTTCTCTGACTCTTTCAATGTGTAAAAAATAAAGTGTAGAAATGTTGTAATCAAGATGAATAAGTACCTTTTCGGCTTATTGGACTTCACCTCAAATGTTCCTGACAATAATCACTAAAGCTTTTGTCAGACATCAAACTTGTCAATTGCAATGCACATTGAGAGATTGAAAGCACAGAACACTTCCTCCAGTAATTGCTTATTCTTGGAGGAAATTACTGGTGAAAGCAGGATTTGCCTAATTAGCTTTCCATGTCACTCTGGGATTATGGAAATATGTCTGTCATGAATCAGCAGAACTGTTGGTTTTGGTTTGGTTTTGCCATTTTAATGGCACAACAACAAAGGTTATCTACTACCAAGGCAAACGGAGTAAAGTCACATGCCCAAAGACACCATCTCTGATATTATCCTGCAATAAAAGAACTGGCTGCTGTGGTGGACATAGTGGATGTTAGATTGGCACCATTTTCAACAGGAAAAAGTAGTCATTATTGGAAATTGTCTTTAGGCCAAAAAAAACCAATTCATAATGATAACCAAATTAGGGACAGTAGTGACAACAATATTTTCAAGACTGCTGTCAGCCATAGTGGATGTATCACTTGTACCATTTTAATATAGGACCAACCATGTAGCATAAGTCTACGGGTGAAAACCCTGTCTTGCTATAGCCATTGGAGGAGGAGTAGAGAAAACAATATTTTCAAAACAGACACCATTCATTCAAGACCAACAGGACATCAGAAGAAATCATCAGTGAAAACCCCACATCAATGTGACTTTCTATACTGGTGAAATTAGATTAAGAAGATTTTCATACTGTGTACCAGAACAGTACTATTTTCATTTAGACCAATGGCAACATTGTAAGTTTGGTACTGGATTCAATAAATAAATAAGTTATGCTGCTATATCCTATTAAAAAATCCTCAAGCTAGTGAAACTTTCAGCTGCAAGATCCTTAATAAGCCCAGACTACTTCAATACAAAAAAGCCTAACATCAATGAAACACCTGCCCTTTTTTTAAAAGAGTTCTGTGCAGGCACTAGAAGGGTTTGGATGCCTCTGAAGATTATCTTACCGTGCTTTTTGAAATTCCAGATATTTTCCTGTTTTTTTCTTGGGTCAAAATTGATATTTTTCAACAATAACTTATGACCTTTACTGAATATAATAAAAATGTTTTGGTATATAAAACATGCATTTTCAAAATCAGAACCTGTTTCTATTTTCCCTTAACATGTGACTGGATGATATGACCATACACCAGAAGGCAGTATCTGATAAATCTGCATGCAGCTCATTTTAATTTACAGAATAAAAATCCTTTACTCTTCTTAACTGCTTATACTGGTGTGTGTGAAGTCTTTTAGGCATGGTGTGTGTGAAGTCTTTTAGGCATGGTGTGTGTGGAGTCTTTTAGGCATGGTGTGCGTGGAGTCTTTTAGGCATGGTGTGTGTGGAGTCTTTTAGGCATGGTGTGTGTGTGGAGTCTTTTAGGCATGGTGTGTGTGTGGAGTCTTTTAGGCATGGTGTGTGTGTGGAGTCTTTTAGGCATGGTGTGTGTGGAGTCTTTTAGGCATGGTGTGTGTGGAGTCTTTTAGGCATGGTGTGTGTGGAGTCTTTTAGGCATGGTGTGTGTGGAGTCTTTTAGGCATGGTGTGTGTGTGGAGTCTTTTAGGCATGGTGTGTGTGGAGTCTTTTAGGCATGGTGTGTGTGTGGAGTCTTTTAGGCATGGTGTGTGTGAAGACTTTTAGGCATGGTGTGTGTGAAGACTTTTAGGCATGGTTTGTTTGAAATCTAAACACAAAATGCCCTTAAAATATTATATACCTTGTTATAAAAAAGAACTGAATTTTTTGGGCAGGTGGTGGTGGTAGCATCTAGTTGGTGCCTTAACATCAATTTTAAAGAGATCCTGACCATGGACCATACATTTAATGCAGTCACTGTCAATGACACCCAAACCATACACTTAATGCAGTCATTGTCAATGACACCCAAACACTTAATACAGTCAATGTCAATGACACCCAAACCATACACTTAATACAGTCATTGTCAATGACACCCAAACCATACACTTAATGCAGTCATTGTCAATGGCATCCAAACCATACACTTAATGCAGTCACTGTCAATGACATCCAAACCATAAACTTAATGCAGTCATTGTCAATGACACCCAAACCATACACTTAATGCAGTCACTGTCAATGATACCCAAACCATACACTTAATACAGTCAATGTCAATGACACCCAAACCATACACTTAATACAGTCAATGTCAATGACACCTAAAACATGGGATTCTGCATTAAAAATTGTCCCAGTAGTGGGATGATTCTGCTATAATAAATCAGGCTCTCTGGCAAACCCCCCCCCCACAAACAAATTTATTTTCAAATATCTCAGTCAAGTTTTGCATTACTTTTACGCACATTTAATCATAATAGTCCAAATCCAAGCCCGACTTGAATATTTTTGGAGAAATTACCTCTTATGCCAGAATTGGACAAATATGGCGAAAGCTGGGAGAAGCAGGTGTACAAAGTGGAAGCCAGAATTGGGCAAAGTTGGTGAAAGACGGGAGAAGTGGGTGTACAGAGTTTAAACACATGATTAAAATGCTAATGAAATACTACTAGAAATTTAGAAAACATTTTTCTTATATTATTTTAAAACAGTTGTTGCACAACATAAAATAGTAACCTTGAAAATAGGTAACCTTGAAAATAGGTAACAGTTGAAAATCAGCAAATGTTTCCGTACCAGAAAGGCTCTTTTAATAGGTCTATATGATGTGTATTGGATACAATCATTACTTTTTTATTAACAGTTGTTTTTCATGTGAATTTTCAGCAGAATATCTACAGAAATAAATGTCATTTCTGTTAATTTATGATCAAATTAGCACCAAAAATTTACTTAAGAAAATAAAACTGGGTCTGTTTGGATAAAATGATAAACTCCATGATGACTATATCAACTGATCACTCCCTAGCATTCAGATTTTCCAACACGCATGGACCCTGTATGCATTCAGATTTTCCAACACGCATGGACCCTGTATGCATTCAGATTTTCCAACACGCATGGACCCTGTATGCATTCAGATTTTCCAACACGCATGGACCCTGTATGCATTCAGATTTTCCAACACGCATGGACCCTGTATGCATTCAGATTTTCCAACACGCATGGACCCTGTATGCATTCAGATTTTCCAACACGCATGGACCCTGTATGCATTCAGATTTTCCAACACGCATGGACCCTGTATGCATTCAGATTTTCCAACACGCATGGACCCTGTATGCATTCAGATTTTCCAACACGCATGGACCCTGTATGCATTCAGATTTTCCAACATGCATGGACCCTGTATGCATTCAGATTTTCCAACACGCATGGACCCTGTATGCATTCAGATTTTCCAACACGCATGCATTGTTGAAAAGATGGCACTCAAGCGGACAGGTCCCCCATTTTTACAATGAAAGATGTGTTCCTTACCTAGTTTTAAATTTTCTTTAAACAGCTCTTTTTCATAGTTGACAATACAAATTAGTAATGATTGATAATTACTTAAATTCAAGAAATAGCTTGTGATTTACTTGTCAAGGTATTTCCTGATCCAAGTTTAGTACAAGTAGCAGCAGCAGCCGCAGTAGTAGTAGTAGTATTGGGGATGTACTCCTAGAGGTAGCATTTTGCAGCAGCAGTCTTAGTAGCAGTAGTAGCAGTACCAAAATGTAGACTTGGTTTTGTTAGAATGAAGTCATAGTATTTTAGTAATGGTGGTGCTAATTGATGGTGGTCTTGGTAGTAGCAGTACTAGTAGTAGGACCAAATATTGTTAACAGTTGTACTAGTATGACTTGCAGAAATGTCAGTAGTCAAATTCCCACCTTTATCACACCTGTGCTGGTGTAGTCTTATTTAAACGTTGTAGTAGTAGTAGAATTAGTAGTAGCAGTAGTAGTAGTAACGGTGGTAGTGAAAGTTGTGGTGGTAGCAGCAGTAATAGTAGCATTAGTGGTGGTGGTGATCGTGTAGTAAAGTAATATAAGTACCAGCACTACAAGAATCTTACCTGCATTACACCTGTACAGGTGTGGTCTTGACTGGATGTCGAACTTCCATTCAAACATGGCTGCTTATGCAGGATTTCACCTGTATCTTCAAACCATATGGAAAATGTTAAGTTGATTCCAACTGACACAGATGTATAAAACGGCACTGTGGTATTGACAAACACTGCAACAACTGAGCCTGTCACTTCCGACAAGTTGTACGAGCTGGGGATGCATGATGGGAGATCAATGAGGTCATCTAGTAAACCGATGTGCAGCTCACGTGGCTCAGGCTCTGTGACATTCACCTTAAGCGTAGCACTTAAACTGGACAGGCTGTTATTCAAATTAACACCTGTAAGAAAAACAGAAATGGTCATGAATGCATGTGTAGCAATATAAATGCTTAACGTGCTTGTTCCCATCATGATAAATACTGCTAATAATAAACCTCAACCTACCATAACTTTATTACTTTTACAAGTTCAATAAAGCTTTCAACAAAATCAATACCTCCCAATACCCCCACCCCCTCCTGAAAGAAGATCCAGCAGAAAAACCCAAAATTAAGCAGAGGTCGTTTTGGTTCTTTTATTAATACCCTTTCATTAACACGCTTTTATTAACACCTAACGTATTAATTAACTCCACTATCATGACATGAAAAATTCAGTACCACTTAAAAATAATTATGAATGCAATAAATGTCACTTTTATTAATGTCAATAAAAATGTCAATATTAATTATGGAAAGCACAAATAAGACACTGACTGACACTGAACCTACATGCCCCTATAATGTAGAAAAGAATGCTGGCAATGTATTTAGTACAAGAACTAATGAACACCACTGCTATAGTGGCATGGTGCAAGGTGGAGAAATGGAATTCCCATTCATTAAGATAGTTTTGCTTGCAGCAATGTTAGAGTACACTTCCTTGTGCAGAATGCATATCATATGTCAGATCAAATATTTAACTCCTTGAAAATCACAACAACCCACCTGTTTACAATGCAATTCCCCCAAAACTCAGAAATGTCAACACGCAAAAAAAACACCAAAAAACATCTGAAAACTACAGATCACTCACCCAAGTTGACATATGTCAGCCTGTACTAAAACTGTAAATAAGGAAGAAAGGCTTGGAGTACATTGTTACTAAACTGCCTATTAACTCATTAACCCATGGCAATACGTAGGAGGTAGTAGCCAAGGTCATGGATGATACACGAAAGTGGGCGGTATTATAGAGGTAGACAGATGTAGCTCTACAATGATACCAAATAATCTGGAATTTCTAGTTGCACTACAAAATACAGAAGAAAAAACCTCATTTTTTTGGACCCGATTTTTTCCACCCAAAATTTGCCTGTGGTCAGAATCCTATTTTGTGTCCGGATTTTAGACTTTTTGGTCTCAGATGTAGCAAAAAAAAAAAAAAAACAGAAAAACCAGAACTCCAACTTTTACCCTTCTGCTCATGCACAAGTGAAATAGCCAACAAAAAATGATGTTTCTAACACAACTAGGCATTAGGTTGTTGGAAAATCACCTGAAGTTGAGGTATAAGGATGCATTCAGAAATAGCTTTCAAAATGTGTTTCCTACTCGAATTTGAGGCGAAAACGACAAAAACCTCCAGGGGTTAATTTGTTAATGTTGTAATTTACTGTATTTCCACAACCATGTATTTTTTATTAATTTTCTCAACAAAAAAAGTCAAGTCATTTAAACAACCAGCATTCCCTCTGCCTTGATTCATAACTGTTCATAACCCCACCCTTCAAGTACATACACTTGGTGGCATTATAAGGGGAGGTCTTCTCTGTTGTCAGCATGGCTCACCAGGTAAGTCATTGCCCTCTGGGATCCCACCCTAGGAATCTCAATTTGCAAACCAGTGAGATCCCACTACAATGATTAGGGTTTCTAGTTTGATTCACACCATCTAACTAGCCTGTATCCTCATCAACATGCATACATCTCACTCACAATGAAACTCATACGCGTTCTTGCCGATACAAGCTTATATCCCAAAATCTGATAAGAAATAAAGCCTCTAATGCAGGTGTTGGCACACAGACTAATGGAAAGGCACGCAGTATGAGTTGTACATTTCTAATGTATGTACTGAAAACAATAATTAAATTAAAGGGATGAATGATGTGGCATGCAGAACTCTATAATTGAGCAGACCTGGCAGAGCAGTTCTAAAAGGTTGCCTGTTCTAATGTGTCCATAAGCAGTTCTAAAAGGTTGCCAATGCCTGTTCTAATGTGTTCACAAGCAGTTCTAAAAGGTTGCCTGTTCTAATGTGTTCATAAGCAGTTCTAAAAGGTTGCCTGTTCTAATGTGTTCACAAGCAGTTCTAAAAGGTTGCCTGTTCTAATGTGTTCACAAGCAGTTCGAAAAGGTTGCCAATACCTGTTCTAATGTGTTCACAAGCAGTTCTAAAAGGTTGCCTGTTCTAATGTGTTCATAAGCAGTTCTAAAAGGTTGCCTGTTCTAATGTGTTCACAAGCAGTTCTAAAAGGTTGCCTGTTCTAATGTGTTCACAAGCAGTTCTAAAAGGTTGCCTGTTCTAATGTGTTCACAAGCAGTTCTAAAAGGTTGCCTGTTCTAAATTGTTCACAAGCAGTTCTAAAAGGTTGCCAATACCTGTTCTAATGTGTTCACAAGCAGTTCTAAAAGGTTGTCTGTTCTAATGTGTTCACAAGCAGTTCTAAAAGGTTGCCTGTTCTAATGTGTTCACAAGCAGTTCTAAAAGGTTTCCTGTTCTAATGTGTTCACAAGCAGTTCTAAAAGGTTGCCTGTTCTAAATTGTTCACAAGCAGTTCTAAAAGGTTGCCAATACCTGTTCTAATGTGTTCACAAGCAGTTCTAAAAGGTTGTCTGTTCTAATGTGTTCACAAGCAGTTCTAAAAGGTTGCCTGTTCTAATGTGTTCATAAGCAGTTCTAAAAGGTTGCCTGTTCTAATGTGTTCACAAGCAGTTCTAAAAGGTTGCCTGTTCTAATGTGTTCACAAGCAGTTCTAAAAGGTTGCCAATACCTGTTCTAATGTGTTCACAAGCAGTTCTAAAAGGTTGCCTGTTCTAATGTGTTCACAAGCAGTTCTAAAAGGTTGCCTGTTCTAATGTGTTCACAAGCAGTTCTAAAAGGTTTCCTGTTCTAATGTGTTCATAATCAGTTCTAAAAGGTTGCCTGTTCTAATGTGTTCATAAGCAGTTCTAAAAGGTTGCCTGTTCTAATGTGTTCATAAGCAGTTCTAAAAGGTTGCCAATGCCTGTTCTAATGTGTTCACAAGCAGTTCTAAAAGGTTGCCTGTTCTAATGTGTTCATAAGCAGTTCTAAAAGGTTGCCTGTTCTAATGTGTTCATAAACAGTTGTTGGCAGACAGCTGGACAATGGACATAATGTCATACCTCAGCCTTTGACCACGAGCTAAATATGAAAATAAATGTTTCCCAAATTATCTTTTAATGGGAAGAAATGATGACCATCAAAGGTCTATTTAATTGGAAGAAATGATGACCATCAATGGTCTCTTTAATGGAAAGAAATGATTACCTTAAATGGTCCATTTCATAAGAAATGATGACCATCAACAGTCTATTTAATGGGAAGAAATGATGACCATCAATGGTCAGTTCAATGGGAAGAAAAGATGACCATCAATGGTCCATTTAATGGTAATAAATGATGACCATCAATGGTCAGTTCAATGGAAAGAAAAGATGAACATCAAGGGTCCATTTAGTAGACAGAAATGACCATCAATGGTTCATCTAATGGGAAGAAATGATGATCATCAATGGTTCATTTAAAGGGAAGAAATGGTGACCATCAATGGTTCATTTAATGGGAAGAAATGGTGACCATCAATGGTCAGTTCAATGGGAAGAAATGATGACCATCAAGAGTCCATTTAATGGTAAGAAATTCTGACCATCAATGACCAATTTAATGGAAAGAAATGATGACCATCAATAAACTGTTTTCATAGAAAATTAGTCACTGAAAATTTCCAAAAATAATCGAAAGCTGAGCTAGGAGAAACCATGCAGATGCTGATCTGTATTATAACAGACAATATAATCCCAAACCTTCAAGTGCAAATGCTTTTTGCACTATAAATGATCCTTTGTGCATACAGCATTAATCATTAATTCTTGGCATTACTATGAATAATTAGGCAGATACTGGGGATAAAGGATAGGCACTTCTGTAATGAAACAAAATTTTGTCTGTGTTAAAATGCTATGGAGTGTTTCTTAAACAAAGGGTATTTTATCAAAGAGCAAACAAGACAGCAGTGTAATATTCCCTGCTGGAAATGTGCATCTCCCTTTAGGGTAGATATTGTAAAATGCAGCTGAAAGCATAAAAAGATCCATATAAACATGATATAAGAACTGACCGTATCCAGATTCAAAAGTATAAATGGACTTTGTGAATACAAAATTAAAGATCTTTTGGGATTAATACAACAAATTAATACATTTTATCAAGAAAATCAATTACAACCAGCTGCGCCATTTATAGTGCAAACAAATAAAATGAAATGACAGGAAGGAATTTTCCCCTCTAAAAACTTTGTTTTTCTTCACTTCAGATCTAATGATAACCTTAATGTTACTTTCAACATGGTCAAAAAGATACAACCTTCCATTTCTGTGAAAGAAATATATCACCTAATTCAGTGTGATAGCTATGAACTTTAAAAAATGGAGCTCATATATTAGTCAGATGCGACATTTCTAGCAAATGAAAAAACACAATGAAAATTCCTGTTGGAAATTTGTACCAAATTTACATGTTATTGTGGGTAATTTTCTGCAAGGCATCATGGATATAAATGCTATAGGTCATCAGATGAAAAATGTATAAGGGGTAAGGTTGTTAAAATGTGATACCAGTATTTTACCAACAATACCTTGCAGAAACCCAAGTGATGATCATCTACTGGAAATGAACGATTGTTGGGCTTCCCACTGCATGTTGTGCCTGGCATATGGTCGAAGGCCAAATATACAAAAAAACGCAATAATAGTCATAATATTAATATTATTTGACCAAACCTTGTACATCCATTCATAGGTCAGGAGAACATGTAATACATAAATGGATCATGGACTGTAGAAAGGAGTGAATGAGGAGGAAGAACAAGTAATGGAAAATATGGGTATCTGTTATGGTAAGTCATTAAGTACCCATAAAGTTTTATTTTCCAAGCACATTTAATCAGAACTGAAAAATAAGGTTACATTTTAGATCCTAATCTATTTTATAAAGCAATATGCCTGCCATGACTTTTATTTTACATAGGACATGATGAGCTAACTTTCATACTTGAGACATGATAATCCTACGATGACTTTTATATTAGGACATGATAATCCTATGATGACTTTTATGTTAGGACATGATAATCCTACAATGACTTTTATATTAGGACATGATAATCCTACAATGACTTTTATATTAGGACATGATAATCCTGTGATGACTTTTATATTAGGACATGATAATCCTATGATGACTTTTATATTAGGACATGATAATTCTACAATGACTTTTATATTAGGACATGATAATCCTACAATGACTTTTATATTAGGACATGATAATCCTATGATGACTTTTATATTAGGACATGATAATCCTACAATGACTTTTATATTAGGACATGATAATCCTACGATGACTTTTATATTAGGACATGATAATCCTACAATGACTTTTATATTAGGACATGATAATCCTACGATGACTTTTATATTAGGACATGATAATCCTACAATGACTTTTATATTAGGACATAATAATCCTATGATGACTTTTATATTAGGACATGATAATCCTACAATGACTTTTATATTAGGACATGATAATCCTACGATGACTTTTATGTTAGGACATGATAATCCTACAATGACTTTTATATTAGGACATGACAATCCTACGATGACTTTTATATTAGGCTTTGATAAGCCTACCTTGACTTTATGCTTAGGACATGATAAGCCTACCATGACTTATACTTAGGACATGATAAGCTTGGTATGACTTTTATACTTGGGACATGATAAGCTTGGTACGACTTTTATACTTAAGAAATGATACGCCTATTACAAATTTATGCTTAAGACACGATAAGCTTGGCATGACTTTTATACTTGGGACATGATAAGCCTGGCATGACTTTATGCTTAGAACATGATAAGCCTACCATGACTTTATGCTAAAGACATGATAAGCTTGGCATGACTTTTATACTTAGGATATGATAAGCCTGGCATGACCTTATACTTAGGACATGATAAGCTTGGCATGACTTTTATACTTAGGATATGATAAGCCTGGCATGACTTTATGCTAAGAACATGATAAGCCTGGCATGTCATTTATACTTAGGACACAATAAGCCTCACATGACATGTATACTTTGAACAGATGATATAACAATAAACAAAGTAATCTGATACAAAAAACAATCACATACTGTGTTGTAAATGCATAAACTGACCCCCAACTGTTCACATATCACACTGAAATTAGCAGCCATTTCCATTTTCTGTCACAAAATCCTACTACAATGAAAAAGCATTAAATGTAATGAGCAAATTACACGCCTTTTGAATGGAAATACAGTTCATTAAATGCATCTTAATCATGCATGACACACATACATGCAGGGAAACACATTTTGTAAGCTATTAATTATTTTCAACTCTGTTATGTAATACATGTACTTCTTTAGAATACAACATGGACATTAGGCACATCAACAGAAAAGATAACCTGACTGCAGATGCACTTTCACATGTATGTGTGAAGTGTGTGATTTGGATTTTTTAACGTAGCTTTAACAACTTTTCAGTCATATTGCTATGATGTCTGCAGTGTGGCAGTTTATAGTGATGTCTAGCACTGGGGCATCATGCCGCAGACATGTAGCCTGATGTCCCACCCAGTCACATTATCCTGACACCAGGCCGACCAGTCCTAATACTAACCTCTTAATGCTTAGCACCAAGCGAGGCAGCTGTTAGTAGCATTTTTGTAAATCTTTGGCATGACTCAGCCGGGGATCAAACCCACGACATCCCGCATCTGAGGCAGATGCTCTGACCACTAAGCCACCAGAGCAGTTTCACATGTATATAAGTATTATATTCCTTTATGTACATTTTGTGGACCGTACCGGTGGCCTAAGTGGTTAGAGTGTCTGCCTTGGATGCAGGAGGCTGCAGTTCAAACCCTGGCCCAGTCATACCAGAGATATCAGTGATCCACAACAGTGAGCACTTTAGACCACTCGGCTAATCTGGGCCCCATATATAGTCTTTAACTAAACTATTATTTTCTTGTTAGACTTACCATTACCTTCCTAATTCTTAATACAAATCTCTTGGGCAAGGAAACATGTCACAGAATGAATGCTTAACTTCATAATCATTCACCAGAAGAAAATCCATTCAAGGATTTAGAAAATACAAAAATGAAACCATCAAGGCTCATTTTTTTTATGACTGATCAAAGACAACAAAAACACCAACACTCATTTTTTTTTGGTACTGTGACCATGACCCCAAGGTCATAGGGTAGAGTGAATGTATCAGGAAATAAATTGTTTTAGATTCATACTGATTCCTGTCAAGTATGATATGAATCCATCAAAATCAAATAACCAAAAACTTCACGTAAAATTCTCTATAAAAAAAAACTCTACAGGAAAATGGCAAGAAAACATGTCATAGAATTAATTATCTTCTCTTCGTGATGAGAATGTATCAAGGGCATTAGGAAATAAAAGCAAAATGAATAACTTTAAGCAAAACATTAACAATAACGATGCTGCTGTGCTGCCTGCAGAAAAGTAACTATTACCTCTCAATGAGGCAATAAGGTGGACTCGGGACCTTTATTTATTTTTTAACTTCAAGGAGGAGCCAATGTGGCTGTTCTTTTATGTTGTAACCAGAACAAGAAGCTGTTGCTGCAGTGTTTGTACAGGACTGTTAATTAGCTCCCCTGCGGTCCTGTAATTTCTCTAGGCACAGATATAGTTATGGTTTGCCCTCAAGCTAACCAGTTTGCACCAGGTGTTCCCTTAAGCAGCACTTGCACAGGAAGTGGCTTAGATACTGTACATCCCAATTAACCAGGTACATCAAATACAGTATACGCTCACATGGAAGTTGCACACCAATTAACCAGGTACATCAAATACGGTATATGCTCACATGGAAGTTGCACACCAATTAACCAGGTACATCAAATACGGTATATGCTCACATGGAAGTTGCACACCAATTAACCAGGTACATCAAATATGGTATATGCTCACATGGAAGTTGCACACCAATTAACCAGGTACATCAAATACAGTGTATGCTCACATGGAAGTTGCACACCAATTAACCAGGTACATCAAATACAGTATACGCTCACATGGAAGTTGCACACCAATTAACCAGGTACATCAAATACGGTATATGCTCACATGGAAGTTGCACACCAATTAACCAGGTACATCAAATACAGTGTATGCTCACATGGAAGTTGCACACCAATTAACCAGGTACATCAAATACAGTATATGCTCACATGGAAGTTGCACACTTCCAGATCTGCTATTACATAATGGACTGTGAGATCATGCACTTATGCAGTTTGTCAGCACTAATCAGTACAACAAACGACACTGACTCAACGTTATGTTCTGGCACATCTGGGTCTAAGCTGTTACTAACAAGTGAAGTGAGATCTATATATATATTGTTCCTGAAGATTAATCAGTAGTTCAAACAACAAAAACCCTGGGATATTATGTGTCTGCCAATCTGGGTCTATGAAGTTTGCAAACAAATAACCAAGAAAACATCAAAATAAACCGTGGAACATGATCTGATTGCAGATCTTAACCTTAATATTCGGATCTGGGTCTATGTTATTTGCAGATGAGTTTGATTCGCACCTGAGTAAATACGGTATTTCTGGACTACACTTCATTAATGAAAGATACAAAGATGAAATTCTCTTGTAACAAGCCCATCTTTCAGATCGAACAATTACTATGCCCCAGGCATTTTATTATCATTCTTCAAAGACTCCTGACATTTCTAAATATCAAATTTATCATATGCTGTAAAACAAAATATCTGCATTTAACGTTGAACAGAATAATAATCTCCATACCATTTTGCAACCAGCAACAACCCAAAAAATCATCAGGAAATTGCATTAAAATGGTGAAATCCATTACTCCAATTATCTTTCAAATTTTACTATTCACATAACAAGCCACTTTAAAACTGTTATGACCATTTCAAATATACTTGGTCTCATGCCTTACTAAATTGGTTGCCACAGAAACCGAGAAAAGAATCATCAGCCAAGTGAAAAAATTAATGATAGAAGATAACAAAATGTGATGGTTCTAGTTAAGATAAATTAAACAATAATAATAAAACAAGAGCCCCATGTGGACCTGATATTACTCATCTAACTTTATAGTTTAGCATTTCAAAGTGGGGCCCCAAATGGCCAAGTGGTCTGAAGCACTCTCCATTATGGATCACTGTCATCTCACCTCTGTCTGCGTGGGTTTGAGTCTCAGATTCAGCCAATGTGAGAAAGCTTGCCAGTAGATTCTCGTGGGTCGGTGGTTCTTTCTGGGGTTTTCCCAGGATCTTCCTCCACCATTAATACTGGCCGCCATGTATAGCCTATCGTGTGCTGAAAAATGGCACTAAATCCTACAACAACAACAACAACAACAACCATTTCAAAGTGTATTTAGTAATATACAAACATAACTCTATGTAAACCACCAACCAAAATAATCATATAAGTTTTACCTGTTTTATTAGTCATAAACTTTTTTCAAAGATAAAGGAATAAATAATATTTATTGCTATGGGTATATTATGTCTGGTAACAACCTTTATAAAACCCTGACGAAATAGACTTCCTTACCAAGTTTAAACAAAATTCAATCTATATTTAATCTACAGAGTGGTATAACAAGCAATCAGTCAGGTACAAGTTTATTGCATAAATATATGACTTCCGATCAATAAATGCATATATAAAATTATATATAATAAATGCAAACAAACTTCAATAATTTAAAAAGAATATATATATATATATATATATATATATTCAACATTAATATGTTTGTGCAAATGTGTGTGTAATCTGGCAGAAAAGAATGTAATTTGCATAATTTGTATCCAAGCAAATTAAATGTAACTTAATCTAAGTCACCTGTACAGATTAACCTAAAATATGGACCAATATATTGATACCAAACTGACCACTATGTCAAACTTCTGCCATGGCTGCCACTACAAATTGCTTTTTAATTCCATAATATTTTCAGCTATCTTTACCTGTGTGGGAAACAAAGCCACAAAAGTGCATCACTACAGAGAAAACTATTTTTGAATTGTTCTAGTTTCGGTTAACACCAATAATGTTACCATTAACAGCTATTCTCATATGATAATGCACAGAAAATGAAGCGAATGTATGTACATGTATTTGAGTTAAACGGTGCCTCAGTACAAACATGGCTATAATGAATGTTTTCTGGGGATATATTTTCATGAAGTTCGCTCTGGCATTTGTATACATGTAGAAGAATGGCCTTTCTGAAGACAATACTTCAATTAATTTTTGTACCATTTAAGCTCAGCAAGTAGACTTCCAGCTGAACGGTCATAATGTACCATGTATATTCAAGTCAGGACTAACTTCACTCAACACAGACCCTGATCTGCTAGCACATAATATACCAGCAGAACAGTGTCTATGTTTTTGTTTTACATGATTAATCCTAAAAAACTGAATAGACCAAGATCTGCCAGCACATTATAAAATCCCAGATCTGGATGAATGTCGTTTGATCTGACCTAAACAAGATTATACAAAGCATTCCCATTTATGAAATGAAGTAACCAAGTCTAGGTTTTGGTGATAGGGCCTGGTTTTAAAGAGAAACAAGTGCAAGACAAGTTATTTAAATCAAACTAAAACTGAAACATTTCTGACCTCTAATTTGGTGCACATCAAGTCACTGACCATTCGGGCCACTGATTTTTCAGACATGTCTGGGCAAATTGTAAATTACTGGTATACTACTTGGGTGACATTGTAATTTCCACTGTACCCCACCTTCATTTTAATTATATCTCATCTGACACAATCAATAAAATCAGGCAAAATTAATCAATTACCATGTACCATATGTACACAATATTTATGTAATCCATTTCTCTAATTAACTCCAATTAACTGCTTTGAACAGCCGAGATATTATGTGTGATTATGTGTGATCAAACTTTTTGTACCAGTGTTCAATGTATACCTCTCTCCCTTGAAAACCTGTGCACAACAGGGTTGAAAAACACAGACCGCAGAATAAGCATGGACGTAAGTTACTGAGAGACTGATGAAAATTTAAGATGGTGATGCCATCCTTTTTGGACATCAACAATGCTAAGATAAGCATATGAATATGTTTTATAATTTCAATAAAACTTTTCCTAAGGCTGTTGTTCACTTTTCTGTATAAAGTTACCATTATTTTCAAGATAACCAACCTGTAAACGAGTGTTAAAACATTACTCCATGAGGTTTCCACACACAAGACTCTGTGCAACTACAGAAACATTACTCCATGAGGTTTCCACACACAAGTGTGCAGCTACAAAAACACTGTGTATTATGTTACTACTTTTTGTGTGTGAATGTAGATATAGTTGAGTGTTATTGTTGATTCATAAAAAACAAGATTTCACTTTTCCAGTGGAACAACAGCAATCAGCATTAATATTTCTTAAATTGTTCTATTAATAAACACTGACACAATGATGAAATTTCTGCTCATTCTTGAGCCAACCTCCAAGTGCCAGTTCAGAAATTTCGAGCACACTACAAACTTTGGAACTGGCTTCTCCGTAATAAATCATATCTGTTAAAATAAGCTTTCATGCTTCTTTCATTTACTTTTCTTGCTATCCTTAATCAAATTTGCTAATTAGTAGGAAAAACCACCAATTAATGTTTGATACTTTAATTGTGCTACCTACATAATAATATTTATAACAGTGTTCAAGTGGTCAAATTAAGTGGAGTTGATCTGACAAAATACCATGACTGCAGCGCTTTCATGGGTCAGATTCCAAGCCTTTTAAATCTGTATTTAATTAATCCTGCCCCAATCATTTGATATGATACAAAAGAGTAACTAATATGGTAATACAAACCAAGTCTAATTGTAACTGAAGTAACAAAACAAACACATCTGCAAATTGGAGATAAAAACCAAGTTGGCACTTAATTAGGTTTTCATAAATGTTTGCAAACACAACTGTTGACTGACACTTTCATATTTTAATACAAGAAAGCATATCGTACTTGTGATGATTACATGGAAACCAAAGTAAAAGATGAAACTAAAACACAAATTTCACTTGAAAACACTTATTTAAATGGTATTTCTTAAAGTGCTCCCATCTGTAGGCATTACTGTCATTTTCATGGATCAAAATAAAGTTGAATGTTGTCATTGCAATTTACTAAGAAAAGAAAAGAAAGCGTAACAAAATAAATAACTTACTACAAAACTGCAAATTTCATGACACAGAAGCAAATTTCGATTATGAAATTGCCAATTACGATGATAAAATTAGCAATTAATCGAAATATCGTTTATCAGTTTTTATCACAATTTTCTTCATGTTCAACAAGATGGGGAGAATTATTTTGGAATTTTCCAAAAGAACAAAATGGGCTCAATGCCTAATTCCGTGTGTTCATAAATTATCTGGCTACAAATTATCAAGGATGAGGTTTACATACAATCTTACTGAAACATAAAATCAGTGTGCTATATATAGCACACTCCTCAAATTTTCTGCAAACCAAAACATTTTCATAAATATTTTGTGCAAGAAATAAAATCACGTAAAGAACAGGTGTAAGAAAAATTGTGCAAATAAATAAGACACTGATTCGAGATACAACTTTGCTTTAACTTTAATGACAAATCAAAATTCATGATTTTTAAATTTCTTGATACTGGCCTTAAACTTAACATACATAGTTGGATGAATGCCATATCAACTTTTCAATGCACAACATATTTAATACATATAAAATTCTTATTGATTTGTACACAATACAGATAAAATTCTTACTGATTTGTACACTGCGTATTTAATACGTATAAAATTCTGACTGATTTGTACACAACATATTTAATACGTATAAAATTCTTACTGATTTGTACACATTGCCATAATACATATAAAATTCTTACTGATTTGTACACAGCGTATTTAATACATATAAAATTCTTACTGATTTGTGTGCACAGCGTAATACACATAAAATTCTTATTGATTTGCACATCAGACTCCCCTTTGTTTCAATGGGTAAAATTACAATTGATAACGTGAAGCTGAAAAAATAGAGATTACCAAGAGAATGTGAAAATACAGGAGGAGAATACAAAACAGAAAACTTGAAAATACATACTGCTAAACCCATGTCCTGAAGTCTTTGAAATTTCCTTCAAATCTGATACCTTCAACAAGATAGTGCCAGGCTGAGATTTGTTTGCAGTGGGGCAAGTCTAGTGTGTGCCACCATAAACTGACAGCAATAAAAAGTCTTTTCTATGATCACTGCCCTCTCTCATCCCTGTTTACACTAATGCCCATATTTCAAATGTCTAGCCAGGACCACTTCAAACCAGGAGGCCCTTTTTGTGTGCCTCTGTAAAACCTTTAATCTTTTTCAAGTGCTTAAACACAAACTACAAATATTTAGAGAAAACCTGACTAAAATTTATTACCTCATTCTACCACCCAAGCTAGAGGGTTAATACCAGTGGGCTGATTAATTTCAGGTCCTAAAACAGCTAATTCAGGTGCCTAATTACACTGTGCAACTGAAATATGGACCAGGTGTTACTTTCTACAAGTGCAAGCCTTGTTTAAGTTAGTACAATGAGAATGACCTTTAACTTCATGTATATTTCCTCATGTTTTACAAGTCGTATGTTTATTAAGTGAACTTTAAACCACAAAATAACAAGAAGAACAAAACAAACAGTTACAATATCTCGAAGGACAAAGTTATAACACAACGCACTGTCTTGCTTTCTGTCAAAGGAAGAAGAGTATTTGACATTATATTTTAGATACATCCCATTGCAATGTCTTCGTTCTATCAAGGGAAAAGGAGAAGATGGCATTATGTTTTAGATACATTCCACTGCAATGTCTTCGTTCTATCAAGGAGAGAGGTGCATTTGGCATTATGTTTTAGATACATTCCCATGCATTGTGTCTTGCTTGATATCAAGGACAGAGGTGTATTTGGCATTATGTTTTAGATACATTCCCATGCATTGTGTCTTGCTTGATATCAAGGACAGAGGTGTATTTGGCATTATGTTTTAGATACATTCCCATGCATTGTGTCTTGCTTGATATCAAGGACAGAGGTGTATTTGGCATTATGTTTTAGATACATTCCCAGGCATTGTATCTTGCTTGATATCAAGGACAGAGGTGTATTTGGCATTATGTTTTAGATACATTCCCACGCATTGCGTCTTGCTTGATATCAAGGACAGAGGTGTATTTGGCATTATGTTTTAGATACATTCCCAGGCATTGTATCTTGCTTGATATCAAGGACAGAGGTGTATTTGGCAGCATTTTATATTTTTATCAGTAAGTCATAAGACTGTTGAAGACTGCTAGCCATGAAACCATAACATATATAATTAAACTTACACTCTTCAAGGAAGGTATCTTGCCAAGTTATTTATATACTTGCATATGAGTTGAGTCAAATTGCCAATTTATGTATATACTTGCATATAAATTGGGTTGAATTTCCAATTTATGTACATGTATATACTTGCATATAAATTGGGTTGAATTTCCAATTTATGTATATACTGGCATATAAATTGGGTTGAATTTCCAATTTATGTATATACTTGCATATAAATTGGGTTGAATTTCCAATTTATGTATATACTTGCATATAAATTGGGCCGAATTTCCAATTTATGTATACACTTGCATATAAATTGGGTTGAATTTCCAATTTATGTATATACTAGCATATAAATTGGGCCAAATTTCCAATTTATGTGTATACTTGCATATAGGTTGGGTCAAACTGCAAACAAGATGAAACCCGATCTTCCATCACAATAAAGCACCAGCAGATCAGTCTAATGTTCCAGTTCAACTGATAGGGCATTAAAAGCTAAACAGCAGATCAGTCTAATGTTCTAGTTCTATTGATAGGGCATTATAAGCTGAGCAGCAGATCAGTCTAATGTTCTAGTTCTACTGATAGGCATTAAAAGCTAAACAGCAGATCAGTCTGATGTTCCAGTTCTACTGATAGGGCATTATAAGCTAAACAGCAGATCAGTCTAATGTTCCAGTTCTACTGATAGGGCATTACAAGCTCAACAGCAGATCAGTCTATTGTTCCAGTTCTAATGATAGGGCATTAAAAGCTAAACAGACCTGGATCTGCTGGTGAAATATTCGATGCCAGATCTGGATCTATGCATTATCAAGTTGGATCTGACTTACAAGCAAGTATATGTGATATAAAAGTGCTTTAGTGAAAATTTCAACATGCAAATTTTACCTATGAATGACAGGTGGCCAACACATTCATGGCAAGTCCATGATAAACAAATAATCCCAATCTGTTATTGAAAAAAATCAACCTCTATAAACTAACCACCTGTCTCCTGGCATAAACTACTTTTTCAGGACTGTATCAATGAAATAATATAGAAATCAACCTCTACAAAGCAGCCACCTGTCAATGCCATTTGGCTTGACTTCTGAGCGAGGGCTGCTTAACACATTAACCCCTAGTAACGAGTTAACGTGGAAGGAGGTAGTAACCTACTGCTGAGCTCCGTAGCGTCAAGGTCATGCATGATACACTGGAATAAAGAGTGATACATTTGGAATAAAGAGTGGTCTTGATATAAAAATAATGGCTTTACCCTTCTGCTCATACGCGAGTCAAACAGCCAATGAAAAATGATGTCTCTAACACAACTTAGCAGTATGTTATTGAAAGATCACTTGGGATTTGGTGTTTTCGGATCTATTCACAAATAGCTTTCAAAATGTGTTTCCTACTTGAATTTCAGACGAAAACGACAAAAATCTCCATGAGCTACTGTGTTAAAAAAATTTAACTCTTTGTTTCCAATGTTTAGCTAATTTAATATGCTTGTGAGCATCTCTGTTGCTGAGGGAAACAAACACAGAATGTTACCTGGCAGTCTCAAGTTTATTCATAGTCAGTTGATCATCATCTCACTCCCTTTAATAATACTCTACGAAATCTCCATTAAAATATCACCATGGCAACACTGCACCACTGAGCACTAAACTATTATAAGAAATATGCTTTTTTTCAGCAAATAATAGATTAATACCATCTTTATAAGTTCTGTTGATGCAAAGGTCATTGATTTTATTTATCATAAAATGTTTTTTCTTAACCTACTAACATCTACAGGTAATACATCTGGAAGTAATACAGTGCTGCAATATTACATAATGGGTCATTCAGCCTTCAAAAAAGAAAATCTATATCCTTTGTTCTACAGTTTTAATTTGAATAGTGCCTGACACTGAGCAATGACTTCTAAATGAATAGGGATACTGCTGATGGAATTTTTATCATTATCTAAAGCATTTGCCATTTTTCATCTGAACAAACGAGCATGTGATTGTCTGAAATACCTGTGCTTGCCCTGATTGGTTTTCAAATAAAGGATAGTTTATGAAAGCTATTCAAAGCTGACAGAAAGACACTGCTTTTGGAAGCTTTATAATTCCTGAAAAACGAGGATAAATTCTCATAATACATTCCTCCTTATATTTGAGAAGAAAAACTGAACTATGGCAGAATTTAAGTTCACTGTTTTTCTGCAATGTAAAACAGTCATCGCTAAAACATGTTACTAACTCTGTGTTATAAAGATAATATTCTAATA
This sequence comes from Sinohyriopsis cumingii, assembly GCA_028554795.2. Taxonomy (NCBI): domain Eukaryota; kingdom Metazoa; phylum Mollusca; class Bivalvia; order Unionida; family Unionidae; genus Sinohyriopsis; species Sinohyriopsis cumingii. The sequence goes on from CM068839.1 coordinate 99,162,554, forward strand.
CTTAAAGTAAGGTCAGCCTGGTTACAAAGCTTAACATCAGTGTTTAAATTATTTAATCTGTGACACAGAGCCAAGTTAAATCTGTGACACAGAGCCAAGTTAAATCTGTGATACAGAACCAAGTTACATCTGTGACACAGAACCAAGTTAAATCTGTGACACAGAGCCAAGTTAAAGTGCCTGCGACACAAAAAAGCAGAGCTACTTGGCTAGTGTCACCCACACAAATTATATAGCTGTCACATATCCTGTTCCTAAAAATGGAGAGGGGGCATTAATTAGGGAATATACAGTTTATTGCCATAACCTGAAAGACTCGTGCACAATACACTATGTAAACACACAATGCATGAGTTCAGCTGGATGCAGACCATATCGTATGCCATTACTGATCTAATAATCAGGTGTGGTAAAAGAATTAACACAAAATATACTATGTCAGCCTGATGCACGACCACGCCTTCTGGTGACTGTCACATGTACCAAAAGAACCTGTCACATGTATCAAAATAACCTGTCACATGTGCCAAAATAACATCACATGTGCCAAAAGAATCTGTCACATGTGCCAAAAGAACCTGTCACATGTGCCAAAAGAACCTGTCAAATGTACCAAAAGAACCTGTCACATATGCCAAAAGAACCTGTCACATGTGCTGAAAGAACCTGTCACATGTGCCAAAATAACCAACACACAATATATCACATCAACTGGATGTAGATCCATGTGATATGGTGAGATGTGTTGAAAGAACTAGAAATTCACATCACTAACTGTAAACATAAGAAGCAACTTACATACTCATGTTCAGTGCCAGGTTAAGGCCTTCCAGGGCCCTAAGAACTGAAAATATTATGGTGCCCCACACCTACAAAATGTGAAACTCTACAGAACAATATTTAAAGCTATAAATGTGGGAAAATACTAGTGTTGCTAATCATTCCAAATCAAATTACTTGTACATGCAGGTGGAAATGGTCATATATAATTCATTCAATTTTATCATCAACAATTAACGTAAATTTTTTTCTGGTGCCCTAAGCACATGCTTAGTGTGCTTAATGGCTTAATGGGTAATCTGGCACTGCTCATGATGATATTTTTGACTACAAGTAGTCTAGTGCCCTGAGCATGCATATATATATATATATATATATATATATATATATATATATATATATATATCGCCAAGAAGCCATCTTCATTTCTGTGCTCCACAAGTATTCAGGCATTCTTAATACATATATATGCAATAATTGCAATTCCAGAATGAATAGCTAGTCATGCCCAAAGACCAACGCAATCATCTCTGCTGCAACTGAGATATCATTATATACTAATAGCAAAAGTTGTACGTACTCAACAGTTTTGAATGTAAATGGTAATGACAAAAAGTACATAAAAATCTACTTCAGCTCGATGATGATGATTTCTTTATTTGTGTGTATCCAATTTCTATGTACCTCCATTGCAGACCCAAAAGTTCTTGCAGAGTGTTGTACATATGACTAAGTGGTAAAGGTTTGCAAATTGGTCACCTGAAGATTATAAGAATATGAACAGCAGGTAAACTTAATCATACTGAATTTATTGCGTAAAGAACACAATGCCTTGATGTCTGGACTGAGTTAAGTTAGGGACCGATCAGCCTAACAATGTGTTTCAAACTGAACATTTTTAGATTACTTTTTTTAGGAGGTCTGATAATAATTTTTTTCTAAACTACATGGTTAGATGTTATTCCTAAGAGTATACCTCCTCTTGTTGGTTATCTCTATGAAAATCAAAATCCTACTGTATAATGGAATGAATAGTAAACTTCCTGTTGGTTATCTCTATAAAAAAAAATCCACACTCTATACTATTGGTTATCTCTATAGAAATCCATTTTCTATACTGTTGGTTATCTATACAGAAATCGATATTCTATACTGTTGGTTATCTCTATAGAAATCCATATTCTATACTGTTGGTTATCTCTACAGAAATCCATATTCTACACTGTTGGTTATCTCTACAGAAATCCATATTCTATACTTTACAATGGAATGAAATGATTCAAGATCAGCATCAATTTCATTTAGGACCAACTAAGCATCATAAGAAGTGTTTTAATGATAACCCCATGCTGATGTGGTCATCCATTCAATAGTAGCAACAATAACAATTTTTTTAGATGGCTGCCATGGTGGCAATACTGGTTGTCCGGTAAGCAATATGTTCTTTTATGACCTTGGAATAAATTGTTTAAAAAGTTTAAAACTTGTGCTAACAGATGTCATATGAGAGGCCATCACATGAGCTGGTTTGGACTGTGACAGTTTGTGCTAAAAATAAAGTATAAAGACATGGTTTATAAGGCTATCCCCAATAATCTCATTACCAACAGCATATTGAAAACTCGGAAAAGAAACCAGAAAATGTTTGGAAAATTGTCAAAGATCTAGGAGATGGCATTTGTCCTAATTTATAGTCTACTCATTCCGTTCACCTCAAGCAAAATCGCTTACAGTCAGCTCCACTTAAATGCATATCGCTTAATTGCATAGATCGCTTAAGTGCATATTGAAAGTATGGTCCCATTTTTCATTGTAAATATACATGAATTCCGCTTAAATGCATATCAAAAGTATGGTCCCATTTTTCATTGTAAATATACATGAATTCCACTTAAATGCATACTTCGTTTATATGCATAGCTTGGGTCCGGTCCCGAGGCTATGCATGTAAGCGGAGTTGACTGTATGTATCAATAAAAAGTATAATTATACAGCCAAACATTTGGTGAGGAATAGAGATAATAATAATCTCAAGATATGAATTTTCATTCAGGAGTAGCAATAACAATATTTTCAAGATGACAGTCATTATGACCATAATCAGCACCATTTTTATTTAGCACAAACTAGAAATCATAAAAAGTCTTTTAGTGGATCAAAGCCCCATGTTGATATGACCGTCCATTAGAGAGTAGCAATAACAAGATTTTAAGATGACTGCTGTAGCGACCATACTGAACATCAGAACATCAGATAAGCATCATTTTTACTGAAAAACAGATAGAAACCTTAAGCAGAATTTTTTAGCGAAACCCCATGTTGATATGACCATACAATTGTGGATGGAGTTGGATGACACAATTCAGAAAATAAACAACAGACCATGCAAGCCAAAAGCTCTTTTAGTCCATGGCTACTTGTGGTCCATGACCACTTGCGCTGAAAACAAAAATGTGACTTGTGGAGAGAATCTTTTGTATATGAATGGCCATTACAATTTCTTACGCTTATAAATCATCTACATCTGCTTAAAGGAAATAGAGCCTGACCTCTGTGTGATGTCTTCACTATGTATGATATTAATGCTGTTTCAGGACTTTACATGCCCTTGGTGAACTCTCCCAACAGTGCAAACATAATCAAATGATTATAAATTTATGCAAAGTGATGTTGATGACCACACAACAGATATGTAACACACCTAAATCTCAATGATGTGGAACTGGAAAATGTTATGCTATATAAAATTTTAAGAGTTAAGTTGATATCAATCTGTTATGGTCTGGTTATGCCATTACCTAAAACCCAAAAATGTCTGAATGCTTATAAAAGAATTATTTTCAAAATCAAAAGAAGACCTCAAAAACACGCCATCATAATTATCCATAACAATTTTGATACCAAATATTTAAAGACCATGCCTGTTTTATTATAGAATACGTTTATGAAAAGCTAAATTTATTATTAAGTTTTGAAGGGTTCTGTGCCAAACTATATAAAGCAGGCATATGCATTTTCCTCCAGGGCAAGCGCCTGATATGCAAGTTTCAAAGCCACAACCTCTGATGTAAATAATCTGATAAAACTAGGTCACTGATAAAACTAGGTCACTAGTCAGATCTTGCCTGCAGGTCAGTTGCACATGCCTGAGTGAGCGTTGTTGTTGTTGTTGTTGTTGTTGGGTTTAACGCCATTTTTCAGCACACAATAGGCTATACATGGCGGCCAGTATTAATGGTGGAGTAAGAACCTGGGAAAACCCCCGGAAAGATCCAGTGACCCACTATAAGCTACTGGCAGGCTTTCTCACATACCCACATTGGCCGAATCTGAGATTGAACCCACGCAGACAGAGGTTAGATGGCAGTGATCCGTAACAGAGTGCGCTTTAGACCACTCGGCCACTCGGGGCACCTCCTGAGTGAGTGAGTGAGTGATTTGGATTTTTAACATAGCTTCAAAAACAGTTCAGTCATATCACCATGACAGCACATGCCTGATATCAATCGTTCGTTTAATAAAATGGACAAATAATACTAATACTCTTCTTGCTAAGCCCAAAGTGAATTAAAATATAAGAACAGTCAGACATTTTCTGGTCAGTTCATTTGGAACTGTCTAGCTAATATTGTTAAAGAAATTTCATCAGTGCCACTTCTTCATCACTGATGTTGGCAACTGATGAATCCAGATGATGTCTAAACAGGTTATGACAAATTGTATTGTATTTATTCAATCGAATGTATATTTGTGTATATGTATATAATATACAAAAGTAATATCTGTTATTTTGGAAGAAAATACCTACATGGTTATGTGTATGTGTGTGGAAGAAAACACTCACATGGTTATGTGTATGAATGTGGAAGAAAATACCCGCATGGTTATGTGTATGTGTGTGGAAGAAAACACTCACATGGTTATGTGTATGAATGTGGAAGAAAATACCCGCATGGTTATGTGTATGTGTGTGGAAGAAAAATGAATCACATTCTAATAGCAGTAGTAGCCACAGCAGTTGTAGTGGTGGTGGTGGTGGTAGTAGTAGTAGTATCATAATTGATCTGACATGCAAGTCATGCTGATGGACAGATAAGTGCCATCTTACTTGATAGGACAGATAAGTGCCATCTTACTTGATAGGACAGACAAGTACCATCTTACTTGATAGGACAGATAAGTACCATCTTACTTGATAGGACAGATAAGTACCGTCTTACTTGATAGGACAGATAAGTACCATCTTACTTGATAGGACAGATAAGTACCATCTTACTTGATAGGACAGATAAGTACCATCTTACTTGATAGGACATATAAGTACCATCTTACTTGATAGGACATATAAGTACCATCTTACTTGATAGGACAGATAAGTACCATCTTACTTGATAGGCCAGATAAGTACCATCTTACTTGATAGGACAGATAAGTACCATCTTACTTGATATGCTCTCCAACATTTGTGATGGGGCAGAAAATGAACTGGTTTGACTTGATTCAAAACACAATTTCTAAACAGCATGCAAATGAGGTCTGGAGAATGCATTTAATGAAGTTTATCACCTGGAAATAAATTTGAGTATATATCCAACTAACTAAAAAACCTCTCATTTAATCACCTATAGACTTGAATGTAATCCAAACCTTGAAGACTAGTTGTTTTCCCCAGCTTGTCTTCATTTCTAGATATATCTATCATTCTTCAAATAACAGAACTCTCCTGAAAGGTGGGAATAACAATATAAAATGTGTAAATGTGAAACAACTAATGTAAAGAGCTTCCATCATTTAGACAAACCCTCCTTGTTTTCTTCCTTATCAGCACACAAATTTGCCACACATTCAAATGGCAGGACCCCTTTTACTTTCCAGCATCAGGCAACATTAATGTCAAGTTGATAGCATACAGAAAGACAGAAGTCAATTCTATATGACCCTACTACAATTTATCTAGTAGATTCATTCCATTGTCCCTAGGAGTGTGTGCTATTTCTGTATGTTTTCCTGTCTGTCTGTTGGTCTAGCATCCTAAGGAAGTATTCAATAGCTCAACATATACCTTTAGTCCTTTCAGGATACTGCACACAAAATTTTGTACAGTTCTTTGTTATATATATATTACTTCCATCAAATATACTGGCCATTATGCATAGCCAATCATGTGCTGAAAAATGGCATTAAACCCATAGCAACAACAATATATACTGAGGATGTATATCCAAATCTGATTCCTTCTAACGTTTTTACATCATCATGAATGCTCTTCACTGATGCCCCTAAAGAGCATACAGGTCGATAATTCAAACTGGAAGAAGGAATAACGTATAGATATATTACTATTTCATATTAAAAGCCCCAATGCCACAGTTTATCGTAAATTTCACCATTCTTCCAATCTAACTAAAGTTTTGAAGGAAGGAAATGATTTGTTACAAAAGCTATCCGACATGAACCATTCTTTGAAATAATCACGATCTTAGGTTTAAATGACGTTCAAATATTCAGTTTAGAATTCAGAGATGCCACGCCTCAGTTCAGTCAACGAAGTCACTTGTAATTTTCTGAGGCAGGAATAAAGAGAGGAAGGCCCATTTTTTAAAAAGCTGATCTGAGAAGAAAAATCATTAGATAAAAATAAGAATCAGATGAATAATGGTAATCGGCAGGGGCAGTGGTGTTAGCTTCTTTGTTTAACCCTTTAAGCCCCAATCCCGTCTGTAGGCGTGATCCGGTTTCTGCATTCAATGGCCGATCCCGCCTGTAGTCGTGATTGTTTTACTGCATTCAATGGCCGATCCCGTCTCCAAGCGTGATGAATGTGTGTTAGATTCAACGTCTCTGATTGGTTAGAAATGGGTTTATTCCAAGAACTAACAACTATTAAACCAATCAGAAATGATTTTACTTTCATTTGTGGAAATTTGAATTGTTCAGAAGCTAAGGGCTCCTGTTTTGAAAGCGGTTTAACTACACGTGTTCTGGTCATGAAAAATCGTAAATGATGGCGGACGCAAGAGTGATTTTTGATGAGAGCAAAAATGAGGAGTTTCTCGGGTTTGATCTTGAAAATACTGAGCAAGCTGAGGAAAGATATGTCTGGCAGTTGGATATTTTGTGAGATTTCGATTCGGACATAGAAGTTTCTGAGACTGAATCGTCCGAAGATGAGGATGCTGACAGCGATGATGATCGAGTTCTTGCGGATAAACGTTGCACATAATTTTGTAAATTCTGTATAAATAAGTCGTGAAAGACTTGGACAAATAGGGAAAAAAAATACATCACTGTGTAGACAAATTTATTTGCAATAAATGGTGAAACTTTCTTGGATTTTAATTGGATATAAGCAGAGAAATTAAGGTAAGAGTGAATGCATGTGCACGATGTTTACAAAATTTTTCAAACAGGTAAAAACTCTGGGGCACACGCAGCTAGACACAGCTTAGTGCTGCTGGGGCATAGCAGCAGTGATACTGATAACGGGTCTGGGGCCGAATGAGTTAAAATGATGATGTCAGCAAATCTTGTGCTCCAGCTTTTGAATGAAATTGGTTGACCCACGGATGTCATGGATAAACATCAGATTACTTCGTACACATGTACAAAAATGGCAGGGTATCTGTATTCAAGGAAGAAATAAAATGACTTTGGTGATGAAACATCAATATTATCTGGCTTTAATGTTACTCAACGATGTTAATGTTACTCAATGATGTTAATGGTCCCCAATGATGTTAACGGTACTCAACGATGTTAACGGTACCCAACAATGCTAACGGTACCCAACGATGTTACGAATATCTTTCAAGATTCAGCATTATTAAGGTGGTTTGGCATATATGACTTTTTGCATGTAATGGCATCGGGGTATTGAATGAAATGCTTTTCTACGTTTTTTTCTCCAAGTCTGTTTGCAAAAGTCCACTGCTGCATCTAACTGGGTACTCAATGTTTGCTTTAATCTCCTGCATTCTGTTACACATAAATATCTACAATGTCCACTAAGAATAGCTTGTTTGTTTGTCTGTGACTGTGAAAACTGACCTGTAAGGTAATTATGGTCTTTCTTCATAAGTCAAAGTCAATTGTTTAAATGTCTTTAAGTTTCTTACCAATAGATGTTCAGGTTTACTGTCAGAATGAGGCATTCTGCTGTAAGTTTTACATCACAATATTAAATAAAATACATTTTGCAACTTTTCTTTCAGCTCTTCTATGTTGGTCTGTATGCATATCAGATTATGCATATCAGATAAATACATGCAATTAAGTCACAAACCCATGCATTCATATATATAGATGACAGACACAGACAGATTACACACATGCATCCATCCATCCATACATCCATACATACATACATACACACACACACACATGCATGCATTCATATATACAGATGACAGACACAGACAGATTACACATATGCATGCATACATACATGCATACACACACACACACACACATACTACATGCATACCAAACACTCCTCTTTAATGTAAACTGCTGAACAAACATTTGTTTACATAAATTTACATCCACTAGTATATAAACACAGGTTTGCATACATTTAGATCCACTAGGATATAATATACCTACAAGGTATGAGAACCGGATGGACCAGTCATGATTTACAATTCACTCCTCTGTTTTATGTCTATTTTTGTTCATCATTATGCATCAGTGACTTTTATGATCTGTGTAGTCTTATCTTCAAGGAAAAACTTATTTTGAATATGTGGATTTTCATTTTTTCTATTTTTATTTCCTTTTGGGGGAGGGGTATAATGGAAAAGAAATTAAAATAGACAACATATTTTATGGCATCTTCCAATAATAATATTCCCTAATTTACTGTTGTTCCATTTTCATAACTATTAAAAAAGAATTTGAAGGAAGAATTAAACATCTCTCTCTCTCTCTCTCTCTCTCTCTCTCTCTCAATATACACATATGCAAACAAAAATAATTTCTCAATACAAATTTTAAGTTATGGAAATTTGTTCTCTAAAAAAATGTGTATGAAACACAAATTTCAGGACAAGGATTTTATTTCTTGATGATGACACATTTGAGGTTATTTTATGAAACTGTATATTATAAGTTATCAGAGAACTGACAGGAAGGTTATCACAGGCAGGATGTTGTCACATTGTTGAGATATCTGTGATTTTATTTATCCGTTCATCACACTTTTTATCTAGACAATAATTGCTATCTCTGACCAGAAATGCCAAAATGACATTTTCCAACAGAGACCTCAATGTTTGTTTAGTCAAGCTGGATTTATTTTCATGCTGATAACATATCCCCCTCACTATTTACCCTGGATTAATCTTTTCCTTGTTCTATTACCCACTTTAATAAGGGGTTACATCAAACTGTGCCAGGTGGTTCAATCAACAATTCAGACCATTTATAGTATAAACCCTTTCTCCACCATCTCATTCACAAGTCATACTGGTAGACTACAAAAAAAAATTCCTATGGATACATTACAAAATATGCATAAATATACAGAACTAAAGAGGCTGTATGTTAGTATTTTAAAAAAATGTATGTGTCGATTTTGCCTCAGTATGCCATGTTAAATGTGAAATTTGGGAAGGCATATAGGACCAACTGCCAGCTTGTCCACTATCCCATAATAGCTAGGCTGTAGATCAATTGTAAGTGCCACAATTAGGAAGGGTCTATCCTTCCCTATGGTCTGTCATTCTAACCTGATTGGGGATGAGGGGAACTTAATACAGAACAGCATAACACATATGCTTGGCACTGCTTAAGACCTCAGTTCAATCCCTAATGCAAATATTAATGGACATTTTGTCATACATATATATTATCCCACAGGCTAAGAAAAACAAAACCCTACATCGTAATTCATCAAACTTAAGATGGGGGGGGGGGGGCAAATAATAAGTTTTAATTAAAACACTGACATTCCTGAACTTTGCCTACTTAAGATAAACTGTTATCTGAAAGAATAAAATGCCCGAGATAATCAAATATAAATTTTCCTTTAGGATACAAATCCAGATCTTGACATTCCTGAATAAGATAGGACCGCAGAGACATCAGATATTCCTTGAATTCTTATGAGTCATTATCTAAGTACTCGAAGTGAATTAATCAAATTCATCTCCTGACACTAGTATAAGATAACTGCAGCAAAAGACTAATTCAACAATCTTTCTGATTTTTTTACTTATATAATGCAATGAATTTAGATACCACTTCAACACCAATAAGCATGTCATTATCCACATACCTGCATCAGATGAGGACATGGCAATGCTGCTGGCAAGGATCAAACCCTTGTGCCTCTGCTTCAGTTAGGCACACATACTCCCAAGACTAAAGGATCTGGGTATACTAGACTGGTTAATAACTGTGCCCATCACAATCTTAACTACTACACACCACCTATACACTGGAATCCCCCACCCCATCTTACACAAGCCAGTTCTACCTCTCAGGTGGCAGAAATACTCACAAACATTTCTAGCATAAGCAACAACTGAGAACCGTATGTGCAACCAAATTGTAACAAGAGAGGACAAAGTAGCTACCCAGTAGCTCTACCACAAAAATTACAGAAGGCCAAGAGCTGTGTTGACTCACTGGTTGGCATACCACGCTTGCAATTATAAGGTTAATGGTTCAGATCCTACCATCGGATCAGCCCAGGTTGGCCCATAGGTACAGCACTTTATTTCCCCTTCCTCAGCATGATATAGCCTTCAAGTGTTGATGTGGCATTAAACAAGATAACAAACGAGGATCCCTTGAAAGGACTAACACTCTAATGATCTAAAAGAATTCACGATAAAATGATGTTTGATAGTCCTCAGCGATAAAATCATTTTCAGATTAGCCCTCATGGCATACATGTTGGCTGTAAGTATGGCACCATTTTCATTTAGGACAAAGTAGACATCACTAGAAGTCTTTTAGAGAAAACCCAATGTCATAATGAAAAACCGTTCAGGAAAAGTAATGACAACATGACTTTAAGACAGTCATCGTGGCAGCCATAGTAGATATATGATTGGTACCATTTTCATTTAGACTTTTATCATCGATCAATTTTAATTTTGTGTTTTAGCTGAACAAACATCATAACTTTCTGCACAATGGAAAGCTTGATGTTTCGGCATCTCCTATGTTAATAGTCAGCAAACTTGTCTTTCGTTTTGTGACAGCAGTACAGGCCAGTTTATCATTTAAACCCTGAAACTGGCTTGTGATAAGAGGGAATTTTGACTGGTAGATATACCAGTACATTGATGTTTAATTACCTTTATTCCATAACATTAGCACGATTACTGTAGTTTTGTAAAACTGGGTGTAAGGCATACATATAAACTTTTCAAAAGCCAAGTAGGGAGACTGAATAAAAAAATAGAGATTGGGACCTAAAATAGGGAGATTTTTCATGGCATTTTTAAAGCCTTGTTTTCACTAAATATTGATCAAACTTCCTGGTTCAATATGCATGGAATTTGCAAAAAGACTCGCTGTTTCTGCATGTGACGTGCTCTATTTTCCCCCAGGACATGCCCTGTTTTCACATTCTGGTCAGCTGTGGTCATACTGCATAATAGTGAAAGATTAGTCTTAAATAAACAAGCAAGAAAGCCAGCGTGACTAATTAAAAGTTAATCCTTATCCATGCAACTCTTTTGTGAAAATGATTGGCCCTCCATCATAATTCAAAGAAACCACTTTCTACACTATTGTGTGTTATGCAAGCACCAGCAAATTGATTGGCAAATTTTTGTTGTTGTAGGGTTTAACACCATTTTTCAGCACAAGATAGGCCATACATGGCGGCCAGTATAATTGGTGGAGGAAGAACCCTGGAAAACCCCGGGAAGAACCACCGACCCACGATAAGCTACTGGCAGGCTTTCTCACGTACCAACGTTATCTGAGGCTGAGACTCGAACTCACGCAGACAGAGGTGAGATGGCAGTGATCTGTAACGGTGAGCGCTTTAGACCACTCGGCCACTCGGGGCCCCAATTGGCAAATAAAGGATTCCCAATTTTGTTGAACTAAAAGTACCAATATAGCCAGACTCATGATACCGTACATGTGGCAACTATTTTCCCCTCTTTGTATAACCAACCTTATTCACTTATTGTCAACTTGTAAAGTATTTAGTATTGTTTATTATAAAACATGTACATGTATTCTGAATTAGTTTTTTGAGGACACATTTGCTGTGTTGTATTTATTTTCATGCCTTCTCTTTAATTTAACAATGGTAATTAACATATATACGATATTAAAATGCCAGGTGTTCACTCGTGTAAGTTTCTTTCGTGGGAATGGCGCTATAGCACATGGAGTTACAGCATTCATAGTTATCATTCTTGGGATTGAAATTAATTGTGGACAATTTTTTTACTGTGATTTATTTTTTTGTTCTGGTTTATTTTTGTTATTTTTTTCATTTTTGCAGAGGGAAAAAAATCATTAATTTATGTGAATAATGTTTAAACTTAACATTCTATTTAGTGAAGAAGCAAATTCTTTATACTAAAATAATTATTTTGTCACAACAATAATTCACAGGTGATACAACAGAACATGTAGGACTTTTCTTGTTTAGAATGAAAATCGAAGACATAATGTTATAATTGGGAGTTCTCTGCAAAAATCGCAAGATATTATGAAATCGGGAGGTAGGCATGGAGCAACCCCAAAAATCTGGATTTTTGTTCCCTCCCCGGCATGAAAGTTGACAGGTCGTTTACATCAAAGCAAACTACAATTCAGCTCTAACAGTATTAGCATAATTTTCGAAGCATCATTTCCAAACCTTTATTATTGTACTTTGGAGATATCATTAAAGTTTAGCACAATGGTGCCCATGATTCGACTCCAAGGAATGTTCTTAATTCAGCGTGTAATCAAACCTACAATGTACATGCGGTGGTGCCTTTATGTAAATACGTTCGGTAGCACAATTGCGAGCATTGAATCGAACTGTATTGTTGTTCATTGTGTTGTCATACTGGGATTACATTTTAATGAGTTAGGTATTTACAATTTCAAAGCAAAGTAAAACAATAATTACCGGTGCACTGACATCAAATGGCCAATGCAATAATTCATAAACAAACAATAATCGCATCAAAAAGGAGAGGTGGTGTTACAGCAACTCACAACTGCTAAATTCTTGTCATCGTTCGATCAAATTATACACAAATCTAAATCAGGCAGAAACAGTAAGAAAACAGAAAATTAAATAAATTACTTTTCAAACAAGTTTATACCATTTTTTAAAATAATCATGCATGCCAACCTCGAGATAAGTATACATGTAGTTTTTTTTAAATATAAGTTTGCCTAAATAAATGCATTCAGAACTTACCTCGTGCACCTTGTGATATCTCGGAGTTGTAGGTTGGCTTACATGTGGGTCATGCACTTTTTAGTGTTTATATCTGTTCAGTTTGGTGGTCGGCTTATACGTGAACAGGCTTCTAGGCGAGTATATATACAGCACTTATTTTCGTTTAGAACAAAGTAATCCAATATGATTGTCTCATAAAGATAATCCACCCTGACTGTCCCATCATGATAATCCAACCCGTCTCACCAGAATAATCCACCCTCAATGTCTCAAATTGATAATCATCCCCATCTCACCATGATAATCCAATCTGATCGTCTCACCATATTTTAACCTGATTATCTCCCCATGATAATCATCCTGTTCCTTTTGGTATGTTAAGTAGTTGAATTATTTATTACACATAGTGTAGCATTATATAAAAGTCCCAGATGCATTGTGCATGATTGTTATGTTTGTAATTTTTCTTATATATATATATATATATATATATATATATATATATATATATATATATATATATATATGTGTGTGTGTGTGTGTGTGTGTGTGTGTGTGTATATATGTGTGTGTGTGTGTATATGTATATATATATATATATATATATATATATATATATATATATATATATATAGTGGAGCCTCGTTAATCTGGACACATTCATTCCCAGCGAATATGTCCGGATTAACGAGTTTTCCGGATAATTGAATCATGCACATTTTTTATTTTATGATATCATCACACCGTATATATGTACATGTATATGCTAGCTTTAAATGTAATGTGCTGTATATTCAATAATGGTTGAAATAAATTAATGAATACATCTATTAATTTGTGTTTATTTCACATTATTATAACATGTGCTTGCACGTACATATACAGTAAATAGAAGTTTAGACAATTAACACATCGAACACATCACACTATGTTCATGTACATGTATGTACTGTACATACATTTATTATGTCAATTTCCTGAAGAAGTCTGTAACCTTTGTTTGCCTGGATTCTTTGAAGCCCTATACTGTCCACAGCTTAAAAATATCAACTGTATTTGCACAGCAAATAATAAACTGTGATTGTTACATACAATTGGTAAACAACAAAGAGGCTTAATTACACTTTTAATTTATTTACCATATGTTATGTCAAAAAGCGTGGACGATTTGATCCCAGTGTGTTTATTTAATTATTAACACCCCCATCGGCGACTAGCTAAAACAGACATTGTTTATACGATCGCTGGTTACAATATGGTCACACTACTTAGTTACTGATAGTGGCCATAGATTCTCAAAGGCTTCACTACTGTGTTTTATGTATTATTCTTCTGATTGTATTTTCACATACGATTTTTCGAATTTTCTTATTTTTGGACAGATTATTTCCGGATTATCGAGACAAGTTTTAATGTAATTTTACACTTTGGTCCCCGATTTTGATTTCCGGATCCGGAACGTGGATTTCTTAATTAACGGAGCAAATTAACGTTTAGGAATTCCATTCCCGTTGAATTATGTCTGGATAAACGGAGTCCGGATTAACGAGGCTCCACTGTATATATATATATATATATATATATATATATATATATATATATATATATATATATGTGTGTGTGTGTGATATTTACATGTCATAAATAATTTAATAACATAAAAACACCATCATGCGGGATATCTAATAATTTAACCACCACATATCTACTTACTCAAATAAGACACTAATTTTAGGAAAGATGAAAACTGCCTGCCTTTTCTAGCCAAACTCGAATTATATTCCTTAATATTTTCTTGTACATGTATCAGGTATTTTTCCCCAAAAGATATTGTAAAATGTAACTGCACAGAAAGCATCATATTTCCTACCTGCATGTCACACATATTTGTCACTTACATTTGATAAATCAATGCATGGAAATAAGATTATCTCTAAGGATTGTCCAACCATGTTATGCACAACATTACTTTTACTCATGGCATGTTCCAGGCTTTATTATATGTCAATTAATGTACCTGCTGACTGGCTTAATAAATTACTGAAATCTGCTGATGACAGTAATAAAAATGATCTTCAGCTAATGAATCACTAGACTCCTCCCATCTGCCCGTAGTCATGTATATTAATTACATAGACATCTGCCACCACACAGCCACCTTATCATCACATTTTAACATCAGAAAATTTTCTGTTTTATGCCTACCTGTAAATTACATTATGTAAGATATTTCATGCACTGATATTTGCCTCGAAGATTACTGCAAATACAATTTTGCAAATGTTAACATGGAAATCAACTTTTCCATCCACTAAAACTAAAATTAAAACACTGGATGGACAGATAGATGGATGGTTGAATGGATGGAAAAGATGGTTATGACAAGACTATTATGTTTTGATGAATCTCATTTCTAAGATTTCATATCTAATAATGTCAACCCTCAACCTACAGCCAATCTTAACTTCTTGGAAATGAACCCAGCATTGCATGCTAATGCATAATATCAGTGGAGTTCATTAGTTCATTTAAACTGTAATCTCCAAGCCAATTTCTTTAAAGGTGTACCTGGTGATTGACATGTCAAGATTCATCAAATGCAGTTCATTAGGTACTTGCCATAAATCTTGCCATATGCGAAATTAAATTACGTACTCATCCCAAAATATATGCTTTGAGGGATGAACTTAATACACACATATGCAAGTCTGATCCAAATGCATACGGTATAGAGCTACATCAGCTTGCACATTATGTGCCAGCAGATCTGTGTTGATGTAGTTTTGTTAGGACTAACCAGCAGAACAAACAACACTGACTCTGATCTGCAAGCACATTATGTGCCAGCAGATCAGGATCTATGTTGCTTGCAGTTGCACCTGACTTGTAACGGTACATTTAATCAGACAAATGTCATCAATGAAACAGGATATATTTAAAAATATCAGTTCATCTGCTTGAAATTTGAGTTCATGAGCAAATAATGGTTAATACAAGTTCTATATCAAAATGGATTAAATTCGCTGAGAAAAACATCCAATGGCTTTTTTTGTGCTCTGCTCAGAGTAGGTATGAACTATGGCAGACTTTCCAAATGGACTAAATATAATATACCGTAATACACTGTGAGGACTATTTTAATTACAATTGAATGTTACCTGAGATCTTTGATGTGGCATTTGAGACTGATGTTCAAGGCATATTTTGATATCAAACAACAACATTTTTAGCTGTAACTAATTAATACCTACATTCAGCTTCATTTAAAATTAAGCAATGAAGTTATTCTAGGAGTTTCAAACCTTCTATGTCCTGTTATGAAATTTGTATTACATTTTTAACTGAGAAATAATTTCAGCAGAATGCGCATCTCACTGAATGAACGAAGATGTCCACGGCATTTTATTTCCATTTACTTGAGACTATTTTAGTGGCACTAACATGAAGTTGATAAATTTTGTATACTCAGAGTTCCATTTATGTCATAGAATTCAGAGTATGTAAAACTCTACACAAAGGATGAAGAGACTGACCAATTAATTTTTGCAGCCATCAAAACAAAAATAAAAAAGCTATTCTTACTCTGAGTCATAGAAAAATGAATCGATGAAATTTTTTTTTTATCGTAAAATAAAAAAGAAAACTGCAAGCAGGTTGCTCATGAAATACAAAACCAATATATTTTGTTCCAAATCAATGGAAATTTATAACTCATTTGATTATGTCCAGAACTTGGTTGAGACCATCAGCATTGTACAAAAAGATCAGAATAAAATACAGGAAAATCATCAATCAACTGTATCGATCAGAACTAAATGTTTTTACTTCCTTGTATGGTATTATGAAGATGCCATTATCATGACAAGTATATGCAATCATGACAACAGTATTACTGTCAACAAAACTCGTGCTTCCGTATCTCTGCTTAGTAAACAGTCATAATTAGAAACAATTCCCATTATGCTATTTTCTGATAATACTGACAGCATTCTCAAACATTAAGAACCTCCTGTGTTTCCAGGAATTTTCCAACTATTTACAAGTGGGGCATTGGGCCCTTGGAACTGAAGTAAATGTGAACAAAAAGGCTAAATTTGGAATTTTCAGAATAAAAGCAAAAAAAGACTGCACAAGTATTAACAACATTGCAGTACGTTTTAATGCTGGAAAGCATTCGGTAAGAATTGTCATTGGACTAATTGTCATAAATGGATTACTAAGCGATATTGTAAAATCCAGTTTTCTACTTTCTCTTAACACATTAACCTCTAGCGACGAGTTAACGTGGCAGGAGGTAGTAGATTACTGCCGAGCTCTATAGCATCATGGTCATGCATGATACACTAAAGTGGGTGGTATTATAGATAGGTAGACAGATGAAACTCTACAAATGATAACAAATAATCTGGAATATCAGTTGCACTACAAAACAGAGAGGGAAAAACCTCAATATTTGGACCCGATTTATTTCCACCCAAAATTAGCACATGGTCGGAATCCAATTTTGTGTCTGGATTTGAGACTTACTGGTCTCAGATCTAAGGCAGACCAGTATGAACTGCAAACAGACAGATGAACCTTTGCAAAAAGTAGGACAAGATGGGCATTTGGAATAAAGAGTGGTCTCGATACAAAAATAATGGCTCCATTTAGCAACAAAAAAATATATAAAAAATAACTCCAACTTTTACTCTTCTGCACATGCACAAGCCAAATAGCCAATGAAAAACGATGTTTCTAACACAAATCGGCAGTATGTTATTGAAAGATCACCTGGAATTTGGTGTTTTTGTAATCTGTTCAGAAATAGCTTTCAAAATGTGTTTCCTGCTCGAATTAAAGGCGAAAATGACAAATCCTCAAGGGGTTGATGTGTTAAAAATACTGCAATGAGCCAACAAATTGGTTGTTATTTTTTCCCCCATTTTTCACAGATTCGCAAGAAGGAAACAAAAGATTTTTGTCATTTTACTTGTCATCTGCATCTTCAAGAAGGAAACAAGATTCTGGTAATTTTACAAAGATTCTGGTCACTTTGGGGGCGCTCACCAGTTATTATGTACTTTTGAGAGAGTGACGTATGTAAGGCGAAGTTATTTGCATTTAAAACATGCACAATGGATTACCAAATATATAAAATGTAAAAAAAGTTATCTGCTCTTTTTTATACAATTTACCTCTGAAGTTCAGGAAGTGAAAATGACCAAGTGGAGCTAGCACTTTTTTGAAAGGTGCACATCTGGAGTAAGGCCAAGCTGTATACTCTATAACCCATATTACATCCATCAATCATACACCAAAATAAAGGGAATTAAAGGTTCTTTGAATTATACCTAAGATATACAAGGTCTTTTTTTAAATAGCCAGTATAACCAGTGAGGAAAGCTGGGGAAATTTTTTTTCTTTAAAATCCTAAATCTATGCAAAATATGAAACTGTAAAGCACCACCTTTATTAAGGTTTTGGTCATTTTACAAAGATTCTGGTCATTTTACTAAGATCCTGGTCACTTTACTAAGATTCTGGTCATTTTACAAAGATTCTGGTCATTCTGTTCATTTTACAAAGATTCTGGTAGATTCTGGTCATTTTACAAAGATTCTGGTCACTTTACTAAGATTCTGGTCATTTTACAAAGATTCTGGTCATTCTGTTCATTTTACAAAAATTTTGGTAGATTCTGGTCATTTTACTAAGATCCTGGTCACTTTACTAAGATTCTGGTCATTTTACAAAGATTCTGGTCATTCTGTTCATTTTACAAAGATTCTGGTAGATTCTGGTCATTTTACAAAGATTCTGGACATTCTGGTCATTTTACAAAGATTCTGGTCATCTTACTTGCTGTTCCTCACAAATGTTCAGGTCAAAACTGGGAAAACACATTTGGGGGATCTGGAATGGGACCAAAATGTTCCCCCCAAACAGGGTTCAGCTACAAAATCACTGTTCTCTGGAGTCAAATAATATCTCCAGGAAAAAGAACCTGTGCTCTGTGACTTAATGAACTTTTTATCCTGGCAATGAATAAATTGTACATTTAATTTAAATAAATATTCTCAAAACAATGCATCAATGATAGATCCCTATATTCAGCATGTAGGTAATTTGAAAAATAGCTCTTTAGAAATTAAAATTAAAATTAAACATTACTTTAAAAACCATACATGTATCGGGGATCAACTTTATGTACCTTGTTGTTGCTTTTTTATGTTTAAGTTATCTTTCAAGTAAAAAAAAAAGGGGGGGGGGTATCTAATCTACCTGTATCATGCATCTAACCGTAAATTTAGAAAGTCAAGTTGAACAAGTTACCGATATCATACTTTGAAGAATGTCCCAAAACCCAAGAACAATTAAGATGTCCTTAAATCCAATAACAATAACCTCCAAAATTGATTCTTTAAAAGAAAAACTTGTTCTCAAACAGGAATAAAGATACTGATGAAATTTTTTTAATTTTTCTCATTAAGTTAGTCATTAATCTGGAAATGAAAATGTACTATGAATAACATCTTGTAATGCCAAACAAATCCCATAACAAATCCATTAACAAATCCCATAACAAAAAACAAAGCCATCTTATTCTTTGATCATCATGCAGGAGAGCAAATCTTTAACACTTGTACTTGTACAATGTATGTAAGAGTTTAACATTGTTTTTTTCTGAGTTTATACCACAATAAACTCAGAAATTTCACTTATTCGTTATGTTATTTTGTTTGCATCATTAAAAAATAGAAATCTTAATTGAGCGTAGTAATACATGTTTGGGGTTTTTCTGTTACGTAGCTATTTATAGCACTTGGGATTGTCCTGATTGATCGTAATAAGGTCGTCATAATACCAGTCCTTCAACCAATGGAAGCTAAATTTATTCAATTTTTTTATAAACAATGTAAGAATGTTGTTTTTCTTTAATGCTTACTTCGTGTCTGCCTTCACTGGCATTGTTTATATTATGCTATACACGTGACTCTATTTATAGAAGTGGAAAAGTAGTTCTCCTTACAGTTCATACAGAAATGAACGCAATTCATTTTGATCACGTGGTAACATACTGACCAATGGAAATGTTACTTTCCTGTACCAGCTACTGCCATTGCAATTATATATATATATATATATATATATATATATATATATATATATATATATATATATATATATATATATATATATATGTATATATATATGTATATATATATATATGTGTATATATATATATATATATATATATATATATATATATATATATATATATATATATATATATATATATAGAAATAAACTGACAATGAACAGTGCAAAACTAGTATATAACAAGCATGAGTGCTTTCGACTCTTTAATATAGACAAGACAAACAAATAAAACAAAAAAACATTGTGTTTGCAGAACTTTACATGGCTGTTTCTACAGGTATTAAACCTTTAAATTTATTGTTTCAACTACTTTATTTCAACTTGCTGCAGATGGGCTGGAAAATATTTTTATTGACCAAGAAATCAATGAGCCATAATTACATCTGTTGTTTTATGTAAATTTATGTGAGCGCAAATTATATCCTGGATATTTCATTATTATTGTAGTAATTACAGGCTATTAAGCAAATTTAGAAAATTATTTAAAAGAAAATGTGCCAGTTGATAATTTTATTTGTACATGGCTGTCTTTTTCTAGTCTTGGTTTAAGCTGCTTGGTTTCAATGTTCTAAGGCGGTGTATCCATGGAGTAAGATTAATTTTCTTTCCTGGTTTCAGAACTCCAGTGTGGGTTGTGAGCAATTGCAATAAGTGTTATATCACGGAAAGTGTGGCCAGGGGAGGAGAAGTGTTCTGCGATCGGGCTTCTGTACAGCTTCTTTGTCATCCAATCAGATCTATGAAGGCTGATCCTTTTGTGTATCTTTTCAGTTTCTCCGACATACCGAAGGCTATACATCTTACATGTGATGAGATAAATGACATTCTCTGTTTTGCACGTTTTGTTTGGACCATGTATGTTTAATTTTTCTCAAGTCACTGTGCTAGAAAATGTCATGTCTCTATCATACGTTGACAGGTTTTGCACCTTTTATCGCCACAGAAGCCAGATTGACATGGGTGGTCTTGATTAGCGATTGACGTTAGCTTCGCCCTGACTAGTATGTCCCTGAGGTTTTTTGGTGTCCCAGTAGGCTTAACTACAGGTTGGTTCAGGAGGATTAACTTTAGTACATCCGACAATTACAAAATGGGCCAGTGTTTCCCAATAATTTTACCGACTTTGGAGTTGTCTGGATGGTCAGTTGGGTTAAATGGTATCCTATAAGCCTTCTCCTTTCCATATTTTGGTAGGTCATTACGGTCTGTTTGTTTAGCCCTTTGTGTTGCCTCCACACTCAGGTCTTTGTCATAGCCTCAATAAATTAAATGTCGAGATAGCTCTATTTAGGAATGTTTTATCATCTGAGCAAATTTTGTGTATTGTAATTTAAGAGTCGAAAGCGCTCAGGCTAATTAGATACTAGTTTTGCAGTGTTCGTTGTCAGTTTATTGCATTTATCTTATATATATATATATATATATATATATATATATATATATATATATATATATATATATATATATATATATATATAGACAACAGTTTGCTTAGTTATACATACAGAAACAACGTTATATTAACTGACCTATATTCTATAATATTACCTTACTTACTCTTTTCTGTTTCATTTAATTTTTCATGGGGAGTGGGGATTTTCTCAGGTCATATAATTTTACTGATATCCTTATGACATAATTTTACTGATATCCTTATAACATAATTTTACTGATATCCTTATGACACATAATTTTACTGATATCCTTGTGACATAATTTTACTGATATCCTTATGACATAATTTTACTGATATACTTCTGACACATAATTTTACTGATATCCTTCTGACTTATAATTTTATTGATATCCTTATGTACAGTCAATAAATATATGATTAAGAAGCTGTAAGGTGGTCTGTCAGATGGTTCCCATAGCTACTTATGTACTTGTAATATTTTTTAATAACTTTTTAAAAATCTTTGTTGTATAATTTTGTAACTGTCTCATAAATAAACAAGTAAAAACAAGTTATTTGCATCAGTGACACACTCGCCTGCTTAAAAAATAATTTTAAAAAAACTCAGGACAGAAGAAAATAAAGCTGAAATAAAGTTGCATGTTATCAAATTGTTTACTGCTGTGAAGACACCCCCACCCCACCCTCTATAAAATATAACCAAACTGAATGACAATAAACTGCTCAGTTCATGCAAAGCTTTTTTTCAGACAAAAAGAATCACACGACTTATACAACACAAATAAAATCAAAATGCTCTGAGAATTATAATCCATTCCAAGTACGAATTGAATACACACAAGCACACACACATGCATACACACACAGACCCCACACACACATGCATACACCCAGCCACACACAGAGACCCACTCATAAACAGACCCACACACACACCCCACACACACATGCATACACACACATAGACCCCACTCACAGACACACATACCACACTAACACACAGACACACACAAACGGAGTAGCAAATGTCATAATTACAGCTCTCAAAGCTGACTTTCACAATCTGTTAAAATTCATATACCATTTCTTTTGAACCAAGATATTTTTTCTTTAACTTAAAAATAAATTATTTTTTTCAACTACTATAATTAGCTCTATCTGAATTTATTTTTTCAGGCTAGTAAAGGGTCGGAAATTCTTCTGCCAAAACTTCTAATCACAATCTCTGAATATTAAATGTTAGTCCCTAAATTAAAATATATATTTATATTTTCAGAGTTATATAAATTATAATGAATTTTACTGTTTACTAAGTTTACAAAAATATGAAAAAGTCATTAAGAAAGTAAAATGTTACTGATACATTTGCAATCATGCCTCTGTACAATGTACAGGGTACTTACTGGTGGTCAAGTGGTCCATGGCGCTAACCATAACAGACCACTCGCACATCTCACCTCTGTACAATGTACAGGGCACTGGTGGCCAAGTGGTGCAAGGCACTGACAGATCACTCACACATTTCACCTCTGTACAATGTACAGGGCACTGGTGGCCAAGTGGTGCAAGGCACTGACAGATCACTCACACATTTCACCTCTGTACAATGTACAGGGCACTGGTGGCCAAGTGGTGCAAGGCACTGACAGATCACTCGCACATCTCACCTCTGTACAATGTACAGGGCACTGGTGGCCAAGTGGTGCAAGGCACTGACAGATCACTCACACATTTCACCTCTGTACAATGTACAGGGCACTGGTGGCCAAGTGGCGCAAGGCGCTAACAGATCACTCGCACATCTCACCTCTGTACAATGTACAGGGCACTGGTGGCCAAGTGGCGCAAGGCGCTAACAGATCACTCGCACATCTCACCTCTGTACAATGTATAGGGCACTGGTGTCCAAGTGGTGCAAGGTGCTAACAGATCACTCGCATATCTCACCTCTGTACAATGTATAGGGCACTGGTGGCCAAGTGGTGCAAGGTACTGACAGATCAGTCGCACATTTCACCTCTGTACAATGTATAGGACACTGGTGGCCAAGTGGTGCAAGGTACTGGCAGATCACTCGCACATTTCACCTCTGTACAATGTATAGGGCTCTGGTGGCCAAGGCACTAACAGATCACTCACACCTCTGGCGGTGGAAGTCCTGGTCTTGGCTCAACCAACAGGTCTTTGAAAATGCTTGAGAGTAGCTTCCAATAAGATCATGGTAATACCTGTTTACTTTTCCAGGATCTTCCTCGACCATATACAATCACTGCCACATATATAATCATGTGCTGAAAAACCACTTTAAAAAACAAACAAGAAAACAATGGAATCATGAAAAATGTTCAGAGTTTGAACCAACTGGAACCCATAATAGCTCATATGGCAGAGCATCAGACTCCTAATCTAAAGATTGTGGATTTGACACCCACCCGGATCAGACATGTTGGCTGCCTCCAAGTGACCTTGGAAATGGCACTTGGCTCCCATTTCCTGAACATGATAGAAAAGGTGCCCTTAAAACCCACAAAAAAAAACAACTGTCCTGTTAGTCATACAACCTGACCTCTTGTTAAGTAAAACAAAATTAAATTTAAATTTTATTTAATTAAACATTAAAAAAAAAATTCTAAATTCTTTGTAATACAAAGAACATTCACAAAATTATAAATACAATAAAGGCACTCTTACCGTTAAACCTCTACACTGATGACTTTGAAATCAGCACTACTATGAAGCAATACACCTGTGCAGGTGTTGTGAAGGTATGTAAATGGACAGAAACAGGTCTGCTTGTGTACTGTACCGCTGGCTGCACACCACTGGAGGTAATTTACTACAACAGATGAGCCAAGTGAACTGTGTGAAGAAGGCTGGTTGATAAAACTGTCCAGTCTGTTCACACCTTCACATCCACATCTCAACACCTGTACAGCTGTAACATAATGGATAAGCCTCTTATCAGGTTCAGGAAGAAAAAGAAACTCTTCCCACAGTTCATTTACAAACTGTCATAAACTTCCACATTACTAGTATAATACTGGCCATAATCATGTCCAATCGGTATATAACAACTTAAAACAAACCCTAGAGGCATCAGACAAATATGCACATATTTTTCACCAAAAAAATATGCACTCGGGTCATTTTAGTCACTCTTAGGCAGACACACACAAATATATGTGAAAAACCAACCAGTAAATCATTTTGGCAGTGTGTGTGTGTGTGTGTGTGTGTGTGTGTGTGTGTGCATGCATGTGTGCGTGCATGAGCTAGCGTGTGCATGTACTTAGTCGTGAGGTAATATGGGCTCGTGTGTGCAGGCAAGTCAACAGGTGCCGTTTACCTGCGAACATGGCTTTAAATCTCCATACAGTATGAATTAAAAATTATCTAACCTGTATGATTGTATTATTTGTATTAAATATTAATTCTGCATACTATTATCAAGCATTCTTCTATAGAATCCAGGGATAACACTTTCTGTTCTGTCTTGTGTGTGTGTCTGTATATATATACACACAAACATACATACGCACAGTCACACACACAGACACACATGGGGCCCCGAGTGGTCTAAAGCGCTGTCTGTTATGGATCACTGCCATCTCGCCTCTGTCTGCGTGGGTTCGAGTCTCGGATTCAGCCAATGTGGGTATGTGAGAAAGCTTGCCAGTAGCTTCTCGTGGGTCGGTTGTTCTTTCCAGGGTTTTCCCGGGTTCTTCCTCCACCATTAATACTGGCTGCCATGTATAGCCTATCGTGTGCTGAAAAATGGTGCTAAACCCTACAACAACAACAACAACATACACACATACACACACATACTCATGTTACTACATGGGGTTCAATGCCTATTTTTCAGCACATGATAGTCTATACATGGTGGCTAGTATATCTGGTGTTGGACAAATCTGGAAAATTCCCAGGAAGAACATACAACCTACAGGAAGTTACCAGACAAACTTTCTCAGATACCCACACTGACTGACTCTGTGACTCGAACCCATGCCATTATCGGTGAAATGTACAGGCACTATCTGAGACCACTCAGTCACACAGGGCCCCTGCCTGGTTCACAACATTTTACGGAAATATTCAGTAAGGACTTCGTAAGGTGTGTGTGTGATCTGGATTTTTAATGCAGCTTTAACATTTTTTTCATTCATATTCCTATCATGTCTGCAGTGTGGCAGTTTATAGCGATGTCTAGCTCTGGGGCATCATGCCACAGACATGCAGTAAAGTCCCCAAAACTACAGCATTATAACTATGGATCCAGTCTACTGTATTTTAACAAGGGATAGCTGTACAACAGGAAATAAACCCAAATTCTCTGATGATTATGCTGGATTATGGAAGCATCATCTTTTATCAATTATGGTATGAACATTCCTATCAGAAAGCTTTACCTCTCAGTAAGACCCATAATATGTTTTCAACAGAAATTTTGCAGCTGGTCTATCATGGAATACAGCTAGATATAAAAAATGATAGCTAGTGTTTCTTCTCTGGTGATATACAGTACTGAAATTAAATAACTGATTTAAAACTTTGTTATCCAACAACACTTTCCCACACTATAAAAAAAAGACTAAAAAATTCCATAAATTAAAGGTAGCATTGTAGTGAAGTCCAATTTGCATTTGCCTCTTTTGGTGTTTATTACACAATTAAGTGCAGAATGAGCAAACAGCATAAAATATTGGTTCCTAATTGAAAAGGTATATAAATATTTGATTGTCTCCATTGTTTTATGAGAACACAGTGATTCTATCCAACTATGCAAGCATGAAAAATATCAATAGTTTAACAGCAACTTGAATATGGATTATCTGTACCTGTAAAAACACGTAAGAATCCAGAATTTATTTCACCCACTTCCCTTTAAGAATAAATGCCTACTTTATCGCTCTTTATCAAAAATATTCCTTGAATAGAAAATATAACATTCTAGACAACTGCAATCTTTGCTACAATGTAACCATTTGCAATCCATTTATGGCATCCAACACATGTATCCCTATGCAATCCATTTATGGCATCCAACACATGTATCCCTATGCAATCCATTTATGGCATCCAACACATGTATCCCTATGCAATCCATTTATGGCATCCAACACATGTATCCCTATGCAATACGCTTAATTACTTCCTACACAAGGACCCCATTGCAATCCATTTACTGCTTCCTACACATGTACCCCTTTGCAATCCATTTACATCTTCCAAAACATGGACCCCATTACAATCCATTTACTGTCTTCCAACACATGTACCCCTTTGCAATCCATTTACTGGGTTCCAACACATATACCCCTTTGCAATCCATTTACTGGGTTCCAACACATGTACCCCTTTGCAATCCATTTACTGGTTCCAACACATGTACCCCCTTTGCAATCCATTACTTGCTTCAAACTCATGTACCCCTTTGCAATCCATTTACTGGGTTCCAACACATGTACCCCTTTGCAATCCATTTACTGGTTCTAACAGATGTACCCCCTTTGCAATCCATTTACTGCTTCCTACACATGTACCCCTTTGCAATCCATTTACATCTTCCAAAACATGGACTCCATTACAATCCATTTACTGGCTTCCAACACATATACCCCTTTGCAATCCATTTACTGGGTTCCAACACATGTACCAATTTGCAATCCATTTACTTGTTCCAACACATGTACCCCCTTTGCAATCCATTACTTGCTTCAAACCCATGTACCCCTTTGCAATCCATTTACTGGGTTCCAACACATGTACCCCTTTGCAATCCATTTACTGGTTCCAACACATGTACCCCCTTTGCAATCCATTACTTGCTTCCAACACATGTACTCCACTGCAATCCATTTACCTACTTCCAACACATGTACCCTTTTGCAATCTCACACACATGTATCTATTTGCAATCCTTTTACTTGCTTCTCAAACACATGTATCCTTTTGCAATCCAATTACTTGCTTCTCACACACCTGTATCCTTCTGCAATCCATTTACTTGCTTCTCACACACGTATCCTTTTGCAATCCAATTACTTACTTCCCACACATACTCCTTTGCAATCCATTTACTTGTCTCACACACATGTATCCTTTTGCAATCCAATTACTTGCTTCTCACACACCTGTATCCTTCTGCAATCCATTTACTTGCTTCTCACACACGTATCCTTTTGCAATCCAATTACTTACTTCCCACACATACTCCTTTGCAATCCATTTACTTGTCTCACACACATGTATCCTTTTGCAATCCATTTACTTGCTTCTCACACACATGTATCCTTCTGCAATCCATTTACTTGCTTCTCACACACATGTATCCTTATGCAATCCAATTACTTACTTCCCACACATACCCCTTTGCAATCCATTTACTTGACTCACACACATACCCCTTTGCAATCCATTTACCTGTCTCACACACATGTATCATTCACAATCCAGCTGCAAATTATATTCAAAATATCTTTATAAAATCAGAAATCAGATTGCATAGTATTTGCAAATGCTCTGCACAGTGATTTGCAAACAGTTTACAAACACCACTATTCAGCAGCAAAAGGACTGCAAATGCAAGTCTTCACAACCAAATACTTATTTAAAAAAAATAATTCCTGATATCAGTTAGATTTGCATGTACTGTAGCTACAATACAGTAGCATATGTTTTTCAAACAAGGAAATTTAAAATAAAATAAAAATTTGCAATAACTTTGCAAACATATATTTTGAATTTTCATGTTCATATATCCATGTTTGATGCTATGCCATTCTGAACCTTATGGCTAAACAGACCCTGGACTAGTTGTCAGTTATTCATCTATCATACAATATAAAATACATGCTTTCAATTTGTTAAGACACATTTCAACTAACCAAACAAAATGACCATATGTCCTTTGACTCCCTCCCCCAAATTCCACCCAATTAGATTATAAAATTATCAGTGACTATATTACATGAAAATTAGTGACCATATTACATGAGTATCAGTCACTATATTACATGAGTATTAGTCACAATATTACATGAGTATTAGTCACTATATTACATGAGTATCAGTCACTATATTACATGAGCATCAGTCACTATATTACATATATTACATAAGTATCAGTGACTATATTACATGAGTATCAGTCACTATATTACATGAGTATCAGTCACAATATTACAAGAGTATTAGTGACTATATTACATGAGTATCAGTGACTATATTACATGAGTATCAGTCACTATATTACATATATTACATAAGTATCAGTGACTATATTACATGAGTATCAGTTACTATATTACATGAGTATCAGTCACTATATTACATGAGCATCAGTCACCATATTACATGAGTATCAGTCACAATATTACATGAGTATTAGTCACTATATTACATGAGCATCAGTCACTATATTACATATATTACATGAGTATCAGTGACTATATTACATGAGTATCAGTTACTATATTACATGAGTATCAGTCACTATATTACATGAGCATCAGTCACCATATTACATGAGTATCAGTCACAATATTACATGAGTATTAGTCACTATATTACATGACTATCAGTCACTATATTACATGAGCATCAGTCACTATATTACATATATTACATAAGTATCAGTGACTATGTTACATGAGTATCAGTGACTATATTACAAGAGTATTAGTGACTATATTACATGAGTATCAGTCACTATATAACATGAGCATCAGTCACTATATTACATATATTACATAAGTATCAGTCACTATATTACATGAGTATTAGTCACAATATTACATGAGTATTAGTCACTATATTACATGAGCATCAGTCACTATATTACATATATTACATAAGTATCAGTGACTATATTACATGAGTATCAGTTACTATATTACATGAGTATCAGTCACTATATTACATGAGCATCAGTCACCATATTACATGAGTATCAGTCACAATATTACATGAGTATTAGTCATTATATTACATGACTATCAGTCACTATATTACATGAGCATCAGTCACTATATTACATATATTACATGAGTATCAGTGACTATATTACATGAGTATCAGTCACTATATTACATGAGTATTAGTCACACTATTACATGAGTATTAGTCACTATATTACATGAGTATCAGTCACTATATTACATGAGCATCAGTCACTATATTACATATATTACATAAGTATCAGTGACTATATTACATGAGTATCAGTCACTATATTACAAGAGTATTAGTGACTATATTACATGAGTATCAGTGACTATATTACATGAGTATCAGTGACTATATTACATGAGTATCAGTTACTATATTACATGAGTATCAGTCACTATATTACATGAGCATCAGTCACCATATTACATGAGTATCAGTCACAATATTACATGAGTATTAGTCACTATATTACATGACTATCAGTCACTATATTACATGAGCATCAGTCACTATATTACATATATTACATAAGTATCAGTGACTATGTTACATGAGTATCAGTGACTATATTACAAGAGTATTAGTGACTATATTACATGAGTATCAGTCACTATATAACATGAGCATCAGTCACTATATTACATATATTACATAAGTATCAGTCACTATATTACATGAGTATTAGTCACAATATTACATGAGTATTAGTCACTATATTACATGAGCATCAGTCACTATATTACATATATTACATAAGTATCAGTGACTATATTACATGAGTATCAGTTACTATATTACATGAGTATCAGTCACTATATTACATGAGCATCAGTCACCATATTACATGAGTATCAGTCACAATATTACATGAGTATTAGTCATTATATTACATGACTATCAGTCACTATATTACATGAGCATCAGTCACTATATTACATATATTACATAAGTATAAGTGACTATATTACATGAGTATTAGTGACTATATTACATGAGTATTAGTCACTATATTACATGAGTGTTAGTCACTATATTACATGAGTATCAGTCACTATATTACATGAGTATCAGTCACTATATTACATGAGCATCAGTCACTATATTACATGAGTATCAGTCACAATATTACATGAGTATTATTCACTATATTACATGAGTATCAGTCACTATATTACATGAGTATCAGTCACTATATTACATGAGCATCAGTCACTATATTACATATATTACATATGTATCAGTGACTATATTATATGAATATCAGTGACTATATTACATGAGTATTAGTGACTATATTACATGAGCATCAGTGACTATCTTACATGAGTATCAGTCACTATATCACATGAGTATCAGTCACTATTTTACATATATTACATGAAAATCAGTCACTATATTATGTGAGTATCAGTCACCATATTACATGAGTATCAGTCACTATATTATATGAGTATCAGCCACTATATTACATGAGTATCAGTGACTGTATTACCCGAGTGACAGTGACTATATTACATGAGTGACAGTGACTATATTACAAGTGACAGTGACTATATTATAGGGATGACAGTGACTGTATTACACGAGTGACTGTGACTATATTACATGAGTGACTATCATGAGAATCACTGACTATATTATGAGTGACAGTGACTACATTACATGAGTGACTGTGACTATATTACATGAGTGACTGAGTATTTATCATGAGAATCAGTGTCTATATTACATGAGTGACAGTGGCTATATTACATGAGTGACTGTGACTACATTACATAAGTGACAGTGACTATATTACATGAGTGACTGTGACTACAATACACGAGTGACTGACTATCATGAGAATCAGTGACTATATTACATGAGTGAAAATTGTCTATATTACATGAGTGACAGTGGCTATATTATATGAGTGACAGTGACTATATTACATATGTGACAGTGACTATATTAAATAAGTGACATTGACTATATTACATGACTCAGAGTGGCTATATTACATAAGTGACAGTGACTATATTACATGAGTGACAGTGACTATATTACATGACTGACAGTGACTATATTACATATGTGACAGTGACTATATTACATGAGTGACAGTGACGATATTACATGAGTGACAGTGGCTATATTACGTATGTGACAGTGGCTATATTACATGTGACAGTGACTATATTACATGAGTGACAGTGATTACATTAATTATCCTTCATTTTTTGCATAGTAATAATGTGCTTCTATGCAATCTTTTGTGACCACCATTTAATCTACATATTTTCAATAAATTTAACCAATGAACAGCAAAAAGTGAGTTAAGTGACTGTTATGACATGGGGATTTATACAAGAAAGTGAGTAAAATGACTGTTACGACATGGGGATTTATACAATAAAGTGAGCTAAATGACTATTATGACATGGGGATTTATACAAGAAAGTGAGCTAAATGACTGTTATGACATGGGGATTTATACAAGAAAGTGAGCTAAATGACTGTTATGACATGGGGATTTATACAAAAAGTGAGCTAAATGACTGTTATGACATGGGGATTTATACAACAAAGTGAGCTAAATGACTGTTATGACATGGGGATTTATACAAAAAAGTGAGCTAAATGACTGTTATGACATGGGGATTTATACAAAAAAGTGAGCTAAATGACTGTTATGACATGGGGATTTATACAAAAAAGTGAGCTAAATGACTTACGACATGGGGATTTATACAAGAAAGTGAGCTAAATGACTGTTATGACATGGGGATTTATACAAAAAAGTGAGCTAAATGACTGTTATGACATGGGGATTTATACAAGAAAGTGAGCTAAATGACTGTTATGACATGGGGATTTATACAAGAAAGTGAGCTAAATGACTGTTATGACATGGGGATTTATACAAGAAAGTGAGCTAAATGACTGTTATGACATGGGGATTTATACAAGAAAGTGAGCTAAATGACTGTTATGACATGGGGATTTATACAAGAAAGTGAGCTAAATGACTGTTATGACATGGGGATTTATACAAGAAAGTGAGCTAAATGACTGTTATGACATGGGGATTTATACAAAAAAGTGAGCTAAATGACTGTTATGACATGGGGATTTATACAAAAAAGTGAGCTAAATGACTTATGACATGGGGATTTATACAAGAAAGTGAGCTAAATGACTGTTATGACATGGGGATTTATACAAGAAAGTGAGCTAAATGACTGTTATGACATGGGGATTTATACAAGAAAGTGAGCTAAATGACTGTTATGACATGGGGATTTATACAAGAAATATTATATCAGGCTAGTTGTTACCTGACAGCAAATATCTCATCAATGTATAAATGATAAGTGTATAAAATTTAAATAAATTAAAAAAATGAATGATGTGTTCAACTATACCCATAATACTTAATCTGGTAACCCTATAATAACTGCTGTACTAAAGAACAAATAACTGTGCCACCTAACTTTTTAGAAAGGTATTTCACAGTATATGGGCATCCATTTTGTAATAAAAAGTACAGAACACATAAAAGTTCCATGCGAAATAATGTTATTTTAAATGAAGAATCATAATTTATTGCTGAATGGTAAAAAAATTAACCAACACTGAAAAGAAATTCCAACAACAAAATTCCAGAGCCCTGTAGAATTCCAGGTTAGGCAATGCATCAAAATTTTAGGCCTTGCTGATAGCTAAGCTTACTTCCTATCTTCTTCTAAATTTGAAAAGCCTGGCAGTTTCTGGATTTTGTGCTTTATTTTGTGCTTTCGTGTGATGTACAAAAATATCCTGATATTCATTCACACATTGAAAAAACGTTTGGAGAAGATATTCATTTACAAGTCAAGGTACAATGGCCTAATTCAGATTGGCTATGCTGCCAAGTCAGTTGAAACCTGTTTCCAAATTCACACTCTGTGTACCCTTAATGATGATAATGATGGATTCTGCCAAAGTATACACATGATGAAATGAGACAAGTTATCTATTACTTATGGAATAAATTCTTTTTAAGGTCATCATTTTCTTCTTTTATTTCAACAACAAAATTTGATATTAAGCAACCTGTTTTTAATGTGCCATTTTTAAAGCCGCTGCCATGGCATGTTCAATAAAATACAAAAAGTGTTCCTGAATTGTCATTTAAATGGAAGTCTATGAGACATATTTTTCAAAGTTGCAAATTACTGAAAACTATTTGCTTGTATACATTCTTTCAAGCAGACAACATGTATCAGAGGTCATGATTTTTATCATTGCTATTGATGGTGTGGGAGGGTTGCAGGAAGAAATTATTTAATTCAAATTCTTTCTGTCATTGCAAAACATGTGCAGGGAAGCTTGTACAGATTGTTTTCTGATTACATGCAGATGGGTTGTGTACCAAAGGGGTTGCAAAGGGTAAATGTAGCCATGTCCACCAAGTCTATGCAAATTTGCTGCTAATGTGTAAACTATATGTAACATATTAGCACATTTACCTTTGCAAACTCTTTGCAAGATAATTGCAGCATACCATGTTATAGACAGATAAATATGAGCAACAAAATATCTAAGAAAAGGCTCAATAAAGAATATTGTAATTCATTTCCAATGGGATGAAATTATATTCCATAATTAAAATATATAGTTGCTTACAAGTTTGGTCCAATTGCAAACAAGCAAGGTCCTGATCTGCCATTGCCTAATACACCAGGAGATCAGGGTATATTTTTATTGTTTGACTGATTAGTCCTAACAAGCTGCATAGACCCTGATCTGCCATTGCCTAATACACCAGGAGATTAGGGTCTATTTTGATTGTTTGACTGATTAGTCCTAACAAGCTGTATGACCCTGATCTGCCATTGCCTAATACACCAGGAGATTAGGGTATATTTTGGTTGATTGATTAGTCCTAACAAGCTGCACAGACCCTGGTCTGCCATTGCCTAATATACCAGGAGATTAGGGTATATTTTGATTGTTTGACTGATTAGTCCTAACAGGCTGCATAGACCCTGATCTGCCACTGCCTAATACACCAGGAGATTAGGGTATATTTTGATTGTTTGACTGATTAGTCCTAACAAGCTGCATAGACCCTGATCTGCCCATTACCTAATACACCAGGAGATTAGGGTATATTTTGATTGTTTGACTGATTAGTCCTAACAAGCTGCATTAAGACCCTGATCTGCTGGTGCATTATCAGTGTATCCCCTATGGATGCAAGATTGAAACTCCCTTTGGTGTCAGAACTGGGTGTCAGACTGTGAAAAAACTGCAATTTGGCATCAAAACTGGGGGTCAAATACAAAATTTGGGGGTTCTTGAAGTATAAATGAGGGTAGAGGATACACTAATTTATGCAATGGCAGACTTGGGTCTGTGCAGTTTGCTGTTGGATAAGTCGGAAGTGAGTATATATCGTGCACAGTTTTTGAGTTCTAGTTCTTGAACAAAATCAAAATGAAGGAAAAAAAGTGAGCTCAAACAAAACAAGTCTTTTAGCCTTCATACTGGACATGAATTAACTTCTGTTTCATTTCAAATTATCAATTTGCCTTCATAATGGACATGAAATAACTTCTGTTTCAATTAAGTTATCAATTAGCCTTCATACTGGACATGAATTAACTTTGTTTCAATCAAGTTATCAATTAGCCTTCATACTGGACATGAATTAACTTCTGTTTCATTTCAAATTATCAATTAGCCTTAATAATGGACATGAATTAACTTTGTTTCAATTAAGTTATCAATTAGCCTTCATACTGGACATGAATTATTACTTCTGTTTCAATTAAGTTATCAATTAGCCTGCATACTGAACATGAATTAACTTCTGTTTCAATTAAGTTATCAATTAGCCTTCATACTGGACATGAATTAACTTCTGTTTCAATTAAGTTATCAATTAACCTTCATATTGGACATGAATTAACTTCTGTTTCAATTAGGTTATCAATTACTTTTACCTTATATCACTGGAACTGGTTTTCTCTCTTGCCAAATATAAGAACAACTGAAAGCCAGCTACCAAAATCAAGAAATGTTAATGAAAGAAGAAGAGGGAAACATAGTTTTATTATGATTAAATGAAAATCTAAATTCAAGACCACTGGAAACTTTGTGGATTATTTCTACACTTTGTGCTAGAACAAACCAGGTGGTCGGATGTGGTTGTAACTAGGGACGGAGTCAATAATGAGCCCCCCATACCAATCATGCACATTACAAAAACATGCAGAACTGACAGTTTTTGCAGCTTATCCTCAAATTTGCGTGCCCAATATATCTTTTCTTTTTTACAAAATGATGATTCCAGACCCCATACACAAAAAGTCATTACCAAATGTTCAAACTGTTTGGGACTGTTAAAATGTGAGAAATTGCAAAAGGTGGCTATCAAACCCAGCAGCCATATCATGGAGTTTTCATCTATCATCTGAGACTCCATAAATCTTTGTCACTCGGAGGTTGTAATTTTCTCTCTCCATTTGGCAAAGACACCCAATAATAAAATCACTTTGTAGAAAGGAACTGATGCTTCACTGTCCCCTATCTCTTTGCTTGTCAGATTCTGCCCATTCAAATAATGAAGTGAAAGTGATAGCTTGAACAAATATTGGCAGATAACACTATAAATCATTCTTCTTGTTGTTCACTTCCAGCTAAATATTATTGACTGAAGCACTTTTCATTTTCATTATTAGATTCTGTGATGTTTTATTTACCATATCATCGCACTCCATATCAACACTTGCTCAAATTTGTAAAGAAATAAATTATCTAATGCTGCTTTTCAATTCCTACAGATCATACACTGTAAGTAATTTATCTAAGTTCCCATAGTAACTATTGAAGATAGTCAAGGTCGTAAATAAGCGACCTTCATGTCAACTGTTGTTTGGTTACATACACAAGCACTCTTCATCTAATCTGCCAGGAGTCAGTCAGATTAAAAGGAATACTCTATCTAAGATGACAACTTCATTTCCTCCTTCACTTCTTATTGATTTGTGTCCCTTGAGATCTGATTGTTTGCTCTTTCTATATCAAAACTTCTGGCCCCAATAACAAAATCAGTTATCTTTCAGTGATTCAGATCTTGGGCTTCCAACTCTTTTGTATGAATCTGCCAAAATTATGAGTTCTGAGTTTGAAAGCAGCCCCAAATAACCAAGATTTATAGGGTGAGAATGCTTGTACATTTTCCAGAAAATGGTTAAATTTTTGCTGATGGCACATGTCAGAAATGATATAAATTGTTGACTTGGAATTTAATGTGGGAATCATTCAGCCAAATTATATCAGACTTTTCTTGAAGTACACTGAATTCATTTTACTACATTAAATTAATTTTTTCTAAAACATACAATTTTTTGTATTAAAACAGATATATTGATATGCACCACTGTTCTAAGTGAGGTAGCATACAATAGCGATTGTCACTGTAATGAATTTGAGAATGGTTACCTGGAGGATTTCCTGGTCTGGTTGGCAAAAAGAAAATAAGCTTACACGGTATTAGACAGCTCACTGTGATGTTGCCAAAAAAATTATATCTCCATCTATAATTATTATTTAATCCAACTCTATACTTTGGTTTAAAATCTGTAAAAACTGGTTCTGAAACTGATGATGACATTTATTTTGGATTCATCTGTGTTTCTCAATCCGATTTAAGATTTTATGCAGAAGATGAAATGGATATGTTTGGATCCTAAATTACTATCATGTGTACTTCAAATATTGGGAGATTTTAATTCCAGAACACATAAACCCAATAAATATTTGCTACAAGTTTTTTGTCAGACAATGATACCAAGAAAATTCTCTACGACAATAAATTGGCCAAGAAATGAGTAACACTAGATTAAGAAATTAACAGCACCATGAAAACGACAATGGGAAAATAATAATCTAATTAAACTAGATGCAATATTACTGACTATTCAGTTCTTTCTTCATAGTCTATATAATATCGTAATAATTTCTGCATACATAAACTTTACGAAGTTTTTCAAAGTTTTTACAGTTGCCCACTCTGTGTTAATTACTAGTTTTAGTTTCTGCCAACTGGAACTCTGCACAAACTTCACTGCGACATCATACAGTGATTCTCCGATGATCCCTATAAAACACCATACGCATTGTTGAATTGCCACTGATGAAAGCATTACTGTACTGAGGTACCATACAATGGATATATTACTATATTGCAACAGATGAAAGCATTACTGTACTGAGTTAACATACAATACAACATATATATAGTTTACCATAGACGTAGCTTATATTGTAATGAGGAACTGTACAATACTACACAATTCATAATATTAAATGTATTATCACAGATACATGCATTCATATACTGAGGTACTGTACAATTCTCAAGGTTGGACTTGACTCAGTAAAACCCCTCAAAGCCAAACAAAACGTTCAAAATACCTCTCTGCATAGGAAAAAAATCATGAAACTTGGCAGGGTAGTAAAAATTCACAGGTTAATTTTTTAATGAATTTTCTGGCAGGATGAGATTTAAAGAGTTGGAATTTCATTGCTGAAAATTAGTTGCAAAATCAATGTCATCACAAACTGACTCAGCTGAGCTGTCAAGGTGTATGTACCACCACTACTACTATATCACCCCAATTCAATCAGACAGTACACTCCATATATAGTGTTTGTTTACCTGCATGATGGTCATAATGACTTCAGTCTATTAATTTTCTCTCCCATCCTTGATCTGAAAACTGATTTTCCTTGCAATTTCTGATTCTTCCTGCATTTGGTAGTGTTATCTTCACTTTGTGATGTTTATTTTATGCAACATCGATCATTTCTTGTAAATCTAATTGTTTGCTCTTCACTATCAAACTTCAGGCCTTGATAACAAAATTAGTTGGTTTTTTTTCGTGATTCAGAGCAAGGGATCCATCACTCTCATGCATCTCCTTAAGTTCCAAAATTGGTTTTGAGAGCTGCCCAGATAACATAATGGATTTATCAGCCTGACAACACCAAAAGATTTTTTTCAACAGATATGAAGTTCTCATTGTTTGAATAATTGAGGGGAACAATGGCATTTGCAGATTTCTCACACATTGTGAACATAATTGATGCCACTCTGAAAGTTCAATTGGAGTACAATAAAAATACCATATACATGCTTTGTAAATCAAGTCCAACTGAAAACAACACAGACCCAGATTCACTGTTGCATAATGCACCAGCTGGTCAAAGTCTATATTGTCTGTTCTACTGATTATTTCTAACAAACTGCATAGACCCACATCTGCTGACATATGCAGTGGCAAATCCGGGTCAGTACAGTTATATATTTATAAGCAGGTATATACATCATGTATTTTTTCTGTAGCTGTAACTACTGTTAATATCAATAAATAACTTCAATAGAACTGACATAAAAATACTATGGATACAGTCATCCCACTTAGGTTGAAGTGTATGACAATGAAAGTTACCTAGTACTCAAGTGATCTGTACCTTCACAACCAGAATGTCTGCACTTGAGTGAATACTTTTCTGCACCTGAGCTTTTTTCTTCTCTGCACTTGGAATGACTAGCTTATATGAATTCACAACTTCTCCACACACATAAGGACTTGCTTTGGACTTGGCAACAAACTTCTCCACACACATAAGGACTTGCTTTGGACTTGGCAACAAACTTCTCTATATATAAAGTGACTTAACTTCTATGCACTCAAATGGCTGCAGTGGTACATTTCTCCACAACATGGTGACTAACATTTCTGCATCCACGACAAATTGTTTAATAACTTGCTTTTTTGCATTCATGCTGACTTCTCTATATTTATGACAACAATCTGTGCATCTACTAGAACTTAATTTTCTCTACTCCATGTCTTACTGCTGTGCACTCATGGTGACTTTTTGCACTCACTGTGACTTGCTTTTCTACACTTATAGTGATTTACTTCTTGTCACTTACAGTGAATTCTAATAATTATGACTTGCTGTTCAGCTCTTATGGTAATTTCTCTGCATTCATGGTGACTCAACTTTTTTTTGCATTCACTGGAATGTAGTGCACTGATGCAGACTTCTTCTTTACTATACACATACTCAATTACTCCCTGCACTCTATGACCTACTTTAATGCACTCAAATTGACTATTTTCTGCCCTCAACGTAACTTCTCTGTATTAATAATGCTGTGCTTTTTTGCATTCATCGTGACTTGCATTTCTGCACTCATGATAATTTCTGCTTTTGTTGTAATTTTTTTCTCTGCAATCACCAGAACTGATCTTTACTCATAGGGTTTTGCTTTCCTGCAGTCTTTGTGACTTTGCTCATAGGGTTTTGCTTTCCTGCAGTCTTTGTAACTTTACTCATAGGGTTTTGCTTCTCTTGAAGTCTTTGTGACTTTACTCATAGGGTTTTGCTTTCCTGCAGTCTTTGTGACTTTACTCATAAGGTTTTGCTTTCCTGCAGTAATTGTAACATTACTCATAGGGTTTTACTTTTCCTGAAGTCTTTGTGACTTTACTCATAGGGTTTTGCTTTCCTG
Source organism: Sinohyriopsis cumingii (assembly GCA_028554795.2). Lineage (NCBI taxonomy): Eukaryota > Metazoa > Mollusca > Bivalvia > Unionida > Unionidae > Sinohyriopsis > Sinohyriopsis cumingii. Next base: position 99,202,772 of record CM068839.1, read on the forward strand.
CAGTCTTTGTGATTTTCTCATTGGGTTTTGCTTTCCTGCAGTCTTTGTGACTTTACTCATAGGGTTTTGCTTTCCTGCAGTCTTTGTGACTTTACTCATAGGGTTTTGCTTTCCTGCAGTCTTTGTGACTTCACTTATAGGGTTTTGCTTTCCTGCAGTCTTTGTGACTTTCTTCTCATCACTCTAAGTGATCTGCTTCACTTTACTTATAGTAAGTTTTTCCTCAGTAACTCAAGTGACTAACTTCATTGTACTCATGGTGACTGACATCACTACATTCAGTGCACCTTATTTCTCTAAACCCATAGTGAATTACTAGGTGGCACTCACACGGTGAATTCATTCATTACATCATATCCTGTATTAGTATTTAAGACAAAAAACCCAAGTTTCCCAATATTGCAACACAAGGTGCCTAAGAAGGCTCAAGATTGCTCATCTGACAGACTATGTTCAAATGGCTGTACAGAATGGTAGATCTGTGACATGATTTTCAAAGATCAAGTCAGTATAGTTACATTATTATTTTTATGCAAAGGTTTTGCTGGTTATCAAACTTGTTTGAGATCTTACTGGTTATCAAACGTGCTTGAGATCTTGCTGGTTATCAAACCTGCTTTAGATCTTGCTGGTTATCAACCCTGCTTGAGATCTTGTTCATCTAGAGCTACATATTAAGTTTCATCAAGTTCATAATTAAAGCTTCTACTGCAATGGCAGCAAATTAGGGCCCAGATACCATCATAAATATTCTCAAATTCTGTTGGTTACTGAACTCATCCATGATATTGCCAACGCCCCCCCCCAAAAAAAAAATATGTGAAAGCCAACCATCTTTGTTTTTCACTGCTGACCCTAGCACTTTGTTCTCCAGGGTAAAAAATATGGGGAAAAAATCCAGAAATCGATTTGTGCATCTAAATGAGCTGTTCTAACCCTGTACTTAAAGTGCTAAGTACATTATATACTAGTCATTACAATATATAATATTTTTAAAAAAATACCCAATAGGAAACACACTATTATTTTAGCCCTAATAACATGGTACATTTAAAAAAGGTACATCAATCTGAACACAATCTGCTCATAAATAATGTAGAACATCCACAAGGACAACAAATCAAAGCCCAGATCACCTCATTATTTAGCTGCTTGTCTATTATAACCTCCTTTTAATATAAACCTACATGGCAAGTTTCATCAAAATCTGTTTTTAAAAAAAGGCCTCAAGTGTATCTGCACCATCAGCCAATCAGCACCTGGATCACCGCTTATCATACGTGGATTTCATTCATTATTTAACTCATCTTGATATAAAGTGTTGCCTCTAGTGCATCCATCAGGTCTGCTAATCAAAACCCATATCACCTCATTACTGTGCAGATTTTGCTCTTATCAAACATTCTGAGAGCTTGTTCATAATAAGCTATATTGCACAGTTTCATCGAAACCTGTTTATAACCAAAGCCTTCAAAGCACCCACAAGCAACTATTGATGGATGGATGCATGGCAATGACAGATTATGTGTGATACTTGTCACTGAAATGTGTGTAGTAAAATGTCAATGTATTATATATGAACGCACATGTACTCAAGTTTTGTTGCCCATACAATGTTACTCAAGGGTGAGACAAGGTTGTGGTTAATCCACCTGTAAATGACATGCCTTGTTTGGATCAGAAAGTTGATCCCGCTGAAAATGAAATCCCTGATTTATACCCAGCTTGTGCAGTTACTAGAGCTATGGCAAAGAAAGCTCTTGAGAATTATGTTAATTAGTAAATTACTCCTTTAGCTGACAAATTTATTGGTTGTGCTTTTGATGAGGTCACATTTGTTCCTGGTATGTGTCAATCAAAAAGTATTGATCACAGTGATCATCTTTATTCTAATCTGGGTGACAAACGACAATCACTCATTAGCTATTAGCAAAACTGAAGCCACAGAAGTACCTAATTGCTACATTGTTAAAAATGGCGTCCTATGAGAAAATGAAGACCATCTGAGGTACCCACCGGTGATAAGTGGTCCTCGAGTTATTAAATTAGTGTTCCTAAGTCACAGAGACAGGATATTCTTAGTCTAGGCCATAAAACTTGTTTGGCTGGTAATTTAGGGATCAGTAAGACTTATTACAAGATCTTGACTCATTTTTATTGGCCAAAAAGTAGAAGCAATGTTGTAAAGCTATAGATCTGGTAATTCTTTTTGATGTGTTCAGTTTCTCAGATGGATGGATTTATTCATTCAAATTATTATTCACTAGAATTAAAAAATGCTCAATAATATTCTTGGACTGAAACATTAATTTTGAATTATAGTGAATTCAGATCAGGGCATGATGGATTGTATTACTATGATACATCAACAGACTTAACACAGCATTACAAACCAGGCCATTGGTATATTAGCATTTTTGAGACTACAGACACATATATACATTCAATATCAGAATTGTTTTGGAATACCAATGAATTCAGCTGGAACTTCATACATTTGGACTTGTTACAGAACTTTGAGGACTATTTGGGATTTAATTCACAATACTGTAATTTCATATATTTGAACTTGTTACAGAACTCTGAGGATTACTTGGGATTTAATTCATAATACTCTTAAGTTCTTTTTAAATTTTCACTTTTTATTTGTGGGAAATAGATTATTTGTTGAACTGTACAAAACTCTGGTGTTTGCTCTTTTCTATTAATTAGTTGAGGACCATAGAAATGTAACAATATTTCTAGCTGTTTTTCACTGGAAGTCAGATGTGTCAAATCTGCATCTCCTGATCTTATACAAATGTGTCCAATCCACAGCCCCAACCCTTAATCTTATGTGCCAACTGGGCTGCCCCCAATCTTATACAAATGTGTCCAATCCACAGCCCCAACCCTTAATCTTATGTGCCAACTGGGCTGCCCCCAATCTTATACAAATGTGTCCAATCCACAGCCCCAACCCTAATCTTATGTGCCAACTGGGCTGCCCCCAATCTTATACAAATGTGTCCAACCCACAGCCCCAACCATTAATCTTATGTGCCAACTGGGCTGCCCCCAATCTTATACAAATGTGTCCAACCCACAGCCCCAACCATTAATCTTATGTGCCAACTGGGCTGCCCCCAATCTTATACAAATGTGTCCAACCCACAGCCCCAACCATTAATCTTATGTGCCAACTGGGTTGCCCCCAATCTTATACAAATGTGTCCAACCCACAGCCCCAACCATTAATCTTATGTGCCAACTGGGCTGCCCCCAATCTTATACAAATGTGTCCAACCCACAGCCCCAACCACTAATCTTATGTGCCAACTGGGCTGCCCCCAATCTTAAACAAATGTGTCCAACCCACAGCCCCAACCATTAATCTTATGTGCCAACTGGGCTGCCCCCAATCTTATACAAATGTGTCCAACCCACAGCCCCAACCATTAATCTTATGTGCCAACTGGGCTACCCTCAATTTTATACAACTGTGTCAAGTCAACAGCCCCTCCCTGATCTTATATGTGTCAAATCCACAGTCCCCCCAATCTTATACAAGTGTGTCAAATCCAAAGCCCCCAATCTTTTACAAATGTGTCAAATCCACAGCACCCTCCCCTGATTCTACATGTGTCAAAACCACAGCCCCCACCCCCCTGATCTTATACAAATGTGCCAATAGAGTAGCTCCTAAACATCTTGAGAACTTTTTATGTCCAAACTGTCTCCAAATTCCAAAACCATAAACAGTGCCTTTCAAGTGAAGGCTTGATACTTCAGTGTCAATATTTGAAATTCCTCCCATCTAATGAAAACTGCACTAACACTGAAAGAATTTTAACATGCCTTATAACTTGACAGCATGATTCCTTTATATATTTATCAGAGTGTGTGTGTGTGTGTGTGTGTGTGTGTGTGTGTGTTTTTAATATGTCTGTGTTTCTCTATGTGTGTACATGTTTGTGTGTGTTTAGCATGTACCTGAAAATGTCTTTATGTTTAACTGATTATAAAAGACTCGTTAAATATCTTGTTCCATTACAACATGTATTTACTAATGAGCACAAGGCATAATTGCTTTGTTAACTATATTACCTTCTGCAAATTTAGTAGTAGTAGCAGTAGTTGTAGTTGTTGTTGTTGTGGGTTCAATGCCATTTTCAGCATATGATATTCTATACATGGTGGCCAGTATATCTGGCAGAAGAAGAACCTAGATCAAATAAACTAGTAGTAGTGGTAGTTAAAGTATGTTAATTTAATAATGATTTAATTTTATAAATTAATTTACGCCTGTCCTGCAGGAATTAATCCAGCTGAACAAAAATTGCTGACAACAGAAACAAAAAATAAACAGCATAAATCTTGGAGGAAAATGTTCTCAAGCCACATCTTCCCATGTCATTTACTCATTAGTCCTAACTGACCACAAAGACCCAAATCTGCCAGCACATTGTGTTGGATCAGACTTGTACGAGGGTATGTTCCAAATGGTACATTTTGCCTTGCAAATGTCTCTCAGGAAGCTAATAATAAATGTACATCATGCCACTGAAGGAAGAACTGTATATAATGTTATGTTATGTCTCGCTATTTTTTAAGACAATACACATACCCAAAGTTTTGCCAATGTTCATCAAAAGGCGAGCAAATTAAGGATCATACTTCAACTTTGAACAATACAATAAACAATGCTTTACAATAATTAACAGTCTTGGGCCCCAATCTTTTGGGATATCATGATAACAATGTCTGAAGTGTAACATTTTGTGTGATCTACCATGTAACATTTTGTGTAATCTACCATGTAACATTTTGTGTGATCTTGTTGTTGTAGGGTTTAATGCCATTTTTCAGCACACGATAAGCTATACATGGCAGCCAGTATTAATGGTGGAGGAAGAACCCGGGGAAAACCTCGGAAAGAACCACCAAAACCACGAGTAGCTACTGGCAAGCTTTCTCACATACCCACATTAGCTGAATCCGAGACTCGAAACCACACAGACAGAGGTGAGATGGCAGTGATCCATAACGGAGAGCGCTTTAGACCACTCAGCCACTTGTGTGATCTATCATGTAACATTGAGTTATCCATCATGTAACATTTTGTGTGATCTACCATGTAACATTTTGCGTGATCTACTGCATAACATTTTGTGTGATCTACTATGTAACATTCTGTGTGATCTACTATGTAACATTTTGTGTGATCTATCATGTAACATTTTGAGTTACCTATCATGTAACATTTTGTGTGATCTACCATGTAACATTTTGTGTGATCTATCATGTAACATTTCGAGTTATCTATCATGTAACATTTTGTGTGATCTACCAGGTAACATTTTGTGTGATCTACTGCATAACATTTTGTGTGTTCTACTATGTAACATTTTGTGTGATCTACTATGTAACATTTCGTGTGATTAACTATGTAACATTTTGTGATCAAGTAACATTTTGTGTGATCTACTATGTAACATTTCGTGTGATCAACTATGTAACATTTTGTGATCTATCAAGTAACATTTTGTGTGATCTATTATGTAAAATTTTGTGTGATCTATCATGTAACATTTTGAGTTATCATGTAACATTTTGTGTGACCTATTATGTAACACCTTGTGTGATCTATTATGTAACATTTTGTGTGATCTACCATGTAACATTTTGTGTGATCTACTACATAACATTTTGTGATCTATCAAGTAACATTTTGTGTCATGTAACATTTTGTGTGATCTATTATGTAACACCTTGTGTGATCTATCATGTAACATTTTGAGTTATCTACCATGTAACATTTTGTGTGATCTACTACATAACATTTTGTGTGATCTATCATGTAACATTTTGAGTTATCTATCATGTAACATGTTGTGTGATCTACCAGGTAACATTTTGTGTGATCTACTACATAACATTTTGTGATCTATCAAGTAACATTTTGTGTCATGTAACATTTTGTGTGATCTATTATGTAACACCTTGTGTGATCTATCATGTAACATTTTGAGTTATCTACCATGTAACATTTTGTGTGATCTACTACATAACATTTTGTGTGATCTATGAAGTAACATTTTGTGTGATCTATCATGTAACATTTTGTGTGATCTATTATGTAACACCTTGTGTGATCTACAATGTAACATTTTGTGTGATCTATGATGTAACACCTTGTGTGATCTACTATGTAACATTTTGTGTGATCTACTACGTAACATTTTGTGTGATCTATCATGTAACATTTTGTGTGATCTACAATGTAACATTTTGTGTGATCTATTATGTAACATTTTGTGTAATCTATCATGTAACATTTTGTGTGATCTACCATGTAACATTTTGTGTGATCTATTATGTAACATTTTGTGTGATCTATCATGTAACACCTTGTGTGATCTACTATGTAACATTTTGTGTGATCTACTATGTAGCATTTTGTGTAATCTACAATATAACATTTTGTGTGATCTATTATGTAACATTTTGTGTGATCTATCATGTAACACCTTGTGTGATCTACAATGTAACATTTTGTGTTATCAAAAATTATTATTCACAAAAGAGACAATCGTCTGAGATAACCCTGGCACTTATACTGAAGTGTCTTTATTGACTTTGAAAAAGGATATTAAGTTCCTTTGATCCATTAGAAAGTCTTCCTTTCAATAAATTAAAATGGGATTAGATCTCACTTGCTAAAGTCTGAGTTTCTATGAAAAGATTCCATAGAAACTGCTACAAATAATGCTTTCAGTCTGGAAAAAAGCAAATACCAAAACATCATGATGATGTGTGTGGCATAATATTAATTTACTAAAACAATTGGATTCTTTTTAAAGATTTCAGCATTTCAACAATAAAATTATTCTGGAAGGATACATACTTGGATTTAGGCTTTATTTCAATGACAGTCCAATAAGTGAGTCAAGTCTGGATTATAAGAATCCATGAAAATAAGAAAATTAAATCCCATTTTAATTTTACCATGCAAACTCAGGGCATAGTAATAAGCTGCCACCTTGATAACAGAATTATTGGTTATTAAGGGTTAATTTCCTTCTTTAACTACCATCTTTCCACAGTTAATCTGGAACAAAAATTAAATTTTGAATATAAATGAATGTGGATTTTGAAGTCCACGAAACCAATCAAAACATTTCAACGAATTTTAAGGCTTGACAGCAAACAATTTGTAAACAAAGACTAACAGGCAAATATATTTCAATGTGGCCTTTCCTCCTGTACTGTTTATTCTGATCTAAAAATGTGTTCATAAAACACAGATGCCTCACCACAATATTTAAAAACTGACCAAAACACAAAACTCAACCAATGTGTGATGTACAGACAGGTAGACTGATGAAGAGACAGACATACAGAGAAGGGTTTTGTTATTTTCCATACTGCTACAGCTGTAAACTTAAGGGATGGTTACAAATCGTAAGAAAATCTGAATTACATCATTATGTCTTATTTATTAAACTAACAAAGGTACAGGGATATTATTTTAATATAATCTAAACAATGATCGAACATGCCATACTAACACTCTCTCCCATCATTTTAGCATTAGGGTTTTAAACATCTCTCTTATTCTCTATCCCAAACATATCCGTCTGTGTGTGTGTCTGTGTGTCCACATCTGTATAACTCTGGAACTTATTCAAACAGGTTTAACATGGTTTCCACAACCTTCAACAAGTGAGGGAATAATCACCATGGGACAGAGATATGCTATTAGGACCCCATTCTTAAAACTCAGAAATATGATCCCATATCAAAAGCCAGACCAATTTGGACCATCCTGTAACAAGACATTTAGACAATCCATTACTGAGTGATGGTATTAACACAGTGACAGTGAGAAGGTTGTTCCTGTTGAGCAGACATTGTCACATGTCAGACTGGCAACAACTATCCCAATTTGCCCATAATAGCTGACTCCAGTCCATTTACTTCCTGTCCAGGGACACAACTTTTGACAGACCAATAAATGCCAGAACAGACTGGGAATTTAGAACAATGCAATACCTTGACCTTTGATTCATGTCTCAACCTTCTGACCCATGATATGATATATCCCCACTGCTTCTCACTAGCAAAAACCTAAATGCAAAAGTGTCACAGAGAAAATTAAAATGAAAGATAAAAAGAGAATACTCATGTATCGATTTTAAAGTTAATATTTTTAATCCTGCTAAAAATCACAGCATATTTTACAGCTGTATAGCTTCTTATATATTGAAAATCTCATTAAAAATTCCATTTTCATGTAGACTAAAATAAAATGGGTGAAACAAGAAAAGTAATGTTGGTTTCCATGCATTTATGGACAAGTTTTCTGCGAGAAAAAGAAGCAATTATTTTGTTATGTACAAAAATACATCACAATACAAGATTTACTCTCCTATCAAAAATGGGCATTTTTACAGCCAGCATTGGCCCCTGGGTAGCTACCAGACCCTGGGGACAAGCCCCTCATTTGCAACTTATAAATTGTGAACAGCCCCACCCTGTGGATACTTACTTGGCACCACAAGGTGAGTAAATTTATACAGTCTGCAAGGAATAATGTGTGTTTTCCTACTGAAATGGCACTCAATACTTGGAAATTACTGAAATCCATGGAAACCATGATCACTCAGAAGATGATTTTTATGGGCATGTAGTATGTTTTACTTTTAGTAAATAAATATGGAAGTGTACCTGGAGAGAAGAATGTAGGTTTTTTTTGGAGGAGGGGGTAAACTAATTTAAATTAGGCAATACTTACTTGTCACTACTGCATAGCTTTTACTTTTTTAGTGCACCAAAAACAATTCCTGTTCAACGCGAATACATCCTCTCACAGCAAGGAGAATGCCAATAAGACGTGGTCCACTCGTGCACCTCGCATGCCCATGTGCAGAAAAGTCATCCTTGCACAGATCATGATCATATCAGGACATTAGACCAGGGTGGCATTTGGCAATAGTACAGGTAAGTATTGCATAATTAAATCTAGTTTCCCCCCCCCCCAATTTTTTTTTTTAAATAGCAACATCTTACCCATCACTACTGCATAGGTGAATTTGTCAGTTAGGTGTACTGACTCATGTCTTAAACTGATCAGAAACAGAAAAATGGAATGTACTTCATTACAGCCTCCAAGGAAAGAATGATTATGACAAGCCCAGAGGACAGCAATAGCTCAAATCTCATGGGTTTTAAGTTTTATAGAAGAAAGTTCTCTACAGGAATTATGTCCCACCCAGTCACATTATCCTGACACCAGGCCAACCAGTCCTAACACTGACCTCTTAATGCTGAGCACCAATCAAGGCAGCTGCTAGTACCATTTTTATGTCGTTGGCATGACTCGGCCAAGGTAAAAACCCACGACGTCCTGCACCCGAGACAGATGCTCTAACCACTTAGGCCATCAGATTGGTCCTTTTTTGAGGTTATAGTAGGAATGGTGGGAACGTATATGGGAGCTGAATGCATCCACTGTCAATGCTCTCTACTCTGGAACTGGATAAAGATGATGTTTCACACATGAGGCCATGCATGCTACCGGTGGAGAAATTCAGTATGACAGAATACAAAAATGTATTGGCAATAAGGAAATAATATTGTATCAGTTATTTCCAGTCATCACTAGCTTTTCTGTCATTTTTAGTCACAACTATATCAATTAAAGAAGTACAGTATGTTAGTCTGAAGTGTCATTATACAGTAATGTCATTCTCAGCCATTAATTGTTAGTTAGGAAAGTGGTTTACATAATCATATTATGGTTCACATTGTCATCGGAGTTTGTCACTCTCCAGCCTTACTTGTTGTTGTTTTGTTGTAACTAGAAGGGCTTTTGTTTTCCCTGTATTTATAGTCGTATTGTTTTTGCCACACCACACTTCAAGTCTGTTTAGAGCATCTTTTAAATTATTTTTAAGCACAGTTTATTTTAAATGACTCACTGTAGTATTGTCTGCATAAAGGTCAGTGGAAGAAACTTAATTTCCTATTGTAAGAGGTAAGTATTATTAAACAGAATAAAAAGAGGCCCAAGAATAGACCCCTGTGGTACTCCACAATTAGTATTTTTACTTTCAGAAAGTTGACCGTTTAAAGACACTTTCAGCACTCTATCAGTTAAGTAAGAAGTAAACCAGTTAGGGAGTTTTCGATGCATGGATAGATTTTCAGATTTTCAGGCAAAATTTCATGGTCTACAAGATACAGAGCATAACAAAAATTAATCATAATGGTGTCAACCATTTCTGTTTTATCTTTAGCTTTTAGCCATTTACAATCCAAAGCGTTACGAAAATTAACTGTAATGGTGTCAACCCTTTGTTTCATCTATAGCTTTCAGCCATTTACAATTCAGGAATATAGGTGCAGTTTCACACAAGTGAATCTGTTGAAAGCCAGGCTGATTCTCATGAATACGATCATAAGTGTTCAAATAGTTGATGAGAGAATTATACACACTTTTCAAGAAATCTGGAAAGACAAGCAAGATACAGATGGGTCTATAGTTATTTACATAATCTTTTATTCCAGCTTTATGCCATGGTGTTACTTTGGCAGTTTTCCAAGTCTGTAGAATTTTATTAGACCTAATGCTTTGATTGCAAATAAAAGCTGTAATCTCTACTGTAGCAGGTGCTCCTTGGTCCAATCATAATTATGTCATGTTACCTTACAATCATCCATTTTTGACTATTTTCAAGAACGTAAATCTTAACATGGTTAGGGTGTTCTGATTATAAAACTTTTTGAGTTCCAGATCATCTGAGCAATCTTCAGGTTCTTTAAGTTTTTCAGCAATTTAAACAAAAAAAGTCGTTCAGAATTTTAGAGATGTCACTTAGACTATAAGTATAAATACGTGTACCCTTTTGATTCAGAGAGAAAATTTCAGTGTACTATCAGAAGTTACAATGCAGGCTATTGTGTCCAAATCAGGGAGCTTCTGTCATAAATTTAACTGTGCACATCATACCAAAAGTAAGTAAATTAACTACAATAAATAATAGTTACTCAGCTTTATTTATTTTCTTATGTGTTATTTTCTTTAGTGACATTGTCAACTGACATCTGCATCATTTACGCACATTATGTAATGCATTCTCATTTACAGTGAGCTGCAAACTTTCTTTTCCCCCACTAGAAATGTTCAAATGTGTGTTAGAAGTTGTATAGTACACAAATGTGTTAGAAGTTGATTAGTACATAAATCTTAGAAGTTGTATAATACACAAATGTGTGTTAGAAGTTGTATAGTACACAAATGTGTGTTAGAAGTTGTATAGTACACAAATGTGTTAGAAGTTGATTAGTACATAAATCTTAGAAGTTGTATAATACACAAATGTGTGTTAGAAGTTGTATAGTACACAAATGTGTGTTAGAAGTTGTATAGTACACAAATGTGTTAGAAGTTGATTAGTACATAAATCTTAGAAGTTGTATAATACACAAATGTGTGTTAGAAGTTGTATAATACACAAATGTGTGTTAGAAGTTGTTTAGTACACAAATGTGTGTTCTAAGTTGTATAGTACACAAATGTGTTAAAAGTTGATTAGTACACAAATGTGTTAGAAGTTGTATAGTACACAAATGTGTGTTAAAAGTTGATTAGTACACAAATGTGTTAGAAGTTGTATAATACACAAATGTGTTAAAAGTTGTTTAGTACACAAATGTGTTCTAAGTTGTATAGTACACAAATGTGTTAGAAGTTGTGTAGTACACAAAGCTTTCTCCTTTATTGCTACATTTTACACATTTAAATTTGTCAATCAAACCACTGTTAAACTTACATATTTCTTTTTTTCAATGGCATATTTCCCACTGAATCTGTTTGCGCATGTTTCGACATGGTATCAAATCATTATATTTCCAAACAGTTAAGAACAGTTTTATACTTGTAAGGTTGCCTCCAATCTGTTATGCATGACACAATTCATTAGCTGGATAGTGGGAAATGTAGTCACATATGGTAATCACTGAAATGAGTCACCTTTAGTGACAGTTTCACTGGTATTGTTTGTAATCTTAATTTTTATTATCTGATAAAAGAGTTAATCCATCAGGAAAGACAAGAATTCATCCCATTTCATGGTCAAGTGTTAATAACAACAGCAACAGCTTGCTTATTTTCATTCCTTATGTACTGCAGGCCTTTCACATAAGCCGACTTTTTCTTTATCTCTGTGAGCTGAGCAACTGCTTAATCCAGGTATTATACTGAAATAAGAACACCTCTTCCAGTATCTAATTATGCAAATTGGCCAAACAGTGAGCCAGTCCTCTATTTCTCGAACATATGTAAGTTGTTAACACATTAACCCCTAGCGATGACTTAACGGGGCAGGAGGTAGTAGCCTACTGCCAAGCTCTGTAGCGTCAAGGTCATGTATGATTCACTAAAGTGGGTGGTATTATAGAAAGGTAGACAGATGTAGCTCTACAATGATACCAAATAATCTAGAATATCTAGTTGCACTACAAAATACAGATAAAAAAAACTCATTTTTTGGACCCGACTTTTTTAAACCCAAAATTCACCCGTGGTCGGAATCCGATTTTGTGTCAGGATTTTAGACTTTTTGGTCTCAGATCTAAGGCAAACAGGTATGAACTGCAAACAGATGAGCCTTTGCAAAAAGTAGGATAAGATGGACATTTGGAATAAAGAGTGGTCTCCATACAAAAATAAAGGCTCCATTTAGCACAAAAAAAGAGAAGAAAAAAAAAGACCTCCAATTTTTACCCTTCTGCTCATGCGTGAGTCAAATAGCCAATGAAAAACGATGTTTCTAACACAAATAGGCAGTATGTTATTGAAATATAACCAGGGATTTGGTGTTTTCGAGTCTATTCAGAAATAGGTTTCAAAATGTGTTTCCTACTCAATTTTCAGGCTATAAATGACAAAAAGCTCCAGGGGTTCATGTGCTAAGATGTACAATACACATTTCCATCGACAACTCGTACAAAACAGAGTTCAACAAATGCAGTATTATTGAGGGCACAAGTTACCATGCAACCACTGAAAAATTAGGAAAGGGATGGACATCGACAGCAAGAAGAAGGTGGGTGGGTTAAGTGGTTGAATGCCCGTTTAATAATCGCACTCACGGTAGTTGTCAACAAATAACTTTTTTAATGACGTTCTTTTGATTTTCTGTATAAATTATGTTAATTTTCAATATATCCAATCTCTGAAAGATCGTTTAAAACAGTACTCAAAGTGGTTTTGTTATGTATATTTAATTTACATTGTGTGTTGGGTTTTTATTAATTCATTATTTGCTATGGATAATTGTATTTGGACTTTACCTTGTTCATCAAGTTCATTTTCTACTTGACCTGCTGAATCATTGATTATGGTTTCCTAATGTGTTTATCTCAATCCGAGTCAAGAACATTGGAAGATCCCCATGAAATGTCAGGTCTACCTGTAGTTTACCACATTTTATATTATAATTTTATTTACATAACTTCTAATTATGACTAAGATTTTTTTTATCTTGTAAACATCTGGAACCTTCCAGAATAAAATTTTACATTAGGTAATAGGTTTTTTAAAGAAAATGCTAATTGTGACTCAAAATCAAGAAGAGGACTATATAATCTTGTTTATCTGGAAATTATACATATGTGCTGAAAGAACTGAGAAGAATCAGTTGTATTACTGTTGTGTCTAGACTTATTTTATTTGGGCTGGAATTTATTTATTTAAATTATTTAATTCAAATATTCTTCTCTGGAAATACAAAGTGCTCATAGAAAAGATAATATTCTTGGAAACAGACTTAAATTTATAGTGAAATTCAAATAAGGATATATTCCTGGATATTATTCATGTGATTCAACAAAAGACTGCTGGCACATAACTATGACACAGGCCATCAGAGGCACATCAACACTTCCAGTATTGGATTTGTTTCTGAAATACCGCTAAAGTTTATTCAGAACTTTATTCATTAGGACTTGTGTTATAAATTCTAGGATTATTTGGAATTTAATTCACAACAGCATCAGTTCTTGCTGATTTTTGCCCTTTTCAGGAACTTTGTTTAAGACCACAGAGTTGTTAACAGTTAAAACTCACATTAGATCATTGGTGCTTTTTGAATGTGAATGTGGATATATAAGAACAAAACAATTTTTGTCCTTTCAAAACAAAGTGACATTTTTTTTAGAGAAATGATATTGAAACCTAATGCAACCATCACCTCCACAAGTCAAGACATCAAAACAGTCTTGGCACTCAATTAGATTTCTGTGTAAATGCTTGGGGGCATAACTGTGATGGTCAATTGACACTTTTTACATATAAATACAACAGCGTATATCACATTTATGATGATTACACTGAAACCAAATTAAAAAATAAAACTGAAACACCAATTTCCCATGAGAAGGCTTATTTAATTGGTATTTATTTCTTAAAGAACTGCCACCAGTGGGCACTCCTAACATTTTAATTTATCAATTTTTCATCATCTGTTGTTATTTGCAGTGTACTATGAACTGTATTTTATTAAAGAAAATGTAACAAAATATGTTCAAAAAGTTGTGAATTTGTGATTTTAAATCAAATCTCTGGTCGCTGTCTGCTGTTTTTGATGATAATGCAGGAGTGGGGAAAGTGAAATAGATATGGAGAACGGCAGGTACAGCCAGATGTTTGTACCATGATCTTGCACCATGACTGATGATTATTCATACCATTCATGATGTTTTTAAATAACACTGATATAATTTTCATCATATTGATTAACAATGACACAAGATTTATCACACTCATTATATGCAAGTTTTATCACACTTATTAATATTGATTAACATTGATACAAGCTCTATCACACTTAATAATATTGATTAACATTGATACAAGCTCTATCACACTTAATAATATTAACATTGATACAAGCTCTATCACACTTATTAATATTGATTAACATTGATACAAGTTTTATCACACTTATTAATATTGATTAACATTGATACAAGCTCTATCACACTTAATAATATTGATTAACATTGATACAAGCTCTATCACACTTATTAATATTGATGAACATTGATACAAGTTTTATCACACTTATTAATATTGATTAACATTGATACAAGCTCTATCACACTTATTAATATTGATGAACATTGATACAAGTTTTATCACACTTATTAATATTGATTAACATTGATACAAGCTCTATCACACTTATTAATATTGATTAACATTGATACAAGCTCTATCACATTTATTAACACTGATATGAGTTTTATCACATTGGCTAATATTAATGTAAGTTTTATCATATTGATCCCAAAACATTCCTGTGATTTCAAATGAAAATATTAAATAAATACCTTTCTAACATTATAATGCCACTATCTGACTGCATAACTGATGGTCTTATAAGAAGGAGATCACTGTAGTACAATAACAACTACTGCTCAGATAAGGAGGACAGATACATGGGCAGATTGACTAATAGACAAAATTTATCCTATAAAATGCTCTCCTTCATTATATTGTGGTCCATAACCACCAACCACAAAGATTATGCCAAGTACCACGATATACAGTAGTGTGATATGTGAGAATACCATGATATATGGTACCATGGTACTGCTGGCATTGTCAAAATTTTCTTTCTAACCTTATTTGTACTCATTGGTACGATTTTGGTCATAGGGTCCATTATATCCAGAATATCGTTATAACAATAGAAGAGAGCTGTACTGCAACTGTCTAAACAGCCCTTCCGTCAGACTTCATTATTAATATGCATAGTCTCATGACCTTCAATGGAGCTGCAGTAGCTCGGTATGGAATAATACTCATAATCCTAGGATTGCAGGTTTAATACCTACTTAGGCCATCCCAGGTCTGTCATTGGGAAAGGCACTTAGCTCCCATGATATAGTCAATAATGTGTTAAAAGTGACACACACACACCCATGACCTTCATGTTTCGATGTCTACCTATACTGACACATAATATTCTAATGCTGAATATGACACGTAAATTCTAATGCAATATCTGCAATTAAATCTAAAACAATTCATCTGCACGACACAAAGAGGGATGAAATCTTGAGGTTTTCCAGACAGTCTCTAGATCAATGCGGACATTAATTTGCAGTCTCTCTGTATCTTGTTGCTCCAGCTGTCCATTTCAATCTAAATACGTGTGCGTGTGTGTGCATCCAGTCTCCGGTGGCTTAATAAAATTATGACATTTTTTTTATGGATAACTGAATCACAGTCATCAATTACAGCTCACTGATGGCCACATACATGGGTATAAGACCATGTCAATGCAAAAGATCAGTATGAACTCCACACAAGGATTTAAAAAAATTATATTTTCACCAGACAATATTTATCAATAAAACCTAAGCCTACTGTATGACCCATATAGATTCATACAACAGCAACATCAATCATGTGTAGCTAAGTAATAGGATACAGTGAAAACCCCTAGCAGATAACACCTCCATGTAAAGGACGCATTACCATTGGATCCTGTTTCCTAATGCTTTGCTTTCATTGTAATCCTTAAAATAAAAGATAAATGTGTGGGGGGTGTGTGCGTGCGTGCATGGAATATCAACATAATGGCTATAAGGTGCCAATTAAAACCAGTCTTCTTTATTAATTGGTAGCACAATATTCCACCGAGATTTTAGCAAAATTTATTCAAATTTCCTGCATTATCATTCATTTTTATGAATTTTTGATCTTTTATTATCAAATAGCCCTTCAAAATATGGATCATATTTATTATATGTCAAACTGTATAAAAATATGAATCACACTTAATGTATGTCAAACTGTATCAAAATATGAATCATACTTATTGTATGTCAAACTGTATCAAAATATGGATCATATTTACTGTATGTCAAACTGTATCAAAATATGAATCATACTTATTGTATGTCAAACTGCATCAAAATATGAATCATACTTATTATGTCAAACTGTATCAAAATATGGATCATATTTACTGTATGTCAAACTGTATCAAAATATGGATCATATTTATTGTATGTCAAACTGTATCAAAAGATGGATCATACTTATTATGTCAAACTGTATCAAACTATGAATCACACTTATTATGTCAAACTGTATCAAAATATGGATCATACTTATTATGTCAAACTGTATCAAAATATGGATCATACTTATTGTATGTCAAACTGCATCAAAATATGGATCATATTTATTGTATGTCAAACTGTATCAAAATATGAATCATACTTATTGTATGTCAAACTGTATCAAAATATGAATCATACTTATTGTATGTCAAACTGTATCAAAATATGGATCATATTTACTGTATGTCAAACTGTATCAAAATATGGATCATATTTATTGTATGTCAAACTGTATCAAAAGATGGATCATACTTATTATGTCAAACTGTATCAAACTATGAATCACACTTATTATGTGAAACTGTATCAAAATATGGATCATACTTATTATGTCAAACTGTATCAAAATATGAATCACACTTAATGTATGTCAAACTGTATCAAAATATGAATCATACTTATTGTATGTCAAACTGTATCAAAATATGGATCATATTTATTGTATGTCAAACTGTATCAAAATATGAATCATACTTATTGTATGTCAAACTGTATCAAAATATGAATCATACTTATTATGTCAAACTGTATCAAAATATGAATCATACTTATTGTATGTCAAACTGTATCAAAATATGAATCATACTTATTATGTCAAACTGTATCAAAATATGGATCATATTTATTATATGTCAAACTGTATAAAAATATGAATCACACTTAATGTATGTCAAACTGTATCAAAATATGAATCATACTTATTGTATGTCAAACTGTATCAAAATATGGATCATATTTATTGTATGTCAAACTGTATCAAAATATGAATCATACTTATTGTATGTCAAACTGTATCAAAATATGAATCATACTTATTATGTCAAACTGTATCAAAATATGGATCATATTTACTGTATGTCAAACTGTATCAAAATATGGATCATATTTATTGTATGTCAAACTGTATCAAAAGATGGATCATACTTATTATGTCAAACTGTATCAAACTATGAATCACACTTATTATGTCAAACTGTATCAAAATATGGATCATACTTATTATGTCAAACTGTATCAAAATATGGATCATACTTATTGTATGTCAAACTGCATCAAAATATGGATCATATTTATTGTATGTCAAACTGTATCAAAATATGAATCATACTTATTGTATGTCAAACTGTATCAAAATATGGATCATATTTACTGTATGTCAAACTGTATCAAAATATGGATCATATTTATTGTATGTCAAACTGTATCAAAAGATGGATCATACTTATTATGTCAAACTGTATCAAACTATGAATCACACTTATTATGTCAAACTGTATCAAAATATGGATCATACTTATTATGTCAAACTGTATCAAAATATGGATCATACTTATTGTATGTCAAACTGTATCAAAATATGAATCATACTTATTGTATGTCAAACTGTATCAAAATATGGATCATATTTACTGTATGTCAAACTGTATAAAAATATGGATCATACTTATTGTATGTCAAACTGTATCAAAATATGAATCATACTTATTATGTCAAACTGTATCAAAATATTAATCATATTTATTATGTCAAACTATCAAAATATGGATCATATTTATTGTATGTCAAACTGTACCAAAATATGAATCATACTTATTATGTCAAACTGTATCAAAATATTAATCATATTTATTATGTCAAACTATCAAAATATGGATCATATTTATTGTATGTCAAACTGTATCAAAATATGAATCATACTTATTATGTCAAACTGTATCAAAATATGGATCATATTTATTGCATGTCAAACTGTATCAAAATATGAATCATACTTATTATGTCAAACTGTATCAAAATATGGATCATCTTTATTGTATGTCAAACTGTATCAAAATATGGATGACATTTATTGTATGTCAAACTGTATCAAAATATGAATCATACTTATTATGTCAAACTGTATCAAAATATGGATCATACTTATTATGTCAAACTGTATCAAAATATAGATTATATTTACTGTATGCCAAACTGTATCAAAATATGAATCATACTTATTGTATGTCAAACTGTATCAAAATATGGATCATATTTACTGTATGTCAAACTGTATAAAAATATGGATCATACTTATTGTATGTCAAACTGTATCAAAATATGAATCATACTTATTATGTCAAACTGTATCAAAATATTAATCATATTTATTATGTCAAACTATCAAAATATGGATCATATTTATTGTATGTCAAACTGTACCAAAATATGAATCATACTTATTATGTCAAACTGTATCAAAATATTAATCATATTTATTATGTCAAACTATCAAAATATGGATCATATTTATTGTATGTCAAACTGTATCAAAATATGGATCATACTTATTATGTCAAACTGTATCAAAATATGGATCATACTTATTATGTCAAACTGTATCAAAATATAGATTATATTTACTGTATGCCAAACTGTATCAAAATATGAATCATACTTATTGTATGTCAAACTGTATCAAAATATGGATCATATTTACTGTATGTCAAACTGTATAAAAATATGGATCATACTTATTGTATGTCAAACTGTATCAAAATATGAATCATACTTATTATGTCAAACTGTATCAAAATATTAATCATATTTATTATGTCAAACTATCAAAATATGGATCATATTTATTGTATGTCAAACTGTACCAAAATATGAATCATACTTATTATGTCAAACTGTATCAAAATATTAATCATATTTATTATGTCAAACTATCAAAATATGGATCATATTTATTGTATGTCAAACTGTATCAAAATATGAATCATACTTATTATGTCAAACTGTATCAAAATATGGATCATATTTATTGCATGTCAAACTGTATCAAAATATGAATCATACTTATTATGTCAAACTGTATCAAAATATGGATCATCTTTATTGTATGTCAAACTGTATCAAAATATGGATGACATTTATTGTATGTCAAACTGTATCAAAATATGAATCATACTTATTATGTCAAACTGTATCAAAATATGGATCATACTTATTATGTCAAACTGTATCAAAATATAGATTATATTTACTGTATGCCAAACTGTATCAAAATATGAATCATACTTATTGTATGTCAAACTGTATCAAAATATGGATCATATTTACTGTATGTCAAACTGTATAAAAATATGGATCATACTTATTGTATGTCAAACTGTATCAAAATATGAATCATACTTATTATGTCAAACTGTATCAAAATATTAATCATATTTATTATGTCAAACTATCAAAATATGGATCATATTTATTGTATGTCAAACTGTACCAAAATATGAATCATACTTATTATGTCAAACTGTATCAAAATATTAATCATATTTATTATGTCAAACTATCAAAATATGGATCATATTTATTGTATGTCAAACTGTATCAAAATATGAATCATACTTATTATGTCAAACTGTATCAAAATATGGATCATATTTATTGCATGTCAAACTGTATCAAAATATGAATCATACTTATTATGTCAAACTGTATCAAAATATGGATCATCTTTATTGTATGTCAAACTGTATCAAAATATGGATGACATTTATTGTATGTCAAACTGTATCAAAATATGAATCATATTTATTGCATGTCAAACTGTATCAAAATATGAATCATACTTATTATGTCAAACTGTATCAAAATATGAATCATACTGTATGTCAAACTGTATCAAAATATGAATCATACTTATTGTATGTCAAACTGTATCAAAATATGGATCATACTTATTGTATGTGAAACTGTATCAAAATATGGATCATATTTATTGTGTGTCAAACTGTATCAAAATATGGATCATATTTATTGTGTGCCAAACTGTATCAAAATATGGATCATATTTATTATATGTCAAACTGTACCATTAAATGACTAAGAAAATGATCTATCATACTGTCTCAAATTTTTCATATAGACTCAAATGTTTGGTATAGACTCTAATTTTTCATAAATCATCATTACAAAATTTTAATTATTTTTGCAAATAGAAACTTTTTTCTTGCTATAAATTTGCCAATTGCAAGTTATGATATATGATTTATCTAACACCTAATGGGCATAAAAAAAAAATTCATAGAAACCTTTGATAAATGCATTAGCAATACAATATTTAGTGCAGCTGTAGTTAACAAAATGCCTTTATGTTGCAATACTGATAAACAACAAGCTTACAGCGATCTCTTTTCCCAAACGTGTCTTGGTTTCAGCTAATAGTATTTAAAACATTCTATGCATTATTCAAAGCAGAGTGATCCTTTCCACAATTTATTATTTATTTCTACAGAAAATAATCAAAACATTGGACATTCTTAGCCAAAGATATCTCTGTAAAAACTGCTCACTGACACTACATGCAATGCAGCAATGCAATCATGGAACTTGTGTTGGTAAAACATACAGTACAGTTCAAATGATTTTTCTTTGCACCACATATTGCACTGGTGGGTGGATAGACAATGGAGAGAATTAAGGAAAAGTCCCTCCAGTTTGCCACCTTGCAAATCTGCGAGAGCATGACCAGCGGTTGCAAATCAGTATGCATGCTCTAAAAAGGAAACAAATATTGCAAACTAAATGGGAAGTATTAACTTTACATTGCATTATTACCATACCTCTTAAGTTTCTGTGTTGTAATCAAATACAATCTGCAACAGTACTTTACCAACAGTGTGTGACCTAAGGCCCGCAGGCCACTGTGCTTGACTTTAAAAGAATCTTATCCTATCCACAACCTGGAAGAAGCTGAACATGCCCGTTTTACCAGATAATCATGAATAATCATGCTTTACCTGATAATCATGAACAATCATGCTTTACCTGATAATCATGAATAATCATGCTTTACCTGATAATCATGAATAATCATGCTTTACCTGATAATCATGAATGATCATGCTTTACCTGATAATCATGAATAATCATGCTTTGCCTGATAATCATGAATACTCATGCTTTACCTGATAATCATGAACAATCATGCTTTATATGATAATCATGAATAATCAAACTTTACCAGATAATCAATAATAATCATTCTTCACCTGATAATCATGAATAATCATGCTTTACCTGATGATCATGACTAATCATGACTAAGCATGCGTTACCTGATAATCATGAATAATCATGCTTACCAGACAATCATGAATAATCATGCTTTACCGGATAATCATGAATAAATCGTGCTTTATCTGATAATCATGAATAATCATGCTTTACCAGATAATCATGAATAATCATGCTTTACCTGATAATCAGGGGCCCCGAGTGGCCGAGTGGTCTAAAGCACTCTTCGTTACGGATCACTGCCATCTCACCTCTGTCTGTATGGGTTCGAGTCTCGGGTTCGGTCAATGTGGGTATGTGAGAAAGCTTGCCAGTAGCTTCTCGTGGGTCGGTGGTTCTTTCCGGGGTTTTCCGGGTTCTTCCTCCACCATTAATACTGGCCGCCATGTATAGCCTATCGTGCTGAAAAATGGCGTTAAACCCCACAACAACAACAACAACCTGATAATCATGAATAATCATGCTTTATCTGATAATCATGAATAATCATGCTTAACCAGAGTTTGTTTTTTAAGCAATTTTATCAGTATCAAAATGTTAGAATTGTAAACACAACATAATGTACGTAGAGAAGAAAAAACAACACACAAACCTTGCTGTTAAATGCCGAAAACTACTGGAAAATATGAATGCAGCAGTAGGACATAAGTTTTGAGAAAGAGAGAGAGAGAAAGACAGAGAGAGAGACAGACAGAGACAGAGACAGAGACAGACAGACACACAGAGAGAAACAGACACAGATAGAGAGAGAAAGAGAGAGAGATAGGTGAGGGAGAGACAGAGGGAGAGAGAGACAGACAGACACAGAGAGAGACAGACAGAGAGAAACAGAGACAGAGAGATAGAGAGGTGAGAGACAGAGACAGACAGACAGAGAGACAGACAGACAGAGAGACAGAGACAGAGAGAGATTCTAGTGCAGGTAAACAAATTGAAGCTAAAAATGAATGTACACTATTTGGAATTAACTGTGAATGAAAAAAAGTAAAGCTACAATACAAGGAAACTTAGAAAGTGA
The DNA here is from genome assembly GCA_028554795.2 of Sinohyriopsis cumingii. Taxonomy (NCBI): domain Eukaryota; kingdom Metazoa; phylum Mollusca; class Bivalvia; order Unionida; family Unionidae; genus Sinohyriopsis; species Sinohyriopsis cumingii. The sequence goes on from CM068839.1 coordinate 99,226,032, forward strand.
GAATTAAATAGTGAATGATAAGGACTAAATAACTAGTGTGTTTGTGTAGTCTCAACATGATGAAAATAAAAGATCAAAATTAGGTGATGAAGACTACAAGTGAACGAGGCTCCTAGTTAAAACAGGCAATAACTCTAACAAATCTCAGGAACACAGTGCATGTTCAGATGAAAATTATAATATTTTACAAGTTTCATGGTCATCTGGTGAAATCTGCAAGACTAGAGTTGAAAGATTCCATCACACTACATTCCACTAATATTGATCAAGTTTCAAAACAGTCCCCACAAGCCACCAGAATTATTTTCACAAATAAGATCGTGACACGCATGTCATTAGGCTACATGGCAAAAAGGGTAATAACTGCAACAAACACTGCAGGATGAAAGTGATTTCTCCTTATGTCCATCTTCTGACAATACCCCTAATATCAGCAAGCTTCATGGTGAATCATCAGAAACCATAGGACTAGTTGCACTAGCATGATTGTGAGCAAGACAGATGAATGGACACATGACATTATGGATATTTAAGGCTATCTCATAGTCCAAAACATCGTAAAATATTTTACCAAAACATGAAAGTACATGCAAACAAGCCAAACTGACAGTGAGAGTTGTTTTCTTTGTCGGAAAATTTAAAAAATATCTGAACATGAGATTGCAATTTGATCACACACACTATTTTCAAATCACAACCTTATTATTCATTTAAAAATACAATTAAGTTTCATTCCAGAAAATTTACCAAAATTATACGGTTAATTGTACGGCTATAATCAGAACTACTAAATACAATGCTCCAAGTAAGTTAAATGCTTCCTGTAAGATAAATGTCTCCCAAGCTGTGATCAAAGCATGACATACTTTTAGATGTGATTATGTCTTGTATCCAAATTTGACAATGCCTACTGACCGGTGATTTTTTTAGAACGTCCAATGAAGCAAGGGCCCTGTTACAGTACAAAGTAAGCTACGTCACTGAAATCTAAACTGACTCAACAGTTGTCTAATACGCAGCCGTGTGAACATGTGCTATTACTGACCTTACATACTGCCATTACTGCTCACAGCGTTAAGTTCAATTTTCTGTGCAAATTTTTTATTGTTCTTTATTTAAAAAAGCAGCCGTTGTCACTTATAATTTAATTGTGCATACCTCATCTCAACCTTTGTATGGATGTAACAGAAGCTGAAATTAATCTGTGTGGCAAGTCGATTATTAAACTTGTTCAGACTTCTTTTAAATAAACTAAAAATATAAAATTCCTAGAAGTGTACGAGATATCCACTTTCCCCTGATCAAATATGATAGTGGTAGTATTTTCTGTTTAAACAAAATACTAAATGCACATATATATTTTTTATATTGTTGTCAAACACATGCAAATATCCAACCAAACTTTTCTAAAAATGTGTTGATACAATTCTATTTTGGGAATTATTGGAGTTTTCTTTGTTTTTTAACTGACCAAAGATATAACCAACACAAAGACTGTTCTTTATCTGGTATCCAATTCTTAATCACTCTGATGTCTCAGTCTTCCCCAGGGTGACCTCCACATATTGGTTATTCAAATATTTAAATGTCCATCACTCTGATGTCTCCTAACCCCGCTGTATTGGAGGCGTACAATATGTGTCAATGAAATCAGTCAGTTGCTAGTTACTTACTCCCCTTGGCAGTGTGAGCACGGAGGAATTTAACTGTGATGTGTGGAGAAATGAAAAATCTTCATAAGATGTTCTGTGCGCATAAGCTAGATCCATTAATTCCATAGCTGTATCTCATACAAATATATTTACAAGACACGAACTGGGATGCAATCTCAAAGTTTTCCAGACATTCTCTCGATCAATTCATTTATTTCATTTGCAATCTCTACGCACACTTACCACTCCAGATGGATTGCCTTTTAAATAAAAAAAAATATGCCTGTGTACCCAGACCCAATGGTTCAATAAGATTATGTAAAGTTTAAAGATTATTAAGTCATAATGCCCAATAATGGCTCCTTGACTGCCAAAGGGCACATCAGTGTAAATCTCAAACTATGATATCTTCCCCGACAATGAGCTCAATTCAAAATCTCTTTAAATTATGGTACTCCAGCTCAATTAGCATCAGTTTCTAAATAAAATTCTACATTCAAACTTTACTGACATTTATTCCTGTATAACAGTCTTTCTTAACTCTCAGAACAATATAAGCAGTGTGCTGCTTACTTAGAGATCGGAATAAAAGGCAATTTCTTGCATTTATTGTTACAAGCATTGCCACCTACAATTCTGGAATTTCGAGTAAGTCAATTTAAAACATAAAATTTGTCACAGTATTCTGCAATTAGAATTAGTGTCCACTCAAATAGGTTTATTTTAGCCAGTTGGGCGATTAGAATTAGTGTCTGCTCAAATAGGTTTATTTTAGCCAATCCTACATCATTGGGAGAACCTGCCTTACACAAAATTCAATCGCCATTAAATTAAACTATGAGGGTGCTCTGCAGATCTATAGATATTATCAACTACTGAAAGAGTGACAGTTGTAAGGTGAAGTTGTCTGTATTTGCAACATGTTCACTGTTGGCATACCTCTATGTTACTTTCATGTAGTGTGGCTGAAGTGTCTTAGGATACTGTATATTCTATATGATCTATCACACAACTACAAAAGATGGCTACTCCCGAATTATTACAAAGTAGACTACCTTGAGCAGTTATTAAAAGCAGTGTAAAGGAATTTCACCAAACTAAACACCACCTTCTGCAAATAAAATGAATGAATTACAAAATATACAAAAGTGAAAAAAAAGTTATAAGCTCGTTTTTAACAATTAACCTCTTAAGTGGGGCCCCGAGTGGCAGAGTGGTCTAAATAGCTCTCCGTTATGGATCACTGCCATCTCACCTCTGTCTGCGTGGGTTCGAGTCTAGGATTTGGCCAATGTGGGTATGTGAGAAAGCTTGCCACTAGCTTCTCGTGGGTTGGTGGTTCTTCTCAGGGTTTTCCTGGAATATTTCAATATCACTATTACTATCATTAACAATGATAATTCTGAATAATATAATATTTTACTTTATGAATAAAAGAGAACTCACAAAACCATCATCAGAAGTGTCTGTGTGTGTGTGTGTGTGTGTGTGTGTATGTGTGTGTGATTTGGACTTTTATCATAGCTTTAACTTTTTTCAGTCATATCACTACAATGTCTGTATTGTGGCAATTTATAGTAATTTCTAACACTGAGGCATCATGCTGCAGACATGTAGCATCATGTCCAGCCCAGTCACAATATCCTGACTCCAGGCCAACCAGTCCTAACACTAACCGATTAAAGCTGAGCGCAAAGTGATTTTTTTGTTGTTGTGGGGTTTAACGCCATTTTTCAGCACACGATAGGCCATATATGGCGGCCAGTATTAATGGTGGAGGAAGAACCCGGGAAAACCCCGGAAAGAACCACCGACCCACGAGAAGCTACTGGCATGCTTTCTCACATATCTACATTGGCTAGCGCAAAGTGAGGCAGCTGTTAGTACCATTTTTAGAAGTCCTTGGTATGACTCTGCCAGGGTTCAAACCTGTGACCTCCCAAGGACGATGCTCTAACCACAAGGCCTTCAGAGCAGTCATCATCGTCAGAAGGTAAAAAAAAAACAAGCAATGAATTTTATATAATTTTATAATCATTAAAAAATATAACATTTTCAAACAAACTTCATATTTTTCCATCATGGATAGACGGTTTAACTTTATAAGCTGATGCATCCACACCATTTCATAACTCATAATCATAAAAAAATATATATATATGCAAACATAATTTTTCCATCACCAGACACAAAATAAGCTTTTCAAGATACTAGCTGTAAAATCTGCTTCATTTTCATTCAGGACAAACTTAACAACATAAGAAGTCTTCTGGTGAATACCCCATGTTGATATGAACATTAAATTTAGGTGGAGCAGTGATGATAATCTCAAGATGGGCACATGCATGGCAGGCATTTACACATTTTATAAAAGTCAGCTTGGAAAATCGAACTTGCTGTTGGAAAACTGGCTCCAGACATAATATCCCAAGATAAGTAAACAAATAAGATAAATAAAACAAATGGAATATTTTAAGGAAATCGCATGTTTAACTCTTATAAAAAAAACTTGTTGACACATTAAAACCACGTGCTGATAATTATAGTTTTACAAATATATTTGTAAATAATTCATGTAGATGATAATGGTTTGATGTAAATATAGTTACATGATCACAAATAGTTCAATTTACCACGGGAAAAATGACTTATATAAAATGTGTAAATCCCCGAATAAGAAAGTTTCCTTTCTTTGCTAAGATACGATAGCAGACTCGCATCATTATTTACACCAACATCAACAAAAGCTAGACTCGTAGCAATATATTTATACTTATAAATGAGCAATTTGTGATCACTTATCTTATCAGTTTACTTAACAATTATCACCTAGTCACCTTGAAATCAGCATCCAATTTGAAAAGGCTTTTTTTCATCTATGTAATAATTTGCTGAGCAGTATATACATATCATTTTCTTGTAAATATCTCATAAATACCACTTGTAAATATCTCATAAATACCACTTGTAAATATCTCATAAATACCACTTGTAAATATCTCATAAATACCACTTGTAAATATCTCATAAATGCCACTTGTAAATATCTCATAAATACCACTTGTAAATATCTCATAAATACCACTTGTAAATATCTCATAAATACCACCTGTAAATATCTCATAAACACTACTTGTAAATATCTCATAAACTACATATCATAAACACCACTTGTAAATATCACATAAACAACATATAAACACCACTTGTAAATATCTCATAAACAACATATCATAAACACTACTTGTAAATATCTCATAAACTACATATCAAAAACACCACTTGTAAATATCACATAAACAACATATAAACACCACTTGTAAATATCTCATAAACAACATATCATAAACACTACTTGTAAATATCTCATAAACTACATATCATAAACACCACTTGTAAATATCAGATAAACAACATATAAACACCACTTGTAAATATCACATAAACAACAGATCATAAACACTACTTGTAAATATCTCATAAACTACATATCATAAACACCACTTGTAAATATCACATAAACAACATATAAACACCACTTGTAAATATCTCATAAACAACATATCATAAACACCACTTGTAAATATCTCATAAACAACATATCATAAACACCACTTGTAAATATCACATAAACAACATATAAACACCACTTGTAAATATCTCATAAACAACATATCATAAACACCACTTGTGGCTGCTACTTTTTCCATATATCAATTGCACTTTAAACAACATCTTCTTGGTCATTAATCATTAGAGATTAGTGCCTTTTAATTGCAGTCACACCTATCAAAGAAATCTCACGAGTTCTAACAATAAATACCTACTCGAGTTAAAAAGACAAGTCAATTGTTTAGATTCTGCAAGCTCAAAAACTACCTGACCTTAGTTTACGGTCAAGAACTGCAAGTTGGCAAATTTCACATTTGGAGGAGCAACAATAACAAGATTCTGAAGATGAATGTCATGGCAGCCATATTCAATTTCAGATCGGCACCATTTCTGTTTAGTATCAACCAAACATCCTAAGAAGTCTTCTGGTCAAAGCACAATATGACCTGCCATCTAGAAGAAGTAGTGATAACAAGATCCTCACAAAATTGGATTGTCACCATTTTCAATTAGCACCAACTAGACATCATAAGACGTCTTTCTGTGAAGAGACCATGCTGATATGACCAATCATTCAGAAGAAATAGTGACAAGATTTTCATGATTGAAACTGTGGCAAGCATATTGAATGTCTGAATGGTACCAGACATCGTAAGAAGTTGTTTAATAAAATCCTATGTTAATATGACTATCCATTCAAAATGACTAGTGATGATAACATTTTCAAGATGGCCATTGTGATAGACAGCAGCAGATCAACACCATTTTCACTTTGACCAACTATATTTCATATGAAGTCTTCTGGTGAAAACCGTGTGGCAATATTCATTCAGGAGAATTAACAATAACCAGATGCTCAAGATGGCCACTGCCATATGAGACAGCACTGAGCACATCAGCACTATATTCAACCACGACCAAGCAGGCATCTTAAAAGGTCTTTCAGTGCACACCCCATGATGACATGGCCATTCATTTGAAAAGGCATAGTGGTAGCAATATTTTAAAGATCACCATTTTCATTTCATACCAACTAGACATCATACGAAGTTGCCATGTCAGTATGACCTTCCATTCAAGAGAAGCAGCAATATCACGATTTTCAAGATGGCCAATGTGGTAGCCATAGTTGACATCACACTGGCCTCATCATTTTATGGACAAATTAGACATCAAAAGAAGTCTCTCTGTTAAAACCCCATGTTCATATGACCATCCATTCAAGACGATTAAAATTAAAAAGATTTTCAAGATGGCACTGTGGTGGCCATAGTGGAGATCAGATTAGCACCATTTTCAATATGGACCAACTAAACATCATAAGAAGTCTTTTGCGAAAACCTCATGTCTATAAGACTTTCTGTTCAGAAGGAGTAGCAATAACAAGATTTTCAAGATGGCACTGTGGTGGCCATAGTGGATATCTGATGGAACCATTTATATTATGGACCAACAAGTCTCTCAGTGAAAACCCCATGCTGATCTGACATCCATTCATAAGCTGTGATAATAAGATTTTCAAGATGGCCATTGTGGTGGCCATATTGGATATCCGAACAACACCATTTTCAAGTCTTGTAAAATGAAATTCATGTTTTAGTTTTATCTTTTAATTCAGTTTCAGTGTAATCATCATAAATTTGGCATGCCTCTTGTATTCAAGCATGAAAAGTGTCAACTGCCTGTCAAAGGGTAGCCAGTATTTATTTCCATTAGAACCTAATTAAGAATCTAATTAAGAACTGTGTTTTGATCTGCAGCCTGCTTTAGTGTTTGACCATCATCACAATCAATTAAAAGGAGGTCTGCTTGTATTATGGGATTAAATATGTCTTTGTATCAAATCAAGTAAAGATGACAGAAAAGGCTTGAACTGGATTTAAATGCCCTCAGACAAATAAAAAAAAATCTATTTTAAAGCAGATTTCTCCTGACCTTAATCCAATTTTCGTCAATATGAACCTTTTTTTGTCTATAATTCAGTCTTTAAATAATGGATTGCCCAGTCCCATTCTGCAAAGGATTCATTTTGTATATTATTTAACTGATTATCACTCTATAGAGCTTTCTGACTGGTAAAACATTTGTACATCTCCCATGAATCTTAACATAACAGAAACTGATGGAAATCAGCATGCTTGCCAAACATGTCGTTTCAAATGATCAAGTGGGACACAGACAAAAAAGCCTTTGAAAAGCGGTTTGAAAAATGTGTGGAAATGAGACTGGCTTGAATGAAGTTGATGGGTCAATCTGCAGGGAAAATGAATTTTATCCAGGACTAGCATTTTGCAATTTTAGCCGTAACAATTTGAACTACTATTACCAATTATACGGTAGAGTCTAAATGAGAAGGAACTGGACCAGTATCATTTTATATAATTCCAAACTGACTCCCTTCCAGTTTATTTTAGAAGGACAATGTATAGATCACTGGTAGGGAAGTGACCCATGGCCAGATACCCATGTTTATCAAAGATGGTCATATCTCTGTGAAGTTTTTCTCATGGTTCATCAAAAGAATCAGCATGCAATGTTGTGAGTGATATTATTGCTTATAATAGCAAAATATTCTAACTGTGTTATAATTCTGAATAAAATCAGTGTAATTATATCATGATAAACATTTGACATGGCTGCTTATGGATCTAGGACTAATTCCACCCACAGCAGAGTCACAGTTTGTACATAAAGAAGTATAGCCTGCAGTGCACATGTCATATAACAAGTGTATAATTTTGTTTCATTTATACTGAAATATTACAATGGTTAATCAATACAGTACATTATATTCATTATTTCTTTTAAACCTTTTGAAATGTCAGTGAAAATTGCTGAAATTACAGTAAAGTTAACTCTGAAAGTTAACTATTTCAGTCAAATTTCACTGGTAATCCAATGAAATTTCAATAAAAGATGTGAAATGTCACCAAAATTTCAGTGAAATTTTGATGAGATCTCATCAAAAATATCAGTAAAAAATCTCACTAATATTTTAACAAAACTTTCAGTGAATTTCACAGAAATTTCAGTCACATTTTCACCTGGGCAAGGGAACCAAGTGAAAAAGTGTTCTTTGTGTGAAAATCTTTGTCTCATTGATAAGGGTTGTCTATGAAAAACAAAAAACAAAGTTTGTAATCAACTTAAAATTCCCACTATTCAGAAATTTGCTCATGAATGAGTAGAAATTTTTGTGATTGCTAGCAATGAAATCATAGCATCAAAATTTTAATGATTAAAATAGAACCAAGTCTGGATGTTGCTTCTAAAAAAAATGTCCATCTTTGTTTAAAGAAAAAGATCCCAGTGCTGTTCTGTACTTAAAACAACACAAAGACGCATCCACATTCATGTGCAAATTTCACATAATTAACATAATATTTTTAATGATCTATCAAAGACTGCTTGTCTTTAAGATGACAGGAATTTATAAAGAAAGCAAACAACTGTGCTAGAATACTTTTTGATGACAATTATTTCCCATATGATTATAAAAGAGTGCTTCAATGGGACTGAAGCTGTACAGTGCAAAAGGAATGTCCAGTATTCAAGATAGGTCCACTTCTTCCTTCTGTCTGTCCAGTGTTTACAACCATCTCTGATCATGTTCAGCAATAACAGCATTTTCAAATGTCAGCCTGGCCCCATTTTAATTTATGAGAGACATCATCAGAAGTCCCTTGGTGAAAATAATGATGATCCATTCAAGGCAACAGACAGCTGTCATGGCTGTCATATTAGATGTACAACTGGCACCATTTTCAATTAGCACCAACCAGGATAAGTCTTTTGGTAAAAGCCCAATGTTGGTAAAGCCATCAAACAGGGGAGGAGCAGAGATAATATTCTCAATATATGACTTTATATTGAGGCTGAGTAGCAATTACAAGATTTGTAGATGTCAAATCAGAACTATTCTCATTTAACACATTAACCCCTAGCGACGACTTTATGGGGCAGGAGGTAGTAGCCTACTGCCGAGCTCTGCAGTGTCAAGGTCATGTAGGATACACTAAAGTGGGTGGTATTATAGAAAGGTAGACAGATGTAGCTCTACATTGATACCAAATAATCTGTAATATCTAGTTGCACTACAAAATACAGATAGAAAAACATCATATTTTGGACCCGACTTTTTTTAACCCAAAATTTACCTGTGGTTGGAATCCGATTTTGTGTCAGGATTTTAGACTTTTTGGTCCCAGATCTAAGGCAATCCAATATAAACTGCAAACAGACAGATGAGCCTTTGCAAAAAGTAGAATAAGATGGACATTTGGAATAAAGAGTGGTCTCCATACAAAAATAATGGTTCCATTTAGCAAAAAAATAAAAACTAAAAACAAAAACTACAACTTTTACCCTTCTGCTCATGCACGAGTCAAACAGCCAATGAAAAACGATGTTTCTAACACAACTAGGAAGTATGTTATTGAAAGATCATCGGGGATTTGGTGTTTTTGAGTCTATTCAGAAATAGCTTTCAAAATGTGTTTCCTACTCGATTTTCAGGCGAAAATGACAAAAAGCTCTCGGGGTTAATGTGTTAAGACCAGATGGACATCCTAATAAGTCTTAATGTGAAAACACCATGTCATTATCACTTTCTTTTTGAGAAGAATAGTGACAAGATATTTAAGATGGCTGCCATGGTGACTATATTGGATGTCAGATTGGCACCATTTTTATTTAGGACCTGCTCCACATAATAAGACAACTTTCAGCAAAATACGATTATGAGATGACCATCCATTCAGGAGGATTAGTGATGAACGTATTTTCAAGATGGCCACTGTGGTGGCCATATTATACTTGCAAGATTTTCAAGATGGCCGTTGTGATGACCATATTATATTTCCATGCAGCACACTTTCATTTAGAACCAACTACTGGGATGAATTTGTGTGTGTAAAGTTTCAAGGCAATTTTACAAGTTGTTCAGGAGAAAGCACAAAAAACAAATTTGTAATAACAGAAGGACCATTGGTGGACAACAGATAAGCTCTACTGATCTAGAACCAATGGAGCTAACAAGTATTCATGATTAACTTCCCCAACCCACCACACCCCTCACCTCTACCCTGTTCACTATCTCCATTCCCTTATTATGTTTTAGTGTTATCTCAGTAACTCATGGCCTTCCTCATGTTGCGATCTATTTTGGGACCTTGTTGTTGTTAGACTGATCTGATGGCAGAATCGGAACCCACACCTATTGTGTCATGAGTCAGGATCCTAACCAATGAGCCAATATGAACAGTACAAACTCGATTTAGATGAAAAATTGGTATTAAAAATTCCTGTGCATACAGTGCCCCACTTTGCAATAATTTAATTGTCATTTCAGATATAAATTTTTATCTTTAGTTGTCTCTACCACAGCATATTTTTGCAAGTAATTAATTTTCAGAAGTAAGAATGACGTTTATACAAGAAAATGTGAAACAATCACATTGCACCCCACCCTACCATTAAAAAAAATCCCCTTGCACCCCACCCCATCCACTGAAAAAAATCCCCTTGCACCCCACGCCATCCACTAAAACAAAATCCCCTTGCACCCCACCTAATGCACTGAAGAAGAAAAAAATCCCCTTGCACCCCACCCAATCCAATGAAGAAAAAAAGATCCCCATGTACCTAACCCAACCATTAACAAATTAATTAGTTTTGAACACAACATAAAAATTCTACTGAATTTTAAAACATTTAAAACTCATCCCATCTCTGAGTCAATTATAGCTATTTCCGTTGAAGCGAAATGCACTGATGGTTCAAACGCATCCAATCATGTGATTCTAGCCTACAGCTGAATGCCATATATGTGATTCATCCTATACACTGAGGTAAAGTTAATGGATATTAGGAATTTTGACTATGCAATTTTTTACCTGTGATTCTACTTCAGCATGAGGTGAACATGCATAGTCTTTCAAAAGAGCACAGTTTACATACCATACTACATTACAAGATGTTGAATGATTGATACAAGGCAAACATCCATATAAAAAATTCCAAACTGACCAAACCAAGAACTATAACTCTTAGCAGAAATCAAGGCAGACAGACAGACAGATATAATCCTATCTAAAAGAGGTACATTATTACCATAAAGCAGTTCTCATACAAAATAACATGAAGTAAATGGCTGAGCCATGCTGCTTTTTTTTAAAACTGACACTGTCCAAAAGTAGATCAAATTTAAGCAAAATGGGCCAACAAATTCTGAGAAATGGAGGAGAAATACAAATGCATTAAACTCTATGCTATATAAAACAAAGAATATTGTAAATTGGATATTATCACATGCCCCTGTGTGTTTAATAGTCCTCTATGCAGATAACTAAACAATTTCTGTAGAAACCATTTTGCTTTTACAAACAATGATCCAGACCTTTGGTCTTTTGACCTCAAAATCTAAAGGTGTCTTCCATACTCAAAGTGTAAGCCATCCACTAAGTCTGGTCTTGGTCTGTTATTCAGAACTAAGGTTATTGTGAGGAAATCATTTTGCTTCAGTCACAGTAACCTTGGACTTTCTGACTACAAGATTTGTAGGCTTCTTAATAAGCTCAAGTACAAGCCATCTATGAACTTTGATTCAGGTATGTTATGCAGAACAAATGTTATTGTCCAGAAGGCAGTTAGTTTTCTTCTTTTTGAGTCAGTGACCTTCACATTTGACCTTGTAGCCCATGAAATAAATAGGCTGCTGTATTACTACAAGTGCAAGCCATCCACAAACTTTAGTAATGGTAGCTGATGAATAATTTCAGTTAGTGTGCAGAAATCATTGTTCTTCTTTCAGTAATGACATTGACCTTTGCCATTTTGATGCAAAACTAAAAGACTTGTTCCAAGTGCAAGCCATCCATAATCTGGCAGAGAACTAGAATCATTGCAAAGAAGTATTTTTTTATATTATTTTTCAGTCTCAGTGACTTTTGACCCATGTACATTTGATCCCAAATTCAATAGGGTTCCTCCTTATCCCAAGTGCATGCATTCACAAACTTTGGCAACTGAAAATAGTGGAAAATCATTGTGCAGAAACCATTTTTGTTTATTTCAACCACAGTGACCTTGACCTTTGATGTTTTGATGCTGAACTCAAGAGCGTTCATCTACACCCTAAGTACTAGGCATCCACAAAGTCTGGTAAATGCCGATGGTAGAAATTTGAGTTACTGTGCAGAAACCATTTTCTTCTTTCAGTCAGTGACCTTAACCTTTGTCCTTTCTATCCTGAAGTCAATAGGGATCTTCCTTAGCCTATAAGTGCAAGCCATGCACAAAGTTTGGAAACTAGATCCAGGTGGGCAGCTTGAGTTGTTGTGCAGAGACAACACTGGTAAAAGACAGATGTAATGATGGATGAAACAACAGATGGAGCAATGGATGGGCAGACAGACATGATAGTATAATATGCTCTGCTTTATTGCTGGCTAATAAAAAATACATAAATTTTCCAACCAGAAACCTAAAAAAGAGGTATATTACCATAAGTGGATGAAAAATTGGAAGGGCTGGCAGCTAAACAGACTAAACAGACTAACTGATAGAAAATATTATTCTTACAGGGTTTCTTCATTCCGTGACATGAAGATCCTTGAAAATATTGTATGTGTGGGAAAAGGTGAGACAGAGACTCAGGAATATTGCATAAACATTGCAAATCAAATTCATTTTATCCACAATCAATATCTGTTGAAGTGTGAATTTCTATGCAAATACAGACTAATGATTTATTCATTCTTAAGTCAGAAGTAATCTGTGACCATCTCATCCTGTGGTAATGAAATCAAATCTGATTAAACCTTACACCCTCAGGCAAACTCAAACAGCCATGCATTCTTGTGCACAAGTCAAAGAATTACATTATATGACTGAAATGTAGATTTACCCAAAGCCACATGAAATATGCATTTATTAATTCAGAAAACTGCACATGCATGAATGCCTACAAAGAAGACAAATCAGATTCAATGCCTTGACAGTATAGCGTTGAAATCTTTCGTTTTTTTTCCCCACAAACAGATATTCAAATACATAATGCAAAAGTAATGGAAAATCAGGACTTTTATTGGAACTAATCAAGTCTCATATGGTAAACTTGATAAGGCTCGATTCTTAACAGCATCACTCATACTTAAAAAAAAGAAGAAAACACAAATATTATATACAATGTCTACCACGTGGGATGTGAACCAAGCTGCATCATGTATTTTGAAAAACTGGAGTTGCAATATCCATTTCCTTTGGTTTATATGACCCTAACCCTTGTCAATGATACAGCAACCATGTAAAAATGATGTAGCAATGACACAGCATCCATATAGCAGTGATATAGTAACAATGTAGCAGTGATATAGTAACAATGTAGCAATGATATAGCAAGGACACTTTGCTTTCCATGCATTCCATCTATATATCATGTTAATGACCAGATTCTAGGCCACGTTAATGACCAGATTCTAGGCAACATTAATGACCAGATTCTAGGCAATGTTAATGACCAGATTCTGGGCCACGTTAATGACCAGATTCTAGGCAACATTAATGACCAGATTCTAGGCAACGTTAATGACCAGATTCTAGGCCACGTTAATGACCAGATTCTAGGCCACATAAATGACCAGATTCTAGGCAACGTTAATGACCAGATTCTAGGCAACATTAGTGACCAGATTCTAGGCAACTTTAATGACCAGATTCTAGGCCACGTTAATGAGAAGATTCTAGGCCACGTTAATGACCAGATTCTAGGCTACGTTAATGACCAGATTCTAGGCAACGTTAATGACCAGATTCTAGGCCAGGAAGTTGTTTCCAACTACTGAAAATGCATTAAAACTTTATACACATTTATTATTCTACTCTGATGAACTACTGTGAAGTGATTGTGCAAACTGTAAAATTTGTTGTTGTTGTTGTTGTTGTTGTTATTGGGTTTAATGCCATTTTTCTGCACAAGATAACCTATACATGGTGGCCAGTATAACTAGTGGAAGAACCCAGGAAAACCCAGGGAAGAACCACTGCCCCACAAGAAGCTACTGACAAGCTTTCTCACATACCCACCCCTGAGACTTGAACCAACACAGAGGTGAGATGGCAGTGATTTGTAATGGTGAACATTTTAGACCACTCGGCCACTTGAAGTCCCTAACTGGAACATTATAGACAGTTTAAATCAATACAAATTCTTTTATTGTAATCTGTGCATCTGTTACTATAACTGAATTAAAAAGACATGTTTGCCAGTATAAATTGGGTGGCAACCAGTGTATACATTCATTACTTTCAAAACACGACAAGAGAGAATACAGCACAAATGCTCCAGCCAAAATGGCGGTTATTAAGAAACTTAGTTCAATCAGCAAGGGGTACTGGTTAAATCAATCAAGAGCCAAACCTTGGTCAAATTTTAAAAAAAAGAAATGTCCAAAATTGAATCTGGCCTAGATCAACTTAAAATTAGGCTGCACACCAAATTTGTGTTCAAGACGTGATGTTTGTTGAAAGTACTGATGAGCAGAAATGAAATTTGTGATGGGGGGGGGGGGGGGGGGGTTGATACTCGTTTTACAATTCCATTAATTGTCAAGAAAATGTTTTTTTTTCTAATTAAGTTTTTCAGTTTTAGGTCATTCCAAGCCAAATCACCCAGAGCACCCCAGGTGATCATCACAGATTTCCAAGATTTGATTTTCCTGGTGTACAGCTATGCAAATTATGACTGCAAGCAAAATTCAGTAAAACTATTTCATGTACTTGTTGAAGTTATGGAGGTAGCATATGTTCACTTGTAAATTCATCAGCTTACAATGGAGAGTATTCAGTTGATGTTAACTCTTTCTATCATAAAGATACCAGCCTGAAATTTACTATGCTAGATATCGGCCTGAAATTTACTATACTAGATATCTACCTGTAATTTACTATATTAGATATCGGCATGAAATTTACTATATTAGATATTGGCCTGAAATTTACTATGCTATATATCGGCATGAAATTTACTATGCTAGATATCGGCCTGAAATTTACTATACTAGATACCAGCCTGAAATTTACAATACTAGATATTGGCCTGAAATTTACTATGCTAGATACTGGCCTGAAATTTACTATACTAGATACCGGCCTGAAATTTACTATACTAGATATCAGCCTAAAATTTACTATACTACATATCGGCCTGAAATTTACTATGCTAGATACCGGCCTGAAATTTACTATGCTAGATACCAGCCTGAAATTTACTATGCTAAATACCGGCCTGAAATTTACTAAACTAGATACTGGCCTGAAATTGACTATACTAGATATCGGCCTGAAATTTACTATACTAGATACTGGCCTGAAATTTACTATACAAGATATCGGCCTGAAATTTACTATACTAGATACCAGCCTGAAATTTACTAGATACCAGCCTGAAATTTACTATACTAGATATTGGCCTGAAATTTACTATACTAGATATCAGCCTGAAATTTACTATACTAGATACCAGCCTGAAATTTACTATACTAAATATCGGCCTGAAATTTACTATGCTAGATATCTGTGACTTGGAGAATCTGAATCTGAGCTCAAATTTTCAATATCTCAAATAGTTGTAGAGATAGATATACACCCCGAACTTTGGCCTTTTTTTTCATTATGGATTTTTTTCTATAGATTTAAGGTAGCATTACTGAAGTATTACTTCCTGGTCACCCATCACAAACATCAGAATAGGATTTATTTTAAAACTATACCTATTGGGGATTATACCTTATATATATATATATATATATATATATATATATATATATATATATATATATATATATATATATATATATATATATATATATATATGTGTGTGTGTGTGTGTGTGTGTGTGTGTGTGTGTGCCTGTGAAAAATTGGTAAATGAAAACCTAAAAAAATTAGTGCTCAACACAATGTGTAGTGCTCAACACAATGTGACAGATTTCCTTTGATCAATTTAAACTGACCCTCACTTCCATTTTAAAGAGCCCATTTTGCTATTCATACAGTTGGATTAGATCACTTACCAATTGACTGGCTACCAGATGCGGTAAATTGATGCTGTATTTTAGAACGAATCTGTCTATCTTGAAGAACCAAACTGTCTTTCTGGTGACTGCTTCCCTCTTCTTCAAAATGCCAATAAGCCTCTACAATGTGACCAGTCTGAGGTGTTCCTGGACCTGAAGAAAAAAATAACAAATGACTAATAAATTCAGCATTTATGTTAGACTGCTTAATGTACGGGAGGGGAAATGCAGTAAATAAATCCCAATAAACCCTCACAAGTTAGGACATTATTAGATTAATAGTTTGATGATGAGAAAGAACCCTTTAAGTGGCCATTTTTCAAGCACATATTCTTGTCTCCAAGGAAACCCCAAGACACCATCATGGAAATCAGACGTTATGTACCAGTACAAGCAAAATGAAATGATATACTGTAATGAAATATCTTTGTGCATGACATGAACACAACCACATATTGCCATGGCAATTAAGTTTCTGTGCTCTTTACTTTCAACAGCATGTAAAATAAGTAATTTAGAACATTACCTGCTGAACATTATTTGACATTAGATCTGGAATGGAGATCATAAAACTGAGTTTGAGTTTGAGATGGATTTGTCATTGTTAGTCGGTCAAACAGGATGTTTAGTTCTTTGTGACAAAAACAAAATCTCAAGTTTGATCTGGTTCTATGCTGTGTATGAATTATATATGGACCAATACAGCATGAGGATGCCACCTCTGCCTCTATCACCATGGCCACTATGATCTGTTCTCCTGCTTTGGAAATCAATGAAAATACAGTGTAATGTCAGTAATCCTGATGCAACTGACAGTGGACTTCCACTAATCTGGATATTCGATGAATATCAGTACTGATTTTTGGGATAACAATAATCTAGAGAGATATATTTCACGTCTTTAGTATGTATGCACAAGGTTTAATAGCACATCAACACAATGCTGGCTATATAATGCAGAGTAAGTATAGGTATCCCCCCAAAAAAAAGCATACAAAAAAAAATTAAACACCAGAAAGGACAGAACATTTAAAACACAAAATCAGCATTTTTCATATAAACCACACACCCTGCAAAAGTCAACCCCTTTCCAGCTGGAACATCATCGCAGGACACATCCCTGGGCAAGATGGTTGTCTCCATTAGTCTTTAAAGGAGACTAGAAATCAAAATTTTCCTTTTACGTATTTAATTCTCTACAGATTTTAATTTGATGCAATGTTTATCAATTAAATATTGTAAGCGGGTAGTGATTTTATTGCATGGAAGATACCACGATTCCGTAAATTGCCGAGTTTTTCCAAGTTTTGATTAGACAACAGATCATGTGGTACCGTGACGCAATACTAGCCAGTCCTCGAATACAAACATAAACATTGACGAGCAAGGCAGACGGAAGGAGACCACATTTGGGTTGCACATTCAAAACTTGAATCTGCAGTCTGATATAATAGTTTATGTACTGTACTGTACTGGTCAGTGCTAAAAGAAATTTTTTAGGCACAGGCCCCGGGCTGGTGACTTACATAAACTCAAGCCCTAAATGAAATTCCACAAGCCCGGACAGTTCATACCAGTCAACTCTCAAGCCGGGAGAAAAACCTCCGATTTTGGGGGTATTTCCTCATCTACATCCCGATCTCGTAATATCTCTAAATTTTTCACAGCGAAGTCCCAATTATTACATTATGTCTGTCAATTTTCATTTGTCAGAAGAAAAAACCCAACCCCAAAACATTTATAAATAGATATAACGTATGCAATCCACAGTCTAAACTTCCACACTGCAGACATTGTAGTGATATGACTGAAAAATTGTTAAAGCTACATTAAAAATTCAAATCACACACACACACATCTAAATCTGGCACTGGACGAAATAATTAATATCACACAACAGTTTTTTTCTTTTTTTCTTCTTCAGTAAATAGAAAGTGAAAATTAAACATTATTCAAGTAAATTTCAGATGTTTTTAAACAACTACAACAGTACTATAGTATAAAAAAATTAAAAGGATAAAATTGTCACCAATTAGCTTAAATGAATGATCACTGTGAAATTTTCTCTGCAAACAAAATCGCATCTCCATTTCTGCCGAAGAAACTCGACCAGTTAACACCTGACATTCCTCTACCGTATATGTAAAGTTGAATTACCATGATTAAATTACAAGGAATAAAAAAAATATACCATGCAGTATATGTGGCCCTAAAGAACTAATTCTGAATAAATATTTTGTTAACAAACAGTGTTAAATGCATTTAGACTTAAACCTGAAGTCCATGGCATCGTAAGTAACAACAAAATAGGCATCGTTTATTTGGCAATCAATTGCTGGTGCTTACACATACACACACTGTCGAACATGGTTTCTTTGAAGTATGTCCGAAGGGCAGTCCTTTTCACAAGATCAATGCAAGGATAAGGAGTATGTTCATTAGTCACACCAGCTTTATTGTTTGTGTACTTAAATCAAAACTTTAGCTTTTTTGCAATTAAGCCAGAGCTGACCAGAATATGCAAAATGGGCTTGTCCTGGGGGAATAATAAGGTGTATCACATGGAGAAAAGGTACGTCCCAAGGGCGCTCGCACATGGGGGCAAGGGGTTGGGTCAATAGTCACCCCCCCAGTTTCTATTGTCAGCCATTTAATGTGAAACTTTGACCTCTTTTCTTTTAATCGTTGCTATTTAAACTGCACAAGGAATAGTTTTATATCAGTTCCAATCATTGCAGATTACCGTTTATACATACTACATGTATACAATTTTTTTTTAAAATTTGTAATTTTTATAAGATTACTGAAAATCGTGTTTTCTCGAAACACGACAGGTTTAGAATCTTATTTTTGGCAAAGCCTCCATTTGATTAAAATCAAATCTAAACTTCACCTTGGATAGTAGCGATTTGATTTAGATTGTGCTGCGTTAGGGCATGTATGTCAACATCTTGAAAATACATTTATTCATTTCACCAGCGTGATCAAAGTTTCCTCAGGCAAACAATTTTTGTTTCGACAAGCCTGACGGGCACCTCACTTTGCATACAGGATGGGCCAGAACTAAAACCAGAGGCGCCCAGGGTGTCGGGCTATCAGATTTATTTTTAGCACTACTGGTGTAGATAAAAGATCTGTGAATTGATTGTTGCATTTTGTGGTCATTTACTTGGCCTTCTGCCTATTTTCGTAACTCACACATTTAGCTTTTTTCCCAGGATTTAAAATATTCAACGTTATGTCTGGAACAGCGCCAACTTTTAGTCTAAGCCTAGCATTTGCATATCCTTGAGCTGCCATTTTTTCAGAATCCCTCTCATAACAGTCCTTTGAGAAATGTAACGAGTACAGAGTGCTGTATGGTGTTGCTTTGAAATCGACTCGTTTATAATAATGTATCCATTCTTTCATTATGCCTTTATCTTTCGGAAAAGAAAAAAAAAACGTTGTCCACAGGCTTTTCTTAATATTCTATTACACCCGTAAGCAACGCAAAACGGTATTGTCTATTACTCTGGCAACTCACACTTGGGCTGCTTGAGTCACTACTATGACGTCACATCCCAAAAGTAACCGAATAGGCGCGGAAATTTTGCATACGAGGTCACGGAAATTCAGCTCCTAGAAGAAAAGCCAATATTTTAATATTGGCATTACGGTCGCAGATGATACTTCAGAATAAGGTTTTCTGCTATAGTACTTTTATTATTATTCTATATTTACATTGATTTCTGGTCTCCTTTAAAGAATCCATATGTTTTGCTATACTATAATATAATTCAATCTTTTGTATTTCTTTTATGTTGGTTTTAAAGTCACTTTTTACACATGACTGGCTATATCCTGCCACGGAAATGGGAGCTAAGTGCCTTCCCAAAGGACACAGTGAAGCAGCTGGTATCAAACCCAAAGCTCTTGGATTACAAGTCAGTTGCTTTACCAGCTGAGCTATTGTAGCTCTTTTAAAGCTATCCTGTTGCAAGTAATCAATTACAATACATAATGTATAGTCATTAATTGGAAAGTTGACCGCTGTACTTCCAACTGCACTGGTCAGAAATGGCCATCTGTATACGATAGCATGAATATAGCATGCGCAAATTTATGTACAAATACTTAACCTTCATTAGCAAAATGTAAAATGTAGGTCACAGTGGCCTTTGGTAGTAATGGTATAGTACTAAGTGATAAATCCAATTATCAAGTTTTAAATTCGAACATAAACAGCACCCAATAAACTTTAAACACAAGAACACAGAGACATCTTTTGCAATAAGGGCATAGGACTTGTCAAGATCTATCCATTTGCTACATTTTATGATCTAAGGTAGGATACTACATATATAGCATGCCAAAAAGTCATGTGGTCATGAGAAAGTGTAAAACTTTACCCAAGTCAGTAACAAAATGGCAGACAAGTCACGAAGAGCTTCTTTTGTTAAAAGAGTGTATATATTTGTCATGATGAATTTCCTGACTCTAGCATAAACAAATTACTAAATTTAACCCAAATCAGTGAAGCATAAATTGTGAACAACCTTCTTCTGCAATGAGGGAATAGTGTCCATCATGATGCATCCCTCACCCCCTCACCAAGTTGTATCCTTATAGATAGAACACACACACACACACACACTCACACACACACACACACACACACAACGTGCCCCACAATGACGTGAATTCACCTATAACGTGGTGGTGTAGTGGCTCCGGAAATTTTGTATATTCATTCGCACATGAAAAAATAAAAAAAAATTGTCCAAGCACGTGAAATACTGGATAAAAAAATGTATTATCATTTTGGGGAAGAGATCGTGTATGCATTCGAATATAATATGATCATGGCATGGTTCCTGAAATTTTAAATACATTTACAGTACCCGTATTTTTCTCGTACCAGGAATTATTTTTTTTATGTATGAGAAATAGTGTGCAAAAACATTTATCATTTTGTTTATATTATATGATCGTGGCATGGTTCCTCAAATTTTAAATACATGTGTGTATATTTTTCTCGTAGTGGGAAAATATATATTTTTTAAGTACAAGAAATAGTGCGTAAAACATTTATTATCATTTTGAGGAAGAGTTTGCATATGAATTTTAATATAATACAATCATGCATAGCTTCTGAAATTTAACAATTTCACCAGGTTCTTGAAGTGTTATGCCAAAATAAACATTATCAGAAATGTTACTTATTACTGATCCATGAGTAAAGCTAGTAAGTCATCTTTGTGATTGTCTTCAATTAATTCTGTATACAATCGTTGCTCAAACATTGCTAACATGTGTTTCTTCTTTAACTGCATACACAACCAAGCAGCAGATAATGCGGTGGTTGATAAAAGATTCTCACAATTTAATAAACATCAACAAAACGAAAACCACCAACATGTTATATGCACGCTGAAGGCATGTGTTGATTGTTAATTATTCTTGCTGTAGTTGTTCAAACAAATAGGCGTACAAGCAATAATTATTGGAAATTTGCAATGGATAAATGTACACAGAAACACATGTGAAAATTTTAGCAGTATGAAATTTGCACAGACACTGTTCATAGACCCTGGAATGTAATGAACCGAGTTAAACGCAAAGATTAACCTAAGCCAGTAAAATGTGAAATGTAGGTCACAGTGACCTTCTTTTGATGTAACTGAGATACATACAATCATCTAGTCTGATAAATTCAGCACTGAACAGAGCTTGGTAAAATAAACTTAATCATTGCAAATAACCAAACTCAGTGAAGCATGAAATATGGAACAAAGTGACCTAATTTATGTTAATAAGGGTGTAATACCTGTCAAGATCTATCCCTCACCAATGTTTGTGAGTCAAGATTTATGAATAATATGTGTAGACACCAATGCCAGGGGTAGGGGTAATACATACAATAACTTACCTCTACTACCTGGAAACTCAAGCAAGCATGTAAGAATGTTTTATTTTTTGTTGTAAAAAAAAATTCCCAATAATCTGCATCTACATGTATATTAATTGTTGTTGTCAGTTATTGAACTTCTTACACATTTAGAAGAAATGTCTATACAAGCATCAGATTATAGAACAACTTCAATGATGTTGCAAGACAATAAATAATATCATTCCATTACATGCAGTATTTGTTTTCAGTTTGGTAATGTAGAAAATATTTTCAAGTTCACAAGTTCATTCATAGGAAGTAAGGAGACGGCTGCAATTAAAATTATTCAGAACATATTTTAGCTTCTAATAATTTGTTAGCATTCAATGTAGAAAAGTAGTTCAGTGAATTCAAACATTTACAACAAGCTAATATTGCAGAAAGCATAACACTGATACAAGGTCTTCTCTCTCTCTCCCCCTCTCCCCCTCTCTCTCTCTCTCTCTCTCTCTCTCTGAAAATAATAATTATTTTTGAGTTTTATCTTCAAAAATACTTGACATGCTGTTCAGCAATAGCTTTGTGCAACACACTGAACAGCAAAAAATGGACATATTCTTCTTCATCCATACACAGATTGGAAAGCAATTTATCAATTTGAAAGTTCTGCCATATAGCTATTAGATGCATGCCCTCAGCAGTGAAAATTGATGGGAGAATCATTTGCCTCATGATCCTTATCAATGATTTAGTTATGTATACCATATTTACATTAAATACATTCTTTTTTTATAGCAGTATTATTTTTGATTGCTTTTCGAAGAACAGAAACAAATGAATTTTTTTGTCAAATCGCAAACATCAATACCAATAGAAGTACATGTAAATATATTTACATTATCGTGTCTCGTAGTGTAATTTATGGACTTTTCAAAATGGAGGCCCAATTAAGCAAGCTTTTCTTTAATAAAATGAGTCCAATCGATAGAAATGAAAAGACCCATTTTTCAAAAGTAGGAATCAGCTTAGGAAATGAAACTAGAGCTACTGGAAGCAGCCAGAATATATTCAAATGTAATAAAAGCTGCAAATGCTTTGTTCAATAAATGCCAATTTATCCCCATAATACCTGTGTTTACATCATCATACTGTTTTCTCAACAGAATAAAATCTAGTAAAGAACCTAAATTTGAAATGGGAATTTTTTAAAAAATAGTGAATACTTTAAGAATGGAGGTGAACATGCACATCAGTGTACTCAAGCTATCCATTATTGAAGAAAAAAGTTTTACTGGCAGATTCCATGACTACATGGAATCCATGACAATACCAGCCTTATAAAAGGGACTATTTTATAATGAGGTTTCTTAATATGGAGGGAAATTTTTTACTGAAGTAGAACAGTTAGGCAAATATATACTTGGGTCTGGAGACCAAAGATTTAGCAACCCTGAAAGCCCAAGACTTAATTTAACCTCTCTGGCCGTACCTACTAATGTGTATACCAGTATCCATCTTTTTAAAACTGGCATATTAGGGTTTTCAAAAAATACCTTGAAAATGAAAAAATATTAATACATTTACTGTGAACGTTTCATAAAAATAGAATGGAAAATGGCAAAGTTACAAAGAACTTAACTTAAATTCTATCTTTTTTGCCCCACTTAGCTCTGGAAGCTTTCCTCGTACCACCTCATTATTCAACGACTCACACCTAGCTGGCAATGTAATTAGTTTGGAGTCCATTGGAAACTTTCCTATGTGATAGCAGATTGACAGTTACCTGCTAGCCAGAGGTCAACAGGTCAATTTGGTAGCAGCCAAATCAGGAAGCCTAACAGCAATAACCTGCCAGCATATTCTGAGATAATACCGACACCTGAAAATTATGGTCTGTGACAGCCTTAAGGGTAACAAGACACTTAAAAAATCCTGTTATTTATTATTTTTGAAGTAAAATCTAGTACAAGAGCTATACATCAAATTAAACCCTGATTTATCATATAATCCTGGACTGCCAATGCACAAAAGCCACAGACTAAATCTAATATAATCCATAACCCTAACAACGTAAGGCCTCACCAAGACAATCTTCGCATTTAATCCTTCAGACAAGAACTTAATGGTTTGGTTTTGGTATATGATGGCAGAGCAAAACAACAGTGTTGCACTCTGAGGGAACCCAGCGGACATTCTCCCACCCCAAACTGCCAGCATAGCCCTAAATTTAACAAATCCTATCTTGATGATTATAGAGGTGTCAGAGTTACATAAAAATGCCCCTGACAGATTAAACAAAGTGCAACAATGACACAAGTAGGCTTTACTTAGTGCCATGGCAGTGTGAGTAGATTGCCTTGCCCAATCACACAAAAACAAGGGGTCGGTAACCTATTTTACGTAGTGTGCCACTTTTTTCTGGATTAATTACAAAATCAATGAGCACATGCCACCAGTAGGAGAGTAACACTGTTAAAATTGAGATTTTTGGCTGCCCTTCACATGCCACACAAAACCTCTTGACGTGCCACCATGTGGCATGCATGCTGTAGTTTGCCGACCCATGGGCTAAACAATGGGAGTAACTGAACCCTCACCCTTTTGGTGACAACTTTGACGTGGTAACCACTGTGCCACCATGGCTCCTGCCACAATTAGTTAACTCTTCCAACATGCTGGAGGGAGGATCTGGCCTACACACCCCACCCCATAGGGGGTTTACAATAACGTGTCAAGCAAGAGGCACACTTGGGCCTGATATTGGTGACATACATGACTTAACAGTTGCCCATTTCACTAGTTCACAACCTAGGAAACTTCAACTCATTAATATGCATGATCTTGATCATTATCAAAATCGTCCAAGAGCTTGAAGATATAAGCATATATTCCAAGTCTGATAGAAATTTGATCAGAAACACAACCTCCAGTGTGGTTACAGGTTCAGTTAATCAAATACAAAATTACCTTATTCATATCAATAGATCTTGCTGCATTATTGAAACCATCCAAGAACTTGATGTTATAAGCTGATATTTCAAGTTTGATCAGAATCAGATCGGAAATGAAGTTTCCAGTGTGGTAGGAAGCTGTCACTCTGATACAAGATGTCAAAGCATGCACAATGATCTCACTAGTTCTCGAACTCAACTGAGATCTTAATGATATATGCCCATTCCAAGTTTAATCAAATTCCAGTCAGAAATACGACCTCTAGAGTGGTAACAAAATTAACCAATCAGATAAATGATCACATTATTCGTATGCATAGATCTCACACATTATCAAACTCACCTTAATGATAAAAACATACACACTGAGCTGGATCAAACTTTATTGGTGTATGTATTTATTCTGACAACTTAAAGAAAGGTCAAGTGATCAATCATTGGGTGGTCTAATCAATATTAGTCCATATTTTCTTTTATATTACTGACTCATGCTTACCATTCTCTATTACATATCCTGGAAGAAGTATACTGTAAAACAAAATGTACCTTGGGTTTAGAGATGACTTCACTCATTATGTTGAAGTAGCCATCTTACAGAAATGACTTCATCATGCTGAAGTTTCCTTCTTAAAGAAATGACTTCACTCATTATGAAGTGTCTATCTTAAAGAGAGGACTTTATTCCTTATGCTGAGATCTCCATCTTAACGAGATGACTTCACTCATTATGCTTAAGTCTCTTTCTTAAAGAGATGCCATCATTCATTATGGTGAAGTTTCAGTCATAAGGAGATCTTAAAGAGATGATTTCACTCATTATGCTGAAGTCTCCATCTTAAAGAGATGACTTCACTCATTATGCTAAAGTCTGTGTCTTAAAGAGATGACTTCACTCATTATGCTGAAGTCTGTGTCTTAAAGAGATGACTTCACTCATTATGTTGAAAACTGTGTCTTAAAGAGATGACTTCACCCATTATGCTTAAGTCTGTGTCTTAAAGAGATGACTTCACTCATTATGCTGAAGTCTGTGTCTTAAAGAGATGACTTCACTCATTATGTTGAAGACTGTCTTAAAGAGATGACTTCACTCATTATGCTGAAGTCCATGTCTTAAAGAGATGACTTCACTCATTATGCTGAAGTCCGTGTCTTAAAGAGATGACTTCACTCATTATGCTGAAGTATGTGTCTTAAAGAGATGACTTCACCCGTTATGTTGAAGTCCATGTCTTAAAGAGACAACTTCACTCATTATGCTGAAGTCTGTGTCTTAAAGAGATGACTTCACTCATTATGCTGAAGTCCGTGTCTTAAAGAGATGACTTCATTCATTATGCTGAAGTATGTGTCTTAAAGAGACGACTTCATTCGTTATGTTGAAGTCTGTGTCTTAAAGAGATGACTTCACTCATGCTGGTCTCCATCTTAAAGAGATGTCTTCACTCATTATGCTTAAGTCTCCATCTTAAAGAGATGACTTCACTCATTATGCTAAAGTCCGTGTCTTCTTTAGATGACTTCACTCATTATGTTTAAGTCTGTGTTTTAAAGAGATGACTTCACTCATTATGCTGAAGTCTCCATCTTAAAGAGATGACTTCACTCATTATGCTGAAGTCTGTGTCTACACCTTGATATATTCCATTAAAAATGCTTCATATACTGTCATCTTCTCTTTAAATGTCTTTGTCAATATTTTAAACTATATTTAGCAACACTCCTGCTTCAAATAACAAGCCATTTTATGTCCTTCTATTTCTTTAAATCCTACCATGAATTTACTACTTCAAAGGTATCTTCCAAAGCTGTCTGTCTGTTTAAAATTCAATTATGCAAATTGTTTTTTCAGTCTATTTATTGGCTGTATCCCAAGATAATTTGTTTTCCAAGTTTCATGCATGCCAAGTATGCATATGCTACAAGGCAAATGACCATCCTCACAGGTGTCCTTAATAAATATTATTACACTGAGACCATGAGAAGTTTTAAAGCCAATAACACACTAAGTAGAACAACACTCAATGTAAATAATACAATCAACTAAACATTTTAGTTAAATTCATATGCTTGTAAATTTTCAATTTCAGCATAAAAATAAATACAATTTTTGGCAAGTTTCAGATGAATACAAATATCAATTTTCAAAGGTATTGGTTTTAGACTATCAAAATAAATGTTAGGTGTATTATACACACTAGACATCAAAACTAAAAGTAACAAGAATCACCGCCAACAATGAGGAATGTTCCAATAAAATTAAGGAGAAAACATCAATCACATAGGTCATTATTTCTTAAAAATCAACATCCATGTTGCATCTACACATTCGCTATTGTGGCAAAACATGGTGCTTATGAAAATGGTGACCAATAATAATTTCAAGTATTCAAGAATATACATCATAATTTATTTTTTTAAATTTACACATTTGTAGTAAAGGTTTAGTTCATTCATTCAATTCATTAAAATCTTTTGTACAAAACTATTATGTGATTTAAAGTATCACTCTCCAAATTATAACACTGTCAAATCTCAATGATAAAATAAACAAGACCATCATGTGGGTCTAACATCACTCACCTGACTTGCATAACAAATGCCAATTGTTAAGAGGACTTGAGTTATATTCTAAGATAGCAACCCATGTAAACTATGTTCCAAACTTTACATCAGGTCAAGTCTTCAGACTGAAAACTTAAGATAAATGCACAGTCTCTTGCAGATAATCTATTCATCCAAGAACTTGATGATGTAACATATTTACAAATTGTACCAAAAACTGGATGAGAAACAGCCTCTAGATCTAGAACAAGCTCAGACAATCAGATGCAAAATCATACAGAGAGTTAACAGGCCCAACCAGTCAGAAGCAAAGTCATCTAGAGAGGTAACAAGCTCAGCCAATCAGATACAAATTCATAGAGAGTTTACAAGCCCAACCAATCAGATGCAAAATCATCATGAGAGGTAACAAGCTCAGCCAATCAGATTCAAAATCACTGTAACAAGCTAAGCCAATCAGATACAAAATCATCATGAGAGGTAACAAGCTCAGCCAATCACATGCAAAATCATCCAAAGAGGTAACAAGTCAGCCAATCAGATACAAAATCATCAAGAGAGGTAACAAGCTCAACCAATCAGATGCAAAATCATTGTAACAAGCTCAGCCAATCAGATACAAAATCATCAAGAGAGGTAACAAGCTCAGCCAATCAGATACAAAATCATCAAGAGAAGTAACAAGCTCAGCCAATCAGATGCAAAATCATCTAGAGAGTTAACAAGTCCAACCAATCAGATGCAAAATCATCAAGATACGTAAAAAGCCCAACCAATTCAGATGCAAAATCATCATGAGAGATACAAAATCATCATGCGAAATAACATGCTCCGCCAATCAGATACAAAAAACATCTCATTGATATGCACTAATCACACTTATTCTAAAACCTGTCGAAGACAATACCGTAATAATGGCAGCTTATCAACCAAGTTGAAGCAAATTCTAATTGAAATTCAATCACCAGAATCATAAGATCAGCCAGGGGCCCTAAGTGGCCGAGTGGTCTGAAGCGCTCACCATTACGGATCACTGCCATCTCACTTCTGTCTGCATGGGTTCTATTCTCCGGCTTGGCCAGTGTGGGTACGTGAGAAGCCTTGCCAGTAGCTTCTCGTGGGTCGGTGGTTCTTTCCAGGGTTTTCCCAGGTTCTTCTCCCACCATTTCAACTGGCTGCCATGTATGGCCTATTTTGAGCTGAAAAATGGCGTTAAACGCCATAACAACAAAAACAACAAGCACATTAGCCAACTGTATACAAAATACCTCATTAATCAAAATGCAAAATACCTCATTAATCAAAATACAAAATACCTCATTAATATTAATATTCTGTTCATGATCAAACTCATCCCACAATTTGTGAAACTGAATTGTGTGCAGAGTTTCCAATGTATACATCTGTATGTAAATACAGTATGGATCCTGTTGCAGTGAACAGCATTACCCATGGTGTATGCTTCCATTTTCAGTGAACAGCATTACCCATGGTGTATGCTTTCATTTTCAGTGAACAGCATTACCTATGGTGTATTTTTATTTTGCTGTGAACAGCATTACCCATGGTGTATGCTTTCATTTTCAGTGAAAAGCATTACCTATGGTGCATTTTTATTTTGCTGTGAACAGCATTACCCATGGTGTATGCTTTCATTTTCAGTGAACAGCATTACACATGGTGTATGCTCCCATTTGCAGTGAACAGCATTACCCATGGTGTATGCTTCCATTTGCAGTGAACAGCATTACCCATGGTGTATGCTTCCATTTTCAGTGAACAGCATTACCCATGGTGTATGCTTCCATTTGCAGTGAACAGCATTACCCATGGTGTATGCTTCCATTTTCAGTGAACACTATTACCCATGGTGTATGCTTCCATTTTCAGTGAACAGCATTACCCATGGTGTATGCTTCCATTTGCAGTGAACATCATTACCCATGGTGTATGCTTCCATTTGCAGTGAACAGCATTACCCATGGTGTATGCTTCCATTTTCAGTGAACAGTATTACACTTGGTGTATGCTTCCATTTTCAGTGAACAGCATTACCTATGGTGTATGCTTCCATTTTCAGTGAATAGCATTACCCATGGTGTATGCTTCCATTTTCAGTGAATAGCATTACCCATGGTATATGTTTCCATTTGCGGTGAACAGCATTACCTATGGTGTATGTTTCCATTTGTGGTGAACAGCATTACTGATGGTGTATGTTTCCATTTGCAGTGAACAGCATTACCCATGGTGTATGCTTCCATTTGCAGTGAACAGCATTACCCATGGTGTATGCTTCCATTTTCAGTGAACAGCATTACCCATGGTGTATGCTTCCATTTGCAGTGAACAGCATTACCCATGGTGTATGCTTCCATTTGCAGTGAACAGCATTACCCATGGTGTATGCTTCCATTTTCAGTGAACAGCATTACCCATGGTGTATGCTTCCATTTGCAATGAACAGCATTACCCATGGTGTATGCTTCCATTTGCAGTGAAGATCATTACCCATGGTGTATGCTTCCATTTGCAGAGAACAGCATTACCCATGGTGTATGCTTTCATTTTCAGTGAACAGCATTACCTATGGTGTATGTTTCCATTTGCAGTGAACAGCATTACCTATGGTGCATGTTTCCATTTGCAGTGAACAGCATTACCCATGGTGTATGTTTCCATTTGCAGTGAACAGCATTACCCATGGTGTATGTTTCCCATGGTGTATGTTTCCATTTGCAGTGAACATCATTACCCATGGTGTATGTTTCCATTTGCAGTGAACAGCATTATCCATGGTGTATGTTTCCATTTGCGATGAACAGCATTACCTATGGTGTATGTTTCCATTTTTGGTGAACAGCATTACTGATGGTGTATGTTTCCATTTGCAGTGAACAGCATTACCCATAGTGTATGCTTCCATTTGCAGTGAACAGCATTACCCATGGTGTATGCTTCCATTTTCAGTGAACAGCATTACCCATGGTGTATGCTTCCATTTGCAGTGAACAGCATTACCCATGGTGTATGCTTCCATTTTCAGTGAACACTATTACCCATGGTGTATGCTTCCATTTTCAGTGAACAGCATTACCCATGGTGTATGCTTCCATTTGCAGTGAACATCATTACCCATGGTGTATGCTTCCATTTGCAGTGAACAGCATTACCCATGGTGTATGCTTCCATTTTCAATGAACAGCATTACCCTTGGTGTATGCTTCCATTTTCAGTGAACAGCATTACCTATGGTGTATGCTTCCATTTTCAGTGAATAGCATTACTGATGGTGTATGTTTCCATTTGCAGTGAACAGCATTACCCATGGTGTATGCTTCCATTTGCAGTGAACAGCATTACCCATGGTGTATGCTTCCATTTGCAGTGAACAGCATTACCCATGGCGTATGCTTCCATTTGCAGTGAACAGCATTACCCATGGTGTATGCTTCCATTTGCAGTGAACAGCATTACCCATGGTGTATGCTTCCATTTGCAGTAAACAGCATTACCCATGGTGTATGCTTCCATTTTCAGTGAACAGCATTACCCATGGTGTATGCTTCCATTTGCAGTGAACAGCATTACCCATGGTGTATGCTTCCATTTGCAGTGAACATCATTACCCATGGTGTATGCTTCCATTTGCAGTGAACAGCATTACCCATGGTGTATGCTTTCATTTTCAGTGAACAGCATTACCTATGGTGTATGTTTCCATTTGCAGTGAACTGCATTACCTATGGTGTATGTTTCCATTTGCAGTGAACAGATTTACCCATGGTGTATGTTTCCATTTGCAGTGAACAGCATTACCCATGGTGTATGTTTCCCATGGTGTATGTTTCCATTTGCAGTGAACAGCATTCCTTATGGTGTATGTTTCTATTTGCAGTGAACAGCATTACTTATGGTGTATGTTTCCATTTGCAGTGTACAGCATTACCCATGGTGTATGTTTCCATTTGCGGTGAACAGCATTACCTATGGTGTATGTTTCCATTTGTGGTGAACAGCATTACTGATGGTGTATGTTTCCATTTGCAGTGAACAGCATTACCCATGGTGTATGCTTCCATTTGCAGTGAACAGCATTACCCATGGTGTATGCTTCCATTTTCAGTGAACAGCATTACCCATGGTGTATGCTTCCATTTGCAGTAAACAGCATTACCCATGGTGTATGCTTCCATTTTCAGTGAACACTATTACCCATGGTGTATGCTTCCATTTTCAGTGAACAGCATTACCCATGGTGTATGCTTCCATTTGCAGTGAACATCATTACCCATGGTGTATGCTTCCATTTGCAGTGAACAGCATTACCCATGGTGTATGCTTCCATTTTCAGTGAACAGCATTACCCTTGGTGTATGCTTCCATTTGCAGTGAACAGCATTACCTAGGGTGTATGCTTCCATTTTCAGTGAATAGCATTACCCATGGTGTATGCTTCCATTTTCAGTGAACAGCATTACCCATGGTGTATGCTTCCATTTGCAGTGAACAGCATTACCCATGGTGTATGCTTCCATTTGCAGTGAACAGCATTACCCATGGTGTATGTTTTATTTCTGTCGAACAATTGGAATATAGCTATTTTATTCTCTTGGCCATTTCACTTAATAAAGGATGTGCAATGTGCCAGCAGCAGGGGTTCACTTGCCTTGTGTTTTCAATCAATGGTTTCCACCATGTAAAGTAGAAATAACACTATGTGTATTCTGTGTATAGCTACACTGCATAGATGGCTTGCCGGAAAGCTCTCTGATTCACAATAGCAATTACAATTTGAGTTGTAGAGATATGTAACAATGTAAACAATTCTTATAGATGCTAAATGCTTTAGACTTCATCCAAACAGGCCATTTTGTTCATGCATTTGCAGAAAGGTAAAAGATGGAGTTCTTTATTATTTGATTTTTGCTTACTGGACCCATCATTTTCATGTCCTGCTACATTTTACTTGAAATCTCAAAATTATCATATTTTCTGCAAAGCTTAACCTGTCCTGTATATAGTTCAGACCAGTGTGTCTTAGATCTCAGGCCCAAAATGTCTAAATTCCAAACACAAAATTTGGATCCAACAACCAACAATTTTTGGGGTATAAATAATTGGGTTTCAAAAGTTATGTTTTTCCCTCCATATTTTGTAATGCAAGGAGAAAGTCCAGATTATCTGGTATCATTGTAGAACTACATCTGTCTACTTTTCTGTAATACCACACACTTTGGTGTATCTTACATGACCTTGACGCTAAAGAGTTAAGAAGTAGGGTACAACCTCGTCACGCCTACAGGCTGAGCTGGGCTTAATGAGTTAACTAGCTCTTTTCTCATGTAAGTATATACATCACATAAAGTGGTATTTGAACAAAATCATGTTAGAGCTTATTGTGCATGCTTTACATGGATGTTGACCCAGCTCATTGTCTAGGGGGTCAACAGTTCATATTTCAACCTGTGTCTGTGTGGAAATAAAATTCCTATATGCCCTTCTGTAGAAAGGTATACTGTGTACATAATCATTCCTTGCATTATGGTGAAACAGGGCAATTTCATAAAGATCACTCACATCTCCCTGTGGATCAGTGGTTCTTTCCAGGGTCTTCATGGGTTCCTCCACTACCAAATATATTGGACATCATGTACAGCCAATCACATGCAGAACAGTGTTTTCAATTGATCATTTCCATTCATGCATACATTGTAACCAAAAAAAACATTTATCATTTCAAAACCTGGTCACTTTCTATTCATACTCTGTCTGTAATTGTTACAGTTTGATTAAAATCTCATCAGTCAATATTCAGATCATACAATTATGCACTCCAAATAATATTCAACAATGATCAACAATTATAGCTTACTGCATTTGTATGGGAAAATATGAACGAGTTTTCGGATGGACTACTGCACGACCTTGAGAGTGCAGTATATCAATCTGACAAAACAAGTAACCTTTTTTATATGCTTTTTTTCTTATTCTGCCTAAGGCTTAATTATGTAAATAAAAATACACTACACGAAACGGGGCCCCGAGTGGCCGAGTGGTCTAAAGCGCTGTCCGTCACGGATCACTGCCATCTCACCTCTGTCTGCGTGGGTTCGAGTCCAAGGCTCGGAAAATGTGGATATGTGAGAAAGCTTGCCGGTAGCTTCTCATGGGTCGGTGGTTCTTTCCGGGGTTTTCCCGGTTCTTCCTCCACCATTAATACTGGCCGCCATGTATAGCCTATCTTGTGCTGAAAAATGGCGTTAAACCCTATAACAACAACAACAACAACAACTACACGAAACAAAGTAACTGAATCTATGCCGTATTCCAAAACTAAATACACAAGTGCAGATTCATCATTACACAACAACATTATTAATGCACAACTTAACTCCACCCAGATAAATATGAACTTAGGCGCATGCTAGACATAACTTTCAAAAGAAAATGGCATTCTGGTCTACTTAAAATTGAAATTTGGAGTCATAATGCAAATGAATGTGCATTGCAACAACTTTTCCATTTGATCTGGAATGAACAGATTTTGCCATTTTTGTCGTTTCTACAATATTTCATGATTATGGACTGGATTTATGTGCCAATTCTACATGAAGTACATTGGATTTTAGCAGCAACAGAGCAGGTCTTGACATCTACAAGTTTGTTTCTGTTCTGCCATTGAATGTTTGAAATCATAATGTGGGAAAAATATGAAGTCATTCAATTTCAATTATCAAAAAGATGCTATGGAATATAATGTTTATTTCATTTTGAGTGCAGTAAGAAGGATGTAATTGCACTTGGAATATAGTCAAAATTACAGTACAATTTCAAAATGCACAATCAAGCTTGAGAACCCATGACATGGCTCATGAATTTAGGATTTGCAGAACTAAAAAGTATATTTTGAGGAAATTCAGGATGTAAAACTTTAAGTATATTTTTTGCCATTCTTATTACCAGCTAAAGGAGGCAGTTTATGCCTTGTAACTTGCAAATTATTTTTTAACTCATTCGGCCCCAATCCCGACTGTAGGCGTGATCCGGTTTCTGCATTCATTGGCCGATCCCGCCTGTAGTCGTGAATTGTTTACTGCATTCAATGGCCGATCCCATCTCCAGGCGTGATGAATGTGTGTTAGATACAACGTCTCTGATTGGTTAGAAATAGTTTATTCCAAGAACTAAACAACTATTAAACCAATCAGAAATGATTTTACTTTCATTTGTTGAAATTTGAATTGTTCAGAAGCCAAAGGCTAAAGTTTGAGAGCGGTTTAACTACACGTGTTCTGTTCATGAAAAATCGTAAATGATGATGGACGGAAGAGTGATTTTTGATGGCAGCAAAAATGTGGAGTTTCTCGGGTTGATCTTGAAAATATTGAGCAAGCTGAGGAAAGATATATTCGGCAGTTGGATATTTTGTGAGATTTTGATTCGGACATAGAAGTTTCTGAGATTGAATCGTCCGAAGATGAGGATGCTGACAGCGATGATGATGGAGTTCTTACGGATAAACATTGCACATAATTTTGTAAATACTGTATAAATAAGTTATGAAAGACTTCGACAAATAGGGAAAAAATTACATCAATGTGTTGAGAAATTAATTTGAAATAAATGGTGAAAATTTCGTGGATTTTAACTGGATATAAGAAGGGAAATTAAGGTAAGAGTGAATGCATGTGCACGATGTTTTCAAACAGGTAAAAACTATGGGGCTCAAGCAGCTAGACTCAGCTATGTGCTTCTGAGGCATAGCAGCAGAGATACTGAAAAACAGTGCTGGGGCCGAATGAGTTAAATATCCACCAATTTTATGAAATCTGGCATCTATCACCAAATTCAGAAATATTGTATAAAAAAAGTTAGTGCGGAATGTAGCAAAGCAGCTGGTATCAGGCAGTCCACAAAACATCTGCTCTAGTTCATTCAGAAACAAATTTAATCAACCAAAACGTAAAGCATCTGCTACACGAGTGTACATGATTTGTTTACAAAGTAATACACTATTGGGCACACGCATTCTGCATGCGAGAGCAATATGAAGGTGTGTAATATTGTAAAATACTGAATGATTCTGACAATGTAAAGTTAACAGAGAGAAAAAAGTGAGCATATAATAATATAAACCTATTAACCAACTTTTATCCTATAAAAAGTTTGTCTCTCAAGTGATAAAACGCCATTAGTTAAATTAAGATCACTCAATCACTTTTTAGTACATTATTCATCCCTGTCAGAACAGTTGTTCTTGTTGTGGGGTTTAATGCCATTTTTCAGCACACGATAGGCTATACATGGCGGCCAGTATTATTGGTGGAGGAAGAACCCGGGAAAACCCCAAAAAGAACCACCAACCCACGAGAAGCTACTGGCACCGTCAGAACAGAACATCTGTGTAATCAGTGGATGCTGACCTCAATTCTGAATTGCTGACAAATGCATGAAAAGTAGCATCACCCTATGGCATGAGCAAAAGGTCCTAACTGTCCCAGGCATTGGTCCTAACTGTCCCAGGCACTGGTCCTAACTGTCCCAGGCATTGGTCAGTTCCCAGTGGCATAGGCTTCACTTGACAGTTACAATGTGACGCTGTTTTTCACATATGTGTCAGTAGTTTGAGTCCTATATCAAGAGGCACTGAATACACAGGTGTTCTGTTCTGATAGGGATTAATACAACAAACTGAGAGTTCTAAAAGATTTAAGGCCATGGAATACACTTACCATCAGGACAACAAAAAAAGTCAAAATAAATTTACTATTTAGAGGCAAGCTGCCTGATAATAATCCACATGTCTAATAAGCAGATCTTCCATAATGGATCATGTCGTCATATCATTTTTCTCTACCAGTTAGGTCAGAAAAAAGGTGGAAAAGACCTCATTAGTCTAATCTGGGTCTATGCAATTTACAGTTTGACTAAACTTATAAGTGAGTATACATAATATGTTACATGCAAGATGAATCAGAGAACAGGTTCAAAGGTTGAAATTCCTAAAATGCAATTAAGACTTGTTGGTATCACCCAAGTGACAACAAAGAGCACACTTCCCAATGAAGTTTTATAAATGATATACTTTCCTGGCAACAAACAACCTGTTGTAAGGCAAAGATGTGAACTGGTGACCTACTGTCTACAGTGTAATGGGGGAGTTCATGAGAAAAATACTCTAATTAAATATTTGATAACCTCCAACCTCATAACACTTTATAATCAATAAATCTGTACATGGAGAACCTGGTCTCTCGAAACAGGTGGTCTCTCATAGCAGTGGTCTCTCAACACAGGTTTTACTGTACTAAAACTGAAAATAGTTTGAAAATTTACTAGGCTTTCCTATTCTTAAACTGAAATTTTTAAAAGTCGGTCTCTGTACCTTTTAGCAAAACACATTTTCTTTAAATATGTGCACACCATTTTGTAGATCAGTGAATACATCTGTATTCATTACAAAATGTTCAATTCAATGGTAAACTGACATTAATTGCATTGAATACATTCCAGAAAAGCCTTTCTCCACTTCTTCAATATTCACATCATGTAACAATATCAATAAAATAAAGAAATTGATCAGCCCACAGCATGCAGATGTGCCCGAATCAATTCAATATCATTCAGAACCAATGAGTCATGGCAACCACTTTCAGTGCAAACCAATATCAATTATTAATACTGCATTTCTCTAGGGACAAATTAAGACAAATTTCATATAGTCACATAAGCATAAATACAGAAATTAAGAAATTCATGAAAATATTTTTATCTGTAATCCTTTCAATGCAGGAGTAACAGCTACTTTATGGACCTTACATCTTTTGTAAACAGTGCTGTTTTCACAGGCTTTTAAACCACATCTTTTTAAGTTGTTTCCCATAACCAACTTTAGTAATTTCAGAACAAGAGCTTTCTCCTCCCCTCACCTGGGGCAAATATCTGTGGCCATGTACGTCATTTAGGACAGTAGAAACTGCATCTTGTACCTGTCACATAAAATAAGGTGTTCCTTGAAATCCCAAGAAAAACATCTGGGATTTGTTTTCATGTTTGTGAAGTCCCAATCAATAACATGTCCAAAACAGCTGAACAAGAAAACAAGACTGATGGGAAAAGTGGACAGTTACAAGGTACAGGTGAAAGTGATACCCTGAAAATATAATACCTCCATGTTCAACTAAAGACAGGTTATCAAGCCCTGTAATGTAAAGATAATATACAAATGTAATCAATTCAGGAATCAGACACATGACAAACTTGATGAAAAGGTTACTTAAGGACTGTGAGAACACGTATTAAAAAAAAGTCTCCAAAACAAGAGTCCCATGAACACCACATTAATAAGCCCACCACATCTTTACAAGTAATATATGTAGATAACTGAAGCTTTTTCTGCAGAAACCATTTTTCTTCATTTAGTCAGTGACCACAAAATCAATATACTTAATCCTGACTCTCAAATGTAAGCCATCTACAATACTTGGTCCATGTATGTGGTGATGAACTAATGTTATTGCACTGACATTTTCTTTTTCTTTCAGTCAATGACCTAGACCTTTGACATTTTGGCCTTGACATCTATATGGTTTTTCCTCACCCCAAGTGAAAGCTATCAACAGTTTCAAAACTGTATATGATGGAAAACTTGAATTACTGAGCAAAACCCATATTTTTTGTTTCATGACAATGACCTAGACCTTTGACATTTTGGCCTTGACATCTATATGGTTTTTCCTCACCCCAAGTGCAAGCTATCCAGTTTCAAAACTATATGATGGAGAACTTGAGCAAAACCCATATTTTTTGTTTCATGAAAATGACCTTGACCTGCTAATACCTAAATTGATAGGGTTCCCATTCACAGAGTTTCATAACTGTAGATGGTGGAGAAATCAAGTTATTGTGCAGAAACCACTTTTTGTTTTCTTTCACAGTAAACTTGACCTTTGAAATGCTGATCCTAAAACCAAGAAGGTTCCCCCTTACCCAAACTGCAAATCATCCACAAAGTTGATTAACTGTAGATGGTGAACAACACAGTTAATATGTGGAAACGAAACTAGCAACAGATGGACCAAGATATACAAAAAGCATCCCTTGAAGGGACTACTAGCCCAAAAGAAATTCCAGGATTTCAAGATAAGACCATTTCTTCCATTTAACTGCTGAGTGTTGAAACAATCTTTCATGTTCTTCAGATGTAACAAGATTTTCACATTAACTGCTATAGTGGAATCTTGGATGTCATCTTGGCACAATGTTTATTTACGACCAATAACTCTTCTGGTGGAAACTGCATGTTGATGTGACTCCATTTGAATGGTAACAACACTTTCAACATGGATGCTATGGTATCCTTATTTAACAACATTTTCAACATGGATGCCAAGGTGTCCATATTCAACATTTTCAACATGGATGCCATAGTGTCCTTATTCAACAACATTTTCAACATGGATGCCATGGTGTCCTTATTTAACAACATTTTCAACATGGATGCCAAGGTGTCCATATTCAACATTTTCAACATGGATGCCATGGTGTCCTTATTCAACAACATTTTCAACATGGATGCCAAGGTGTCCTTATTTAACAACATTTTCAACATGGATGCCAAGGTGTCCATATTCAACATTTTCAACATGGATGCCATGGTGTCCTTATTCAACAACATTTTCAACATGGATGCCATGGTGTCCTTATTCAACATCATTTTCAACATGAATGCCATGGTGTCCTTATTCAACAACATTTTCAACATGAATGCCATGGTGTCCATATTCAAGAACATTTTCAACATGGATGCCATGGTGTCCTTATTCAACAACATTTTCAACATGGATGCCATGGTGTCCATATTCAACAACATTTTCAACATGGATGCCATGTTGTCCATATTCAACAACATTTTCAACATGGATGCCATGGTGTCCATATTCAACAACATTTTCAACATGGATGCCATGGTGTCCATATTCAACAACATTTTCAACATGGATGCCATGGTGTCCATATTCAACAACATTTTCAACATGGATGCCATGGTGTCCATATTCAACAACATTTTCAACATGGATGCCATGGTGTCCTTATTCAACAACATTTTCAACATGGATGCCATGGTGTCCTTATTCAACATCATTTTCAAGATGAATGCCATGGTGTCCATATTCAACAACATTTTCAACATGAATGCCATGGTGTCGTTATTCAACAACATTTTCAACATGGATGCCATGGTGTCGTTATTCAACAACATTTTCAACATGGATGCCATGGTGTCCTTATTCAACAACATTTTCAACACAGATGTCATGGTGTATATATTCAACAACACTTTCAACATGGATGCCATGGTGTCCATATTCAACAACATTTTCAACATGGATGATATGGTGTCCTTATTCAACAACATTTTCAACATGGATGCCATGGTGTCCTTATTCAACAACATTTTCAACATGGATGCCATGGTGTCCTTATTCAACAACATTTTCAACATGAATGCCATTGTGTCCTTATTCAACAACATTTTCAATATGGATGCCATGGTGTCCATATTCAACAACATTTTCAACATGGATGCCATGGTGTCCTTATTCAACAACATTTTCAACATGGATGCCATGGTGTCCATATTCAACAACATTTTCAATATGGATGCCATGGTGTCCATATTCAACAACATTTTCAACATGGATGCCATGGTGTCCTTATTCAACAACATTTTCAATATGGATGCCATGGTGTCCATATTCAACAACATTTTCAACATGGATGCCATGGTGTCCATATTCAACAACATTTTCAACATGGATGCCATGGTGTCCTTATTCAACAATATTTTCAACATGAATGCCATGGTGTCCATATTCAACAACATTTTCAACATGGATGCCATGGTGTCCATATTCAACAACATTTTTAACATGAATGCCATGGTGTCCATATTCAACACCATTTTCAACATGGATGCCATGGTGTCCCTATTCAACATCTGATTAACATCATTTCTATTTAAACTAGACATCCGTCATAAAAGACTTATCTTGGTGAAAGCACAGTGCCACTATAACTGGAAAAGTAATAATAGCAGGATTTCAAAGATGGCCATTGTGGTTATCAAATGAGAAGTCAGGGGAAATAGTGAAAACAAGGTTTCAATATGGATACTGTGACAGGCATATAGAACATCAGAATCACACCATACTGGACATCAGACCAGCACCAATTTCATTTAGGACCAACAAGGCATAAGAATTTTTCCTGGTTAAAACCCCATGATATATTTCATTCATAGAAGTGACACAATTTTCAAGATGGCTATTGCAGTG
Organism: Sinohyriopsis cumingii; assembly: GCA_028554795.2. Classification (NCBI taxonomy): domain Eukaryota; kingdom Metazoa; phylum Mollusca; class Bivalvia; order Unionida; family Unionidae; genus Sinohyriopsis; species Sinohyriopsis cumingii. The sequence continues at coordinate 99,267,098 of CM068839.1, forward strand.
GAAATACTGGACATGAAATCAGCACCATTTTGATTTTAGGAACAACTAGGCTTCATAAGAAGTCTTTTAGTGAAAATCCCATATTGATATGACCTTCCATTCAGGAGAAGTAACAATAGAAAATTTTCAATATGGCCACAGTTATATTAAATGTCTACATGGCATCATATATAACATCAGACTGACACCAATTTTACACAGGACCAACAAGACATAAGAAATTTTATCATGAAAACCCCATGGTAACATTACATTTTGTTCATGAGAAGTGACAAGAAGATTTTCAAAATGGCTTCTGTGGTGGCCATAATGGACAACAGATAGGCACCAATTGTACTTAGGACCAACTAGACATTATAAGAAATATTCTTGTGGAATATGAATTTCAATTCAACTGAACAGCAATAGCAAGATTTTCAAAATGGCTGCTGACAGACATCTTGGATACCATCTTATTTAGGACCTATCTGACTGACATCAAAAGAAGTCTTTCGGTGAAAACCTCATGACCATCCATTTAGGAGGAGTAGCAATAACAAGATTTTCAAGATGAAAACAGGTGAGAGATACAAAGGTACAAGTTCTCTCTTCCTGCCTTTCTAGGATGAAATAAGACATAAACCTACTCAGCCCGCAAACCACCAGACAGAAATAATTTGCTCATGACTGGGCAGGAAGTCCATGATTTTTCACCCTGTTCTTGAAGCTTCATAAAGGAATTTTCAATGGGAATCTTGCAGATATAATTAATCATTGAATACACAAACCTGATCAAAAAACATGAAAACACTATGTCCACATTGTTTGGAATTGCTCTTTGAGCAAAAACAAAAGACACAAGAGTTGATACAGTACTCAGAATACAAACGCTTTCAATGGCCAAAAGGTGGTCAGTAATGCCAAATCAATTTCATTTTCTCCATGTATTAAGGGTGACTAATTCACTGGAATCACCCTCTAGCATGGATCCGGAATCACCAACAAGGATGGATCCAGAATCACCCACAAGCATGGACCTGGAATCACCACAAGCATGGACCTGGAATCACCCACATGCATGGAACAGGAATACCCCACAAGCATGGACCTGGAATCACCTATATGCATGGACCTGGAATCACCCACAAGCATGGACCTGGAATCACCCACAAGCATGGACCCAGAATCACCCACTAGCACGGACCAGGATTGATAATGCTGAATTTAAGCTCATGTTCTATGCACTCTAGGTACACAAGGGGCACTGGCAAAAACTAAAGGTGTCTGAAGCATTACAAATACAGAGATCTATACCTAAGTAATTGATGTGCCAGCCAGAGGTGTAAGAATTATTTCAAAGATCTAATTAGCCGAGTTGATTTTGATACTTCAGACACAGAAAAGCATTAATTTTGTAATTTAAAGACACAAACTTGACATATATTGTATATAAAAAGCAACCAAATAAATAAATTTGTCAAACCTAACCTGATTGCCAACAGACCTTGTCTGGACAAAGAGGGATTTTGTACACCACAAAATAAGAACAGAAATTGGCAAAAATAATATTCACAGAACATATATACCCACCCAAATACTTAAAACTTCCTTTGCCACCAAACTACTTAAAACTGATCTAGCCAAACACCTTTTAAACAAGGAGGCACAGACAGGTAAACATATCTAAGGACTGGGGGACAAGGGCAGAATGATTGTTATGGTGGGGCATACAAATATTTGCTAAAGTTATTTTTAAAAAAATCAAAGCATCCATGATACTGGCAGGTAAATATAACTTTCCATTCTTAACATTTGGTGAATTTTATTTCATTTTTTGCTAGAAATTAATAGACCCTGATGGAAAGAACAGCTCTCATACAAAGTAAAATCAGGGGACACAATTCCAACAAACGAAGAAGCAAATCACATAAAATCATTGATGTTTCATTTATGTAGAATTACATATAAATGTCTGCTCAAAAGGCCAGTAGGGGCCCCGAGTGGTCTAAAGCGCTCTCCATTACGGATCACTGTCATCTCACCTCTGTCTGCGTGGGTTCGAGTCTAGGATTTGGCCAATGTGGGTATGTGAGAAAGCTTGCCAGTAGCTTCTCGTGGGTCAGTGGTTCTTCCCGGGGTTTTCCCGGCTTCTTCCTCCACCATTATTACTGGCCGCCATGCATAGCCTATCGTGTGCTAAAAAATGGCATTAAACCCCACAACAACAACAACAAAAAGGCCAGTGACAAGTAGTAAACAAACAAAATCTGTTTTGCACTATTTATAGGTCAAACATGGACCACACCTCTAAGTGATGAAGAAGAATGCTGCCAATCAAGTTATATCAACTCATTTAAATTGATCTTTTAAGTAATGAATAAAAAGTAAGAACAGGAAGTCAAGTCTGATCTTTGCCTTGTATAGCTTCAAAAGCATTTCCTTTCTAGAGAAAAAAACTCCATGTATTCTTACCACTGGTGACATTTCTGTAGTCTGCAACTTCACCTATAACTTGTATCACAACTGGTGTGCCCCTTATGATCCAATCAGAGTCTACATGAACAGAGATTGCACTCAAATAAGGTCCCAGGCTGCTGTAAACACTCCAAAAGTCTGGTGCCTGACCAAGTGGTAAACCCTCTAATGTCCTGAAAAATAAATTAAAATTTGCATAGAAAATGGTTTTAAATATTACCATGTACATGCTTTTTTTTTTTTTGTTGTTCTAGGGTTTAACGCCATTTTTCAGCACAAGATAGGCTATATATAGTGGCCAGTATAACTGGTGGAGGAAGAACCCTGGTAAACACAGGGAAGAACCACCGACCCACGAGAAGCTACTGGCAGGCTTTCTCACGTACCCACGCTAGCCAAGCCTCTATGTACATGCATTTCTTTGTATATAACATTCACTCTTTAACCAATTTCCACGTTATATCATGATACTATATTATATATTATTATATTATATCATCAATGTATGTTATATACATGCTACAAAATAGTTATTATTCTCAATTCCTAAAATGTTCAACTTCAGCTCAAAATCTCAAGATACAAGATTTTCTGTACATTTACAAAAACACAAAAAAAAAATTTGCAAATTGGAAGTCAGATGGTTAGAGTCTAAATTCTAAACAGGGAAATGCCAATGTCTTCCTTGAAATAGTAAACCTGTATTTCTGGCTCAAGTTTCTTTTCAGGATCCAAAACCCATCCCCAACATTCCAAGTACCTATCAAACTTTAGTACAGCTTAAGGGTGAGTTACTATAAAATCTGAGTGGTCATTTGAGAGCAGAAATCATGCCAGGAACTTATTGTAGAAGATGACAAAATATGAAGATTTTGTTACAGCAATCATAAAAAGTAAAAGTATATTTATTAGTATACCGTAACCCTGTTGGACAGAAATTTCAACACTTAACATCTTCAACCTCAGGTTAGGTGTTAAAATTAACGTAGAGTTCTCTAAACCAGCAATTCCCAACCTCAGGCCTGGTGTTAAAATTAACATTTTGAGTTCTCTAAACCAGCAATTCCCAACCTCAGGCCTGGTGTTAAAATTAACGTTTTGAGTTCTCTAAACCAGCAATTCCCAACCTCAGGCCTGGTGTTAAAATTAACATTTGGAGTTCGCTAAACCAGCAATTCCCAACCTCATGTCTGGTGTTAAAATTATCGTTTTGAGTTCGCTAAACCAGCAATTCCCAACCTCATGTTTGGTGCTAAAATTATCGTTTTGAGTTCTCTAAACCAGCAATTCCCAACCTCAGGCCTGGTGTTAAAATTAACGTTTTGAGTTCTCTAAACCAGCAATTCCCAACCTCAGGCCTGGTGTTAAAATTAACATTTGGAGTTCGCTAAACCAGCAATTCCCAACCTCAGGCCTGGTGTTAAAATTAACATTTTGAGTTCTCTAAACCAGCAATTCCCAACCTCAGGCCTGGTGTTAAAATTAACGTTTTGAGTTCTCTAAACCAGCAATTCCCAACCTCAGGCCTGGTGTTAAAATTAACATTTGGAGTTCGCTAAACCAGCAATTCCCAACCTCAGGCCTGGTGTTAAAATTAACATTTGGAGTTCTCTAAACCAGCAATTCCCAACCTCAGGCCTGGTGTTAAAATTAACGCTTTGAGTTCTCTAAACCAGCAATTCCCAACCTCAGGCCTGGTGTTAAAATTAACATTTGGAATTCGCTAAACCAGCAATTCCCAACCTCAGGCCTGGTGTTAAAATTAATATTTTGAGTTCTCTAAACCAGCAATTCCCAACCTCAGGCCTGGTGTTAAAATTAACATTTGGAGTTCTCTAAACCAGCAATTCCCAACCTCAGGCCTGGTGTTAAAATTAACATTTGGAGTTCGCTAAACCAGCAATTCCCAACCTCATGTCTGGTGTTAAAATTATCGTTTTGAGTTCGCTAAACCAGCAATTCCCAACCTCAGGCCTGGTTTTAAAATTATCATTTTGAGTTCTCTAAATGAGCAATTCCCAACCTCAGGCCAGGTGTTAAAAAGAACCAGCAATTCCCATCCTTTTTGAGCATGAGGACCCCTCTTTAACTTATAAAAAATGTATGCGAATCCCAAAAGGTGTACTCTTAGGCTCCATTAGAATAATCTTTATTAAAAAATCTTTATGTCTTATTGACTTTACTAGTCAAAGCCATTTCTGCATTTATGGCGCTTCATCTGACAAATAATTTTAACTTCCAGCTAACGTTTGTCTCCTTGCCTGCATATTTCTAGATTTATGTCATTAGCCAAGGCTGAATTTACAGGTCATATATTAGATGCAACATAAAAATGGTGAATTAACCTGGGAACTGGCTGTTACAATCAATGTGGGATTATGCTGCATTAAGCTGCATCTGCCAACTGTGTTTCACGTAAAAGATGGTATTTACCTGTAATTATAGAGTGCTAATGTCATTTTCTTGTTGCCACATTAGGATTCTAAAGGTCACCAGAGGCCAAACAGGTGACAATTTTCCGTTGCCAATTCAGAATGTTTAGTCACGAATACAAACATTTTAGTGGCAACTTAAGAGTGTTGCCCATTAAAAAAATCTTGAGAATAACACTCTCTTGCTATAATTTCCACTAGAGGGACCAATAATTATAGATCCATAACCCTCACTGAAAAAGCTGAACTGTCCAAAGACATTTTCTTCTCTGGCAGTGAATAACTACTTAATGTGATACATTACAGGGTGGACAATTCTGCAACCAGACAGCTTTAAGTAGTACTTAATGTGATTCATTAGAAGGCATATAATTCAGCATCCAGACAGTTACCTGAAGTACTTAATTGTGATATTTTACAGAGTGGATGATTCAGCATTCAGTTACATGAGGTACCTGATGTATTATTTTAGAGGGTGTATAACTAATTCACCATCCAGGTAGTTTTGAGAAGTACTTGATGTGATACATTACAAGATGGACAATTCTGTATCCAGACCATTATGAAAAATACTTGATGTGATATTTTACCGGGTGTATGATTCAGCATCCAGACAGTTACCTGAAGTGCTTGATGGGATACATTATAAGATGTAATATTTTACAGGGTGTATGATTCAGCATTCAGACAGTTACCTGAAGTGCTTGATGGGATACATTAAAAGATGTGATATTTTACAGGGTGTATGATTCAGCATTCAGACAGTTACCTGAAGTGCTTGATGGGATACATTAAAAGATGTGATATTTTACAGGGTGTATGATTCAGCATTCAGACAGTTACCTGAAGTGCTTGATGGGATACATTAAAAGATGTGATATTTTACAGGGTGTATGATTCAGCATTCAGACAGTTACCTGAAGTGCTTGATGGGATACACTATAAGATGCAATATTTTACAGGGTGTATGATTCAGCATTCAGACAGTTACCTGAAGTGCTTGATGGGATACATTATAAGATGCAATATTTTACAGGGTGTATGATTCAGCATTCAGACAGTTACCTGAAGTGCTTGATGGGATACATTATAAGATGTAATATTTTACAGGGTGTATGATTCAGCATTCCGACAGTTACCTGAAGTGGTTGATGGGATACATTATAAGATGCAATATTTTACAGGGTGTATGATTCAGCATTCAGACAGTTACCTGAAGTGCTTGATGGGATACATTATAAGATGTAATATTTTACAGGGTGTACACGATTCCACATACAGAAAATTATATTACGTACTTCATGTAATGCATTACTGGGTAAAAAATTGAGCACTGGAGACAAATTAATTTTTGGATGTATTAAAGCTGTGTCCGCATCCTGACAGTTAAAAAAGAACTTGATACTGACACTACACTATGAATAATTCCACACCCAAACAGTTACCAGAAACTAGATGCAATATGCAATATGTTACACTGTGAATAATTCCACACCCAAACAGTTACCAGAAGTACTAGATACAATATGCAACATGTTACACTGTGAATAATTCCACACCCAAACAGTTACCAGAAGTACTTGATACAATATGCAATATGTTACACTGTGAATAATTCCACACCCAAACAGTTACCAGAAGTACTTGATACAATATGCAATATGTTACACTGTAAATAATTCCACACCCAAACAGTTACCAGAAGTACTTGATACAATATGCAATATGTTACACTGTGAATAATTCCACACCCAAACAGTTACCAGAAGTACTTGATACAATATGCAATATGTTACACTGTGAATAATTCCACACCCAAACAGTTACCAGAAGTACTAGATACAATATGCAGTATGTTACACTGTGAATAATTCCACACCCAAACAGTTACCAGAAGTACTAGATACAATATGCAATATGTTACACTGTGAATAATTCCATACCCAGACAGTTACCAGAAGTACTTGATATGATACATTACACAGTAGATAATTCTACACCCAGACAGTTACAAGAAGTACCTGATATGATACATTACATGGTGGACAATTCCGCACCTAGACAGTTACAAGAAGTATCTGATATGATACATTACACAGTAGATAATTCTGCACCCAGACAGTTACAAGAAGTACCTGATATGATACATAACATGGTGGACAATTCCGCACCCAGTTACAAGAAGTATTTGATACAATACATTATACTGTGCAAAATTCTGCACCCAGCAAGTTACGAGAAGTACTTGATATGATACATTACACAGTAGATAATTCTGCACCCAGACCGTTACAAGAAGCACCTGATATGATACATTACATGGTGGACAATTCCGCACCTAGACAGTTACAAGAAGTATGTGATATGATACATTACACAGCTGACAATTTCGCACCCAGACAGTTACGAGAAGTACTAGAGATTATATATTACAAAGAATATGATTCTGCATTCAGACAGTTATATTAAGTACTTCATTTCATAATTACACAGTGAACAATTAAACATCTTGACAATTAAGACAGCAATCCTTGACAGACTGAGCAGCTCTAGAAGATTGACAATGAAAACATCAACTACTTTAGGTCTCAAAGTTGCATGAAGCATTATTACTATGTCCAACCAGAGCATAACATGACACAACAATGTTCTAGGAATCTTGAACTTTGTTTTGTTTTTATTGCCAGAGAGCAATCAATACCTAAGGAATGTAAATGCTGTACACAGTATAACCAATCTTTACATTTTTTTATGAACCCTAATTGTTCTGGAGCAAGACAGCAATCCATATTTAAGGTGTATAACTGCAGAGCACTGCAATCATTAATCTGTGTCATGATTCCATATTGGTGCCAGCCACAATCTATATAGTAGAGGTATACAGAACACATCATTAAATAATCATAATCCCTAATTATTCTGAGTGTCCGAGTCAAACATTTCAATTATCAATAAATCAAATGACAAGACCTCGTATTTTCAACACTTTTTTAACACTAAACTCAAACTCAAGCATACAGTCTAAAATCTGGACAGACTGTAAGTTTCAATGAAACTAAAATCATACACCTTTGAGGACTTTCTTCAATTAAATTTCTTTCCAAAATTTTTTAAGTTTCATGCTGTTAAAGTTTCGAGAAGTTGGAGTCAGGATTTTGAAGTTTGGTAAACATTAGGGCAGGCCAGAAATATTGACTTTACTTTGTGCAACTGCATTCACACGTCATATCAGAATTTTCCCTACATTTCTTTTCCATTATTGATGAAACACGTCTATTTACTAGAAATCATATTATGCATCAAGGTATCATCAGGTGAATTTATCAGGCCACGTAAAAATATTCCATTTGAGGATCTCTGTATCAAAAATAATTATAAAGGGTCTAAACTGAGGACAAACAAATTTTAGAACCTTTTATTTAACCTACTGTATATACTCTCTTATATGACAAGTCCAACTGCAAACTGCACAGACCCAGATCTGCCATCACATAATGTGCAGGCAGATAAAATCTGTGCAGTTTGTTATGAGTAATCGGTAAAACAAACAACATAGACCCTGAACTGCAGGTGCATTATGCTACGGCAGATCAGGAGCTTTGTTGTTTACAGTTTTACTAGACTTAAAAAAGCAAGTACATATGGTATGTAAAATCAAGATAGGGATTGTTCACATATGATGTCACGCAGTGGGGGGAGAGAGGTCAAAATTTTGTGACCAAGTGGGGAGGTGAAGAAATGTGACATCCCAATAAATATGAGTGTGGAATGCTTCTTTCAAAAACAATATCAGAACAAAAACAATTTTGTGACCTGCATCCTCAGTCCATTTTTATCTGCAAGAGATAACAACTCTCTCAAGGATGACTTACATTGGGTAATTGTTATAACCTTTAACTGGTTTAAACTGTTGTTGTTTTTCTAATTATGTAATTCTTTTATTTAAATAATGTAATAAACACTTTAAAAACAAAATGTAGACTAAATAAACTACAGGCCTATGGATGATTAAACTTAGATTTTAGAAAAGTAAAACAATAGGCTAGCAAGACAAGTAATCACCCTCCTGATAACAGACCGACGTGATCAAAGACACACGAGTTTAGCAAGTTGAAAGATGGTATTCATTCCAATGTGAACATTTAATCTTTTTTTTTAATATTTTATTTATGTTAAAAAACAACAAATATAATTAGTTGAGTAGTTCCATGGTTGTGCCGTGTCATGCTGGGTCATAAAGGGAATAAATAACTTAGAGTTAAAGAATAAAAAAATAGAAAAACTGAGTTGGAAAAGTAAGTAAAGAAGATCCCACAAAGCAAGGGACTTGACAAAATCAAAACTGAATGCTTTATTGGAAGATAATCATGAACTGCGCACAATATCAGGGCAGATGTGGTCAACCAAAAATTGAATATCAGGACCAGATGTGGTCAACCAAAAATCAAAGAGGAACAACCATTGCTTTTGCAAACTATACTGGACATTGCAATGCATGGTTCAGCTTCTGATGAAAAAAAGATAGTTTGAAGTCTACAAGTATCAAAACCTTAGATCAATTAATACAGCATTTAAAAGAGACGGCTTTAATATAAGTCAAAGTGGACTATACCTTCATCTACTTCCTAAGCATAGTTCATCATCAGAAGGTAAACGTCATGTAACCACTATCCCAGTAAAATTAATCAGAGCGCAAAATGATTATCACACTCAACATATTGATGGCCAGTTTTGCACAGCTACAATAAGACATTTGCAAGAACAAATGAGGTTTGTTTTATCAGGCAGGATGATATATATTGTGTACCAATTGGTCTGGTCGCTGCCAATAAGGAGAATCCACTGCTAATGCACGGTGAGTATAAAGTAAGCCTTCCTGACAATGACTGGGTAGTTGCAGCTTGGCACAAGCTGATACCCTCAGTGTATGCTGGCATCAATATCCACTGCAATGGTCTTTGAAACTGAGGCACTGTTGGTTTTTCTGGCCAAACATTTATAGTCATCCGATCTGGAAAACACTCTGCATCAACAGCACCCGGCCATGGATTTGACTCTGAAAAGTTGCTGTGTCTGACAGGGTTCGATACCACAACCAGGACTGGTATTGATAAATTGGTCAAGCCGATTCTCGTGTTTACTGTTGATGGTGGGACGGATGAAAACCCACAGTATCAAAAAGTCATTAAGGTTGCTATCCACCATTTCTTTAAACAAGCTCTTAACTGTCTTCATTGCAACAAATGCTTTGGGACGAAGTGCTTTTGACAAGGGTGGAGAGAAAGATGGTGCCACTGAGCAGGGAACTGAGTGGATTAATATTACGTCATGACAACTATGGCAGCCATTTAGACAAAAGAGGTAAGACAAATGATATTGAGCTAGAGAAGAAAAACTTTGTATTTGCCAGAAAAATGTTAGCCGGAATGTGGTTACAGTTGACTGTAGACAATTACCCAACTAATGCTGCGTATATGGATCCATTAAATTCAGAGCTCATGCAGCAGGATGTATTGTGTGGAGATCAAAACTGATGTGACAACCATGTCACTCAAGCCAATACTTGCTTCAGATCTTCAGATTGTGAAGTGTGAACATGTGCTGTTCGTTAACACGAAACTCATACCTCAACATGATAAAAGACAGATTTCTTCAACCTCCATTACCTGTTGTTCAAACATATGAAGGGTTCAAAGTTCCTGAACGAGCAACAGCTGGAGCCTTGTACACATTTCTAACCTTATTCGCAACTCAAAGTCTCAAAACGTAAGACATTCTACCTCAGTCAGCAAACACATTTCAGACAATTCCATACAATATTGCCCTTCACTTCAATCTTTCCTGAATGAGAGAATTTGCAAGATATGCCACATGTACTTCAGCTCTCTGGTCAAGCTGCTCAGTGACTCAGTCCTTCACAAACAAACAGCAGTTCCATCGAAACGCATCCGACTAATGAGAGCCACTGCTAGAAGGCAACGCAAAATGATGGTCATACTAGCAAATGCAGAGAATGGAGAAAGTGTGGATTGGATTGACGAGGAATAGCTTGATATGGAGGGAATATCCCTTCCAATAAATGATATTAATCTAGAAACAAATGGATTTATTGTTCTTCCAATGGAGGAGCACCTTACTTTGCCTTGGGATAATGATAACTATGAAGAGAAATAATTAATTTATGAATACTTCAGATTTTGCACCCTTAGAATTTTTGTGGATTTGCTGAAACTTTAATATTAGTAAGAACTGAAGTGACTGATGTGTTTGATTTACATTTTGTTTTATTTTTTGTTTAAAATTAATTACATTTTTAAAATAATTATAAAAACTTGTCCTTGTCTAGGCCTAATTAAATAAACACTTTTTTACATAGAAGATTGTTGTTTTGTCTGTATAGTTAACTGATTTAAATTACATTTACTTTTCAGTATTACAAAAAGTTGTGGAAAATAATGGGGGGGGGGAGAGATGTTTGACGTAACAAAGAGGGGGGTCCAGGGTTTTGTGACGAAGTGTGATGAGGGTGGAGGGGGTAAAAAAATGGCAACAATTGCATGATGTCATATGTGGACGACCCATAATTGTTTAACGGAAATGTCATCCTCTAGTCTCAGAATGCCATGTCCAATTGCTTGTGTAATCACACTTTTATTAGATATTTATGAGATATTTGCTTCATTTATAATTGAGACATTAAATTCCAATCTTGACTGAAACTGATATGCTTTAGTACCAGAAGAGATCTCTCTTATCAGCTCCAAAGACAAGAGCCAAGCAAGTTCAGTGATCTGGAATCAAATCTCAACTGGTTTTGAACAACATTAAAGAAGAAAACTTCAAATACTATTCAATGTTTATCAAAATTTCTGCAGGAAAGAAAAAAGGCACCAAAAAAAACTGCTGGCATTAAAATGCATAGCCAAAACAGACTGGTTGCCCAGCCTAAAGGAAGTTATATTTCAAAGTCAGCTTTACAATGATCCAACAGTAAACAGTTCTAGGCAGCTGGGTGCTGGAAGCAAGTAATGTAAATATTTGTAATGGCAGCCTCAATAATATGTAATCCTGCATGTGAACCAGTCTAATTCCTCCTTGGCCACTTGAAGCCCTATCAACTTCTGAATAAACATAGACAAAGTGCAATGTGGAGAAAAGAAATCTAATGAGGATAAGACAGGGATACAAAAATAAATATAAAACAAAAATCTGTATCTCAGACATAATTGCTGGTATTAGCAATTCAAATCTGTGACACATGAATCATTCAAGTCAACTTGGATTAGACAGATTTACTTTTTAAAGGTTTTCTGTGGGGTTTCTCAATCAGATTGCCAAATCTCATATGATATAACTTTAAAAGAAGACTCAATATATGTGATTGGTCATTTTGAAACACAGCAAAACACAACAATAAATAACATTTAGTTACTATATTTGACGAAAATTAGCTGATGGAAGTAAATTAAATATTCTTGTAATCTAATTCATCCTTACAACATTCATACCAAACTTTTGATTCAAGTTTTCACACATTAGCGGTTGCAAAACAGAGCTAAACTGCAACGGTGCGAAACTAAGTTTCCACACTGGGCATGTTTCCCAAGACTTCTATTAAAAAAATCTAATTATCAAAATGTATCACTTGAGGCATGGTGAGCCATTTACATATGCAAATATATCCTCAACAGATAGCATCCCCAGCCCTACCCCAAAAAGATGATGAATTGTCTGAAAAGCCTAAAATTACAGCCAACTATGCAACTAGTTGCCTACAGCTGCAAAGGCAACAACTCTTACAAAAATTATGAATGTACGATACTCAAGATAAACATCACTACAAACTGCCCCACTGCAGTTATTGTAGAGATATGACTGGAAATTTTTCAAAGCTATGTTAAAAACCCAAAACACACACATACACATGCTTTAGTTCAGAAGATTGCTTTATATTCCATCCAGCAGTAAGAGTACAGTCTTAAATTCCATCCAGCTCTAAAAGGAGTTAATAAAAGTGCTGCAACTCCAATGAAAATGATGAGCATATGATGTAAGGTAATTAATTCAGATAATTAAGGTATTTAATTTCACCTCAATCCACCAAAACTAATACAATGTAGTTGTATTAGAAGAAGATTTTAAAATAAGGCTGCTGTAGCGGACATTTCTGAAGTCAGATTGGCACCATTTTTATTCAGAGCCAAACAGATATTATTAGATGTCTTGTGGTGAAAATTCAATACAACCATCAGGGGGAGTAACTATAGCAAGATTTTCAGGACAGCTAACATCATAGATTAACTGGACACCATAAGAATTCTTTTGATGAAAACACCATGTAAAAATGACTTTCCATTTAAGTGGAGTAACTATAACAAGATTTTCAAGATGGCCACCAGGATGGCAAAAGTAAAGTCAAATAAGTACCATTTTCATTTAGAAACAACAAGATATATTAAGAAGTTGTCTGGTGAAAACTCCATGCTGACAGAACTTTTGAAGAAGCAACAAGATTTTCAAGATGGCTGTCAGATTGCCCACATTGGAAATTACATGCACACCATTTCCATTTAGGACCAACTAGAAACTAAAACATTCAGATAGTCATTGTGGCAGTCATTTTGGAGGTTAGAGTGGCAGCATTTTCAACGATGACCAAAGAGACATCATCAGAAGTCTTTCAGTAAAATCCCCATGCTGATACAATCATTCATGCAGAAAAAGTGGTGACAAAATTTTCCACATGGCAGATGTGGTGGTCATATTGAATGTCTGAGTGGCACAAATTTCATTTAGGACAAACTAGACGTCATAAGAAGTCTATCAGTAAAAGGAGAAGTATCAGTAACAAATTCTCATGCAAACAGCAATGGTGGCCATACAGGATACGCAAGCAGCCGTATTTCATTTGGGACCAACCAGACAGGAAGTTATCCCGTCAAAGCCTCATGCTAATATGATTATTTTTTTCAGGAGTAGCCATAACAAAACTGTAACAATAGCTGCTGTGGTGGTTATAATGGATATCAAATCAGCACCAGTTTTATTTAGGACCAACCAGACATCATAAGAAGTCTTGCAGTGAAAACTCCATGTCAATATGACCATCCATTCAGGAGCAAAACTGAACAGATTTTCCAGATAGCTGCTGTGGTCGCCATACAGGATACCAGATTGGCACCATTTTCAATTGGGACCAGTAGCAGTGAAAGTCCTAGGAATCAATATGTGTATCTTTAAAAAGGTATAAAATTTCATAGCTATCAAGATTTGGCCAAGAAGTCTTTGAAAAGAAGTTTCAAGGTTTTCCTATTTTTGAAAGTGACCATATCTGATACCAGATTAACATCATTTATATTTAACTGAAACCTATCAGTGCCAGGATGCATTCAATTTCTCTAATTCTATTCACAGTTTTTAAGAAGAAAATATTTTCAGGTTTTTCTATTTTTAGTAACAGCTGCCATATTTGATGCCAGATTGGCTTCATTTCTATTTCTATGGTGGATCATTATCATTTGTACAAATTTTAAATTTCTTCATGCCAGGTTGCTTTCTATAAATTCTGGTAAATCCTATTTATGTCCTTTTCTTAATATCTATTTTTTAAGAAATAGTTTAAAATGTTTCTCTGTTTTTAGCAACTGTAGCCATGTCTGACAGGCTGGCATCAATTGTGCAAACTTTAAATGTCTCCATGCTGTGACACTTGTTGTCAAGTTTGGTCAATTTGCATTTAAGATGTTTTGGAGAAGTCAATTTAAGGTTTTTAGCAATGGTGGCCATATTGGATGGCAGATATGTATCAGCTGAATAAAGCCTGAAAATGGTCTGGCAGATTTTTAAAAAGTTGAAAATATCATTTGCTGTTGGACAACAGAATTTTACTCCGTGTGGAAATGATTGCCTCATTTGATGATGGATTGACAGAATGGTTTCAACTTTAAAGGCTTTCAATTCAGGATGCTTTCGGTCCATTCCAATCAAATTCTGTTTCCAAAGCTGAAAAAGTCACTTAAAGGTTTGCTATTTTTAGTAATAGTGGCCAGTGCCATATCGGAAGGCAGATCAGAATCATATGACAGGCCTGGATGCTCTGTACCAAGATTGGTTGAATATGCTCTGGTGGTGTTTGAAAAGAAGTTGAAAATGCTGATAGGTGATTGTTGGACACCTGATGTTGTGCAATGCAGACCATACCAACAATTCACTCTGCCTTCTTTACATACCTCTATGCCAGAATAATTTGCTACATTAGGTACAAAATAGAACGGCTAAATACATATGTAATAAATATGCAATACTGTACTAAAATTTGGATTTCTATTTCCTTTACATCCAAGAACACATACAATCTGCATATCTTACAAGACATGTGTGCAACTAAAATTCTCCAGCACTGTGTATCCAATCTTGACAGTTCAAAATTTACCTGCAGCATTATGCTTCAAAGTTTGTAACAGGTATGTCAGTATGGTAGTATTTCCCTTAGTTGGCCAGAAATGAATGGTCTAGCAGCTGCCTGGAAGGCATCCCCGGTTACTGTATAAACATCTGCTGGCAAGATGAATCATTCAAAATTGCAGACAGAATCAATCATAGCCCACTTTCAAATGAAATGAGAAATTGTTTTCTTTACCCAAATAATCACCCTTTCTATTATTTTAACTGCCTGGAGTTCAACAGTACAGCCCTATAATAAATTGAAAATTTCTTAAACAAAGAAACTGTGTCATGCAAAAAGGAACAATATCTTTATCCATTACACTCAAATATCAATCCCTTTTTTGTTCTATTGAGTATTAAAACATGACACTGATATCTCTTGGGAATAAAGTGATATTTAAAAAAATAATAACTACTTCAACCTTTCTGGACTGTGGCAAAAAAAATCTTAATCACCAACACCGTTTATGACTGTTTGTCTTAATCCTAATACCCAATTAACAGTAATCTTGTTTATCTTAATATTAATACCCAATTAACAGTAATCTTGTCTGTATTAATCTTAATACCCAATTAACAGTAATCTTGTTTATCTTAATCTTAATACCCAATTAACAGTAATCTTGTCTGTATTAATCTTAATACCCAATTAACAGTAATCTTGTTTGTCTTAATATTAATACCCAAATACCATCAGGCCAACCCGATATCACAAAAACTCTTTTTTTTAAGAAAACCTCATTTAACATGACCATCCATTCTGGATAGGCAGCGATAACAAGATCCTCAAGATGGCCACTGTAGTGAACATACTGAAATGTCTGAGTGGACACATTTTCATTAAGGACCCACTGGACCTCTTAAGAAGACTTCTGGTGAAAATCCCATTTCAAGATGACATTCCTTCTGAAGGAGAAACCATAACAAGATTTTCAAGATGGTATCAGCTCAGCACCATTTTCATTTAGGACCGACTGCTCCGGTGGCCTAGTGGTTAGAGCGTCCGCCTCGGATGCGGGAGGTCGTGGGTTAGATCCCCGGCCGAGTCATACCAGAGACTTAAAAAATGGTACTAACAACTGCCTCGCTTGGCGTTCAGCATTAAAAGGTTAGTGTTAGGACTGGTCGGCCCGGTGTCAGGATAATGTGACTGGGTGGGACATCATGCTACATGTCTGCGGCATGATGCCCCAGTGCTAGACATCACTATAAACTGCCACATTGCAGACATCGTAGCAATATGACTGAAAAATTGTTAAAGCTACATTAAAAATCAAAATCACATCATGTCATTTAGGACCAACATGAAATCAGCCTTTCAAAGAAACATCCATGTTGATACTACCATTGAAAAATGAGTAACAACAATACGATTTTCAAGATGGCTGCAATGGTGGACATACTGGATGTCTAAGCTGCACCATTTTCATTTAGGACCAACATGAAATCAGCCTTTCAAAGAAACATCCATGTTGATAATACCATTGAAAAAGGACAAGCAACAATAAGATTTTCAAGATGGCTGCAATGGTGGACATACTGGATGTCTAAGCTGCACCATTTTCATTTAGGACCAACATGAAATCAGCCTTTCAATGAAACATCCATGTTGATAATGCCATTGAAAAATGAGTAACAACAATACGATTTTCAAGATGGCTGCAATGATGGACATACTGGATGTCTAAGCTGCACCATTTTCATTTAGGACCAACATGAAATCAGCCTTTCAATGAAACATCCATGTTGATAATACCATTGAAAAATGAGTAACAACAATACGATTTTCAAGATGGCTGCAATGGTGGACATACTGGATGTCTAAGCTGCACCATTTTCATTTAGGACCAACATGAAATCAGCCTTTCAAAGAAACATCCATGTTGATAATACCATTGAAAAAGGACTAGCAACAATAAGATTTTCAAGATGGCTGCAATGGTGGACATACTGGATGTCTAAGCTACACCATTTTCATTTAGGCCAACATGAAATCAGCCTTTCAAAGAAACATCCATGTTGATAATACCATTGAAAAAGAACTAGCAACAATAAGATTTTCAAGATGGCTGCAATGGTGGACATACTGGATGTCTAAGCTGCACCATTTTCATTTAGGACCAACATGAAATCAGCCTTTCAATGAAACATCCATGCTGATAATACCATTGAAAAATGAGTAACAACAATACGATTTTCAAGATGGCTGCAATGGTGGACATACTGGATGTCTAAGCTGCACCATTTTCATTTAGGACCAACATGAAATCAGCCTTTCAAAGAAACATCCATGCTGATAATACCATTGAAAAAGGAGTAACAACAATACGATATTTAAGATGGCTGCAATGGTGGACATACTGGATGTCTAAGCTGCACCATTTTCATTTAGGACCAACATGAAATCAGCCTTTCAAAGAAACATCCATGCTGATAATACCATTGAAAAAGGAGTAACAACAATACGATTTTCAAGATGGCTGCAATGGTGGACATACTGGATGTCTAAGCTGCACCATTTTCATTTAGGACCAACATGAAATCAGCCTTTCAAAGAAACATCCATGCTGATAATACCATTGAAAAAGGAGTAACAATACGATTTTCAAGATAGGCTGCAATGGTGGACATACTGGATGTCTAAGCTGCACCATTTTCATTTAGGACCAACATGAAATCAGCCTTTCAATGAAACATCCATGTTGATAATACCATTGAAAAAGGAGTAACAACAATACGATTTTCAAGATGGCTGCAATGGTGGACATACTGGATGTCTGAGCTGCACCATTTTCATTTAGGACCAACATGAAATCAGCCTTTCAATGAAATATCCATGTTGATAATACCATTGAAAAAGGAGTAACAACAATACGATTTTCAAGATGGCTGCAATGGTGGACATACTGGATGTCTAAGCTGCACCATTTTCATTTAGGACCAACATGAAATCAGCCTTTCAATGAAACATCCATGTTGATAATACCATTGAAAAAGGACTAGCAACAATATGATTTTCAAGATGGCTGCAATGGTGGACATACTGGATGTCTAAGCTGCACCATTTTCATTTAGGACCAACATGAAATCAGCCTTTCAAAGAAACATCCATGCTGATAATACCATTGAAAAAGGAGTAACAACAATACGATTTTCAAGATGGCTGCAATGGTGGACATACTGGATGTCTAAGCTGCACCATTTTCATTTAGGACCAACATGAAATCAGCCTTTCAAAGAAACATCCATGCTGATAATACCATTGAAAAAGGAGTAACAATACGATTTTCAAGATAGGCTGCAATGGTGGACATACTGGATGTCTAAGCTGCACCATTTTCATTTAGGACCAACATGAAATCAGCCTTTCAATGAAACATCCATGTTGATAATACCATTGAAAAAGGAGTAACAACAATACGATTTTCAAGATGGCTGCGATGGTGGACATACTGGATGTCTAAGCTGCACCATTTTCATTTAGGACCAACTAGACCATGGGATGAATGTGCCTGCAAAGCTTCAAGGCAATCGTCCAAGTAATTTAGGAAGAATGTCAATAATAAATCTGTGCTACCAGATGGACAACCCATAAGCTCATCTTGTCTATGACCAGTAGAGCTATAAATGGAAGAAGGTTCAAGGCTAGAAATTACCAACCAGTACCTCCTACCTACACTATGCCAAGTATCCAACTGCTAGTGTGGGTTTCTGACCGGAAGCTTTGAAATGCAACTGTTAACAGCATCTCTAGTAAACAGCGTTAATTTGCAGTCTTTGATTTAGGCAAGGCCTTCCATTGAACACTGTTGCAAACCAACAGTGAAAATCCACTACACTTGATTTTCACGCATATTATACTCTAACTTTTTTTATATGTTACCATACACCACACATATTCAAGGGTGACTGATGTGATAAAATATATAAATGTAGATTGTGCAATCCTTTGTTGTGGCACCATTTGTTTTGATCAAAGAAATGATTCATCTAAAGAAATGATTCATCTGCATTTTAGATGTCACAGCCTTATGTAACCTGTACATCATATTCTGGTTGAAACCTGTTATCATTCACTATTCAAAAAGCAGAATTAAAGCTGAAAAATTAACTGCCTGACAGCCGAAGATGACTAATTCTGACCTTTGTGTCTCTAAGGGGCATGGAATCACATTAAAATAGCTATGATTAATTATTTATTTGATGAATATGATGAAAAGAAAAAATATACCGAACGGTATCTTGCTCTTTTTCATGTTCTTCAGGACACAAATGATTTTATATCTACATGGCCAAGTCAACGAAGCCTGATAATGCCCCTTCCAACCAAGCAGGCCAGATATTAAAGACACTGCATGAGTGAGGCATGTTTACTTTTTGACATTGATTTTAGTATTGTAAAACAACAATTACCCAGCAGAGACACTAGCAGCTTACCTCAACTCAGAAAAATCACTTTTCTTTAGCCATCACTCTTGAACCATCAAATGCACAGACAGTAGCTATGTTCAAATTTGCTATGTTCAAATTCCTCCACAAGAGGTCCTTAATAGCACAGACAGTATCTATGTTCAAATTCCTCCTCAAGAGGTCCTTAATAGTACAGACAGTAGCTATGTTCAAATTCCTCCTCAAGAGGTCCTTAATAGTACAGACAGTAGCTATGTTCAAATTCCTCCACAAGAGGTCCTTAATAACATAGTAGCTATGTTCAAATTCCTCAAGAGTTCCTTAATAGCACAGACAGTAGCTATGTTCAAATTCCTCCTCATGAGGTCCTTAATAGCACACAAAGGAGCTATGTTCAAATTCCTCCACAAGAGGTCCTTAATAGCACACACAGTATATATGTTCAAATTCCTCCTCAAGAGGTCTTTAATAGCACAGACAGTAGCTATGTTCAAATTCCTCCACAAGAGGTCCTTAATAGTACAGACAGTAGCTATGTTCAAATTCCTCCACAAGAGGTCCTTAATAGTACAGACAGTAGCTATGTTCAAATTCCTCCACAAGAGGTCCTTAATAGCACAGACAGTAGCTGTGTTCAAATTCCTCCACAAGAGGTCCTTAATAACATAGTAGCTACATTCAAATTCCTCCTCAAGAGGTCTTTAATAGCACAGACAGTAGCTATGTTCAAATTCCTCCACAAGAGGTCCTTAATAGTGGCATTTTAAATAGCATAGAGATTCTAAGCTGAACACATTATTATGATAAATACATATTCTGTGCAAATTTGTTTTCTTTCATTGTGCTGGTTTTTTTTTTAAAGGATGGGAACATAATGAGTGGGGAGATAATTTCACTAATAACAACAGATCTCTTAACCTGAATGATACATTCATAGGCAGCCATATAAATAATTCCATATGGGGAACTGCAATCAAGTGATAAATAAAAAATATAAAACTACCGTATTTTCCGGCCTACAAGTCGATGCGGAGTATAAGTAGAATTGACCAATTTTGTAAATTTTCCATCCTTCATCCATATATAAGCCGATTCGGAGTATAAGACGAGGCCAGGTCAATAACTTGGCTTTGTATTTTATACTAGTAACTTTCGGTTGCATGAATATTGATGGTATCGTTGTATGATATTCCATATTACCGGCAATTGTGAAATTGCATTACCGATGCTAACATGCTTGTGATTTTACTTCTGAACTGCTATATTCTGTTATCAATTGACACAGCTGAATAAACAGTCCATGCTTGTTTTATTATAATTGAAAGCACATCCATGTTGTAGTTCATTTTATTACCTGTAGTTACGAACGTAACTTGTACAAACTTGTCATTTTCTATCGTAAGTTTGAAAGTCACGGACTTCGTTAAATCAATTTGTATATAAATATATATATATATATATATATATATATATATATATATACTATTTTTTAAGTGTTTGTTCTGTTTGGACTTGGCTATAATTAACATTTTATTACTAATCTATTCAATGATATACCCCACTATTATCTTTATTGGCGAGTTCGAATACAAAGTAATGGGTATGATCTCTTGTCCTTATAACAAATTTTGTATGGACAATGACTTCAATAAAATGTTGACAGATTTTCATTTCCCTAAAAAAAGCCTCATTTCCCTACTGGCAGCCTCGCTGATTTGACCTATTCTGTCGATTCTTGCCCTCAATCTGGTTTCATTTATAGCCAAAGCGCTAAGCATGTTTAATTATCGTGTAAATAACACTGCATAGCCATGTGGTTGTTGTGACAATGTACATCGTAATTAAAACAAGAATGAATTGTTGATTTAGAAGTGTTTATTGATAATGGAATATAGTAGGCTCATAATACATGAGGATTATCACAATCGTCAGGTAACTCAAAATACCGTCTTTTTTCTCTTTGCAAAAGCTACAAATAAAAACCGCCCTGAATAAAAGAACGATCTTGTACACAGACAATTTTTTTCATCGCTCACTCTCTCTCTCTCTCGTGCGCACACACACAAGCACGCGCGCGCTCACAATATATCTGATTTTAGTTTAGTTTACACCTTATTTGTTTTAATTATGATATCCATTGCAACAAGAGCCACGTGGCTGTGCATGCTACGATTATTCCTTCCAGTTGAAACCAGTTTTGAGTGCAAGATTCAACAGATGAGAACTTTACAAGTTCCAGCTTAAAAGCCACTATGTAAGACTTGTGTGATTTGACGGGAGGCATTGTGAGATAAGTTGTATGATTTGTACGGGGATATTTATATGAACGATTATGACTGAAAAGATTGATCAAAATATACCGAACTCATTAAAATGTGCCCGTACTATAGCAATGAAAACAATGCCCATGGCTAAATTCATTATTTACATCTAGAGAAGGGAGTGGGCATCATTTCCTGTTGTACTTAATCCCACTGATATTAAAAACAGGTAGCGTAATTGATGCGGATTAATAATAAAGAACAATGGGGTACCAGCAATATGGTAACTAGTATCGGTAGCTAAAGCCAATATCAAGGTCTAAACAATTGCGGCAACTGGCTTTGATTGTTGTTAGAAACCAAAGACCAATTTATCAACAACCGGTATAATCAAAGAGAGACACCAAATCGTCAGCTGGTTAAGAATGAATATAGGTGAAGTGTTGACATTACAATTTGGTTTAAACTGAATTGCGAAACTAAAAATCATGGATCACTGATGATCTATGAGTACTGGTAGTCCATCTATATATCTGATTTGAGTGTAGTTTAAACCTAATTTATTTGAGAAACTTTGTCAAATACAATTAGAAACATATGATTTGGGGGATTCAGTAGAATGCATGATCTACATTATTTTATAAATAATCATAGAACGCTCGAGTTAATATGGATTACATCCCTTTGTAGGATCAATTGGATCAATCTAAAAGCTATGCCGGTAATTGCTCACGTGTGTCCAACATTATACTGGAAAATCAAATATTAATGGACCAGTTATTTCATATCTTTCTTTTTAGGAACAAACAATATGCTTTGAATTAGCACAGTACACTATAGAGTATAGACCATAAGTGTGCTAAGCGGCCCGGTGAAGTTTTTACTGTTACGGTAAATTGTTTTCTTTTATTTTATGTTTGAGAAATAAGAAAAAACATGCAGAATGCAAAATAAATAATGACAACACTTACAAATATAAACGCAGTCACATTAGTTTATGACAATTTATTGACATAGTAATTTAACATGAATTTGTACGTCTATGTGACCTGTTTTCGATTATGCCAATTATACAGCAATGTCAATAGCATACCAGATACTGTAATCCATATATAAGTCGATGCAATTTCAATGACACAATCCATATATAAGTCGATTCGGATTATAAGACGAAGACCGAACTTTCAAGTCAAAAAGTATCGACTTATACGCCGGAAAATACGGTAAACTTTTGGATAAAAATAAAAATAAATTAATTTTTGCTTAATAATTACATCATAAAGCAAGAGGTCCAACCCAGGGCCTCATATCAGTCTTATGGTGTACACTGGTCTAAAAGACAAATGTATTAGTAACAAATCAAGCAACCAGAATTCCAAGACAGCCTAATCAGTACAACTTGCAGCCATTTGTTTGAAACTACTGGCATTTGAAATTTTTAACTGTATTTCTACTGGTTGAAACTGCTGGTATTTGACATCTTTAACTGTATTTTTATTGTCTGAAACTGCTTGTATTTGACATCTTTAACTGTATTTCTATTGTTTTAAACTGCTGGTATTTGACATCTTTAAATGTATTTCTATTGTTTGAAGCTGCTGGTATTTGACATCTTTAACTGTATTTCTATTCTTTGAAATGGCCGGTATTTGACATCTTTAACTATATTTCTATTGGTTGAAACTGCTGGTATTTGGCATCATTAACTGTATTTCTACTGGTTGAAACAGCTGGTAATTGACATCTTTAACTGTATTGCTATTGGTTTAAACTGTATTTCTATTAATATAAAATTAACATACCCATTTGTAACCTGACATGACTCATCTGCAGTCCAATTCAGTGTGGTTATCTTGTCAAGGCACACACAGGAAAAACTATCTGATCCTTGACATCCAAAATAGGCAAACCTGAAAAAAATGTACCAAATAATAATTACCAAATAATAATGTACATCATATTTTATTCTTCAGGAGTTACGAAAATGACGTCTCCATCTTGAGGTCAGTGTACCACTTGTTTTGAGAAAAGGTCGCCGTGTAAAAGGAGTGGGTTCACAAGAGACTAAAAAATACACGTTAGCTCAGTTGGTACAGCACCAGAATTGAAATGCAAAGGTCATGGGTGCTGGAAGATAACAGGGTAACAGTAATTCAGCAAAATCATTGAAACAGCAATTTAACACAAAATGTACAATCTAAAAAGAAAAGAATAATAATTCGCTCAAATACTTGATCTTATATACTCCTTAACTATCCAACATAGATTTTAAAGCGCAATCAGGATTTAGAAAGTACCACTTGTGCCAAAACAGAACTTTCCAAATTAATTCATCTTTGGCTGAAGGAAATGGATAATGAACAATGACTGGGATTGTTTTCCTTGACTTCAAGAAAGCCTTTGATCTTTTTCATCATGAAATTCTGCTGCAAAAGTTGAACTGTTACAGGTTCGACAATCCTTCTTTAAACTGGTTTAGATCATACCTAAACCAAAGGTATCAACAAATAAGCATTGGCAATATTAGCTCTCAAACTCGCACAATTCATTCAGGGGTCTCTTAAGGCTCAGTTTTGGACCCTCTCCTATTTCTTATCTATATCAATGATCTACCATTAAATAATGAATCCACAAATACAGATTTGGTTGCAGATGATGCAACCTTGTATACATCTAGTTTTGATACTGAAGTTGTCCAAATGAGATTAAACTCGGAGCTTATTAGAGTCCAAAACTGGGCACAACAAAATAGGATGGTAATTAATGAAGGTAAAACAAAATGTATAATTTTGGGGACATCACAAAAGCTACACAAGTCAGGGAACCCAGAACTATCTTTTGCAATAAATAATCATCCATTAGAAAATGTCAAACATGAAAAGCTTGTAGGTGTGTCCATAGATAATAATTTATTATGGAATGACCATATTGATAAGCTTTGTAAAACACTGTCATCCAAAATTGCCCTACTCAGCAGACTCAAGAAATATTAACCTATGGAAACTCAAAATCTATACTACCAGTCATATATTCTTCCAACAATGGATTATTGTTCAAATGTATGGGGAAACTGTGCTAAATCTGAGCTTGACAGGATTTATAAAATTCAGAAACAAGCAGCACGCATAATTTTTGATGCATCTATTGATCATCCCTCAAAAGCATTGTTTACAGAACTCAAATGGTTCACAATATATGACAGGATAGATTTTCACAAGGCAGTTCTTTTACATAAATGTCTACATGGAACTGCACCAGTGTATCTTCAGAACTTATTCAGGATTTTTTCAACACAATACCAGTTGAAATCAATATCATATGGAAAACCTTCTAGCACCAAAACCAAGAACAGAACAATTTAAAAAGAGCTTCCAATACTCTGGTACAGTTCTGTGGAACAAGCTTCTTCTACATGTAAAATCTGCTGAAAATATTAGAGTATTTAAGAAGAGATATCATAAGCATGTATGTACTTCTAATAGATAATGGAATTGAGTATTTTAATACTAAACATGTTAAAATAAACAATAATTATTGCTATCTTCATACAATGTGCATTGTTATACTTTCCTTAAGACGACCAAAACAGAAAATAGTCCTTGACTAATGAGTCACCCTCTATAAATAAAGCCTTATTATTATTATTATTATTATTATTATACTGCATGCAAACATCCATCCAAAACAATGTACATTTGACTAGACAAGGAGGGATGGATGCACTCAACCACTTCGATTGTATCTATTTTTATTCTGAATGTAAGCAGAAAAATTTATGAGTTACACACTTTCAGTGTATCCTATCACATGTGCAAAATTCCAAGTGACCACTAACCAATTTGATGCATGTTGTCCTCAAAGGGTCAAACAGCAAAAAGTATCTCAATGTGATAAAAGACACATTTCTATATATATATATATTCAAGAAATTCACTGGATGTGTTCAGATCCGAAATCACAAATAGCATAAGGTACATGAAGTGGTCACTTAAAAATGGAGTGGGGGAGGTAAACTAATTTTTCATCCACCATCATCTAGAACGCTTCATGCAAACGCATAGCTGAGCATCACTGTATCCTTCCGCGGATGTGACATCTGAGTACTCTGCACCATTTCACATACTTACTCTTCATGGTGAGTGGGAGCTCCAAGTGTTCAAGAAGTTCTCTGATGAAGACAAGATGACATTATGTCCCCCGAGTTCCTGTTTAGATGCCATCTGACAAGGAGGTGATAGTGGGACTT
Organism: Sinohyriopsis cumingii; assembly: GCA_028554795.2. NCBI lineage: Eukaryota > Metazoa > Mollusca > Bivalvia > Unionida > Unionidae > Sinohyriopsis > Sinohyriopsis cumingii. The sequence goes on from CM068839.1 coordinate 99,293,347, forward strand.
GATCCATAGCATCGGCTCTAATTGTGGAAAGTCGGTGACCAGTACAAGATGATTATTGACCAGTATGATCTGACCTATCAATGAGACAAACTGACCAGTCACCAAACACTGAAAGGTCACTTTGATGAACTGACCAGTGACCAGTCAGCAGACACTGACCAGTGACCAGACCAGTCACTGGTCAGGAGACATGCACATCTGAGCCTATTTCATCTTTATCACTCACACTAAGGTGTGTTTCCTCTTCTCCAATTCAGCTGAGCATGAGACACTACCCTGAAAGAATTAACTGTGCGGCAACTACTCTTTGCAGTATGATGCAATAAGCTACCCAGGGGCTGAGACAAGCTGTGCACTCCCTTTCTAAAAGGCTACTGTGAACATCTACTCCCCAAACATTCATTTCCTGCCATAAGAAGGACTTGTACCCAAAAAGACTGGCCCCAAAAGATCCCAATACCCAGAAGTGTACTTAAGAGCTGGGCTCCCAGAAGATGCAAGAGAAACACCTTATTAAACGATGATGAGGGGGAGTGATGTTTCCTCCATCCTATATAAGTACATCTGGAAATGGCTAGATCCCAGACTTCGTTAGTCCAGGTTATGAAAAAGTATAATGAATCTTACATGTATGCTCTGAACATGTGAGGCAGTCTGGGCGAGTGTTCCAAGGGTCCTTTATATTGGCACACTTTCCTGCAGACTGTTCTGACATTATCATCTAAAATAAAATTTATCAGAAAGAGAGCAATAATGATGACATTATGTATCATATGATATACAACCAACCTGCTTTGTATACAGTGTGTTATTATGTATCATATGACATACAACCAACCTGCTTTGTATACAGTGTGTTATTATGTATCATATGACATACAACCAACCTGCTTTGTATACAGTGTGTTATTATGTATCATATGACATACAACCAACCTGCTTTGTATACAGTGTGTTATTATGTATCATATGACATACAACCAACCTGCTTTGTATACAGTGTGTTATTATGTATCATATGACATACAACCAACCTGCTTTGTATACAGTGTGTTATTATGTATCATATGACATACAACCAACCTGCTTTGTATACAGTGTGTTATTAAGTATCATATGACATACAACCAACCTGCTTTGTATACAGTGTGTTATACTGTATTCTATATACAATCCATTGAATTTGTGTACAGTGTATGCTACATACAATCCAGCGCATTTGTATACAGTGTGCTACTGTATATACAATCTAGTGTTTTTCTGTAAAGTGTGTGCTATATACAACCAACCTGCTTTGTATACAGCGTGTTATACTGTATTCTATATACAATCCATTGAATTTGTGTACAGTGTATGCTACATACAACCAACCTGCTTTGTATACAGTGTGTTATACTGTGTTCTATATACAATCCATTGAATTTGTGTACAGTGTATGCTACATACAACCAACCTGCTTTGTATACAGTGTGTTATACTGTGTTCTATATACAATCCATTGAATTTGTGTACAGTGTATGCTACATACAACCAACCTGCTTTGTATACAGTGTGTTATACTGTATTCTATATACAATCCATTGAATTTGTGTACAGTGTATGCTACATACAACCAACCTGCTTTGTATACAGTGTTATACTGTATTCTATATACAATCCATTGAATTTGTGTACAGTGTATGCTACATACAATCCAGCGCATTTGTATACAGTGTGCTACTGTATATACAATCTAGTGTTTTTCTGTAAAGTGTGTGCTATATACAATCCAGTGCATCTGTATACAGTGTGCTATATAAAATCCAGTGCATTTGCATATAGTGTATGCTATATACAATCCAGTGCATTTGCATATAGTGTGTGCTATATACAATCCAGTGCATTTGCATATAGTGTGTGCTATATACAATCCAGTGCATTTGCAGTGTGCTATATAAAATCCAGTGCATTTGTATATAGTGTATGCTATATACAATCCAGTGTATTTGTATATTGTGTATACTATATACAATCCAGTGCACTTTTATACAGTATGTTATATACAATCGAATGCATTTGTATAGTGTATGCTATATACAATCCAGTGCATTTGTATACAGTATGCTATATAAAATCCAGCATATTTGTATATAGTGTATGCTATATACAATTCACTGCATTTGTATACAGTGTATGTTATATACAATCCGGTGTATTTTGTATATAGTGTATGCTATATACAATCCAGTGCATTTGTATAGTGTATGTTATATACAATCCAATGCATTTTGTATACAGTGTATGCAATATACAATCCAGTGCATTTGTATAGCATATGCTATCTATAATCATGTGTATTTGTTTACAGTGTATGTTATATATAATCCAGTGCCTTTGTATACAGTGTATGCTATATACAATCCAGTGCATTTGTATGGTGTATCCTATATACAATCCAGTGCATTTGTATACAGAGTATGCCATTTACAATCCAGTGTATTTGTATACATTGTACGCTATATACAATCCAGTGTATTTGTATAAAGAGTATGCTATATACAATCCAGTGCATTTGTATGCTGTATGCTATGTACAATCCAGTGCATTTGTATACCGTGTATGCTATATACAATCCAGTGCATTTGTATACCTTGTGTGCTATATACAATCCTGTGCATTTGTATGGTGTATGCTATGTACAATCCAGTGCATTTGTATACAGAGTATGCCATTTACAATCCAGTGTATTTGTATACATTGTATGCTATATACAATCCAGTGCCTTTGTATAGTGTATGCTATATACAATCCAGTGCATTTGTATGGTGTATGCTATGTACAATCCAGTGTATTTGTATACCGTGTATGCTTTATACAATCCTGTGCATTTGTATACAGAGTATGCTATATACAATTCAGTGTATTTGCATACATTGTATGCTATATACAATCCAGTGTATTTGTATAAGAGTATGCTATATACAATCCAGTGTATTTGTATACGGTGTATGCTATATACAATTGAATGCATTTGTATACACTGTATGCTACAATCCAGTGCATTTGTATACAGTGTATGCTATATACAATCCTGTGCATTTGTATGGTGTATGCTATATACAATTCAGTGCATTTGTATACATTGTATGCTATATACAATCCAGTGTATTTGTATAAAGAGTATGCTATATACAATCCAGTGTATTTGTATAAAGAGTATGCTATATACAATCCAGTGTATTTGTATAAAGAGTATGCTATATACAATCCAGTGTATTTGTATATGGTGTATGCTATATACAATCCTGTGCATTTGTATGGTGTATGCTATGTACAATCCAGTGTATTTGTATACCGTGTATGCTATATACAATCCAGTGTATTTGTATACAGAGTATGCTATATACAATTCAGTGCATTTGTATGCATTGTATGCTATATACAATCCAGTGTATTTGTATAAAGAGTATGCTATATACAATCCAGTGTATTTGTATACGGTGTATGCTATATACAATGCAGTGCATTTGTATAGTGTATGCTATATAAAAACCTGTGCATTTGTAGTGTATGCTAAATACAATCCAGTGTATTTGTATAGAGTATGCTATATACAATCCAGTGTATTTTGTATAGTGTATGCTATATACAATCCAGTGCATTTGTATAGAGTATGCCATTTACAATCCAGTGTATTTGTATAGTGTCTGCTATATAAAATCCAGTGTTTTTTTGTATACAGTGTATATTATATAAAATCCAGTTTATTTGTATACACTGTATGTTATACACAATCCAGTGCATTTGTATAGTATATGCTATATACAATCCTGTGCATTTGTATAGTGTATGCTATATACAATCCAGTGTATTTTTATAGTGTCTGCTATATAAAATCCAGTGTTTTTTGTATACAGTGTATACTATATACAATCCAGTTTACTTGTATACACTGTATGCTATATACAATCCAGTGTATTTGCATACAGTGTATGCTATATACAAATCCAGTGTATTTATGTAGATTATGCTATATACAATCCAGTGTATTTGTATACAGTGTATGCTATAAACAAATCCAGTGTATTTGTATAAAGAGCATACTATATACAATCCAGTGTAATTGTATACAGTGTATGCCATATACAATCCAGTGTATTTGTATAAAGAGTATGCTATATACAATCCAGTGTATATGTATACAGTGTATGCCATATAAAATCCAGTGCATTTGTATACAGTGTCTGCTATATACAATCCAGTGTATTTGTATACAGTGTATGCTATATACAATCCAGTGTATTTGTATACAGTGTATGCTATATACAATCCAGTGTATTTGTATACAGTGTATGCTATATACAATCCAGTGTATTTGTATACAGTGTATGCTATATACAATCAAGTGTATTTGCACAAGGTAAACAATGATTCACCATTGAGGAATTTCTTGTCTGTTCTTAACAAGACATTCAGTTATTAAACTTTTATTTTTCTCTAAGAATAATGCACACACACACACACACACACACACACACACTGCAAAGTGAGTTGTGCATAACCACTATTAATATACACTGGTGATATGGAAAAAACACTGAACTGATGTTCAATCAATTATTTGAAATAAAAGAATATAAATTCCTATTCAACTGAGGGAGGGCCAATGTTGCATTGCTACTTGAACTACAATTCTACTCATTAACCAATTGTATATTAAAAATAAGAGAGGTGTACCCAAACCCATAAAAGGGTGGGATACATTTTAAACCAAGAGGTGCTTTCCAGAACTAATTTCTAAAAAGGGGCAGTGGTTACCAGCACATACTGAGAAAATTAGTTAAATTGTTACAAAAATTAAAAATAATATTGTTACTGGGAAAATCATAAAGTGGTTTTAAACTCACAACAAAGAATATTACTCCAGTAATGTTATGTACAACACAAGCATTAAAGATGTGTCCATGAAAATGGCAACTGTTCTGCACATTGACATGTGAGGTAAACGAGTGAACTGCATCTCATTGGCAATTCTCCCCTCCACGAGTGGATGCATTCACATTGAACAGATGTGGGTTTCCAACACAAAAATTAATCCTACGCAATAGCGGCAGGTTAGTTATTGCTGCTATTAAAGTACCTTCTAATTTTCAATGACCGTGTCCCATTTATTTGTTATGTAAGTCATGATTTTAATCAAAATGGCACCGTGCATTAACGCTTCAAATGTGCTCTAATTGTTACGACTGAGAAGATTAGTCTCCTAAACTCCGTTGATAACTCGCACACGACTGGGTCACAAACCTCAGACCACACTATAAAGGACGGCACATGTTGCCAAGGAAACCTTACCAAACGTTTCTAAAATTAATAAGAAATATATGTAATTAAACATTCATATACAATGAACATTATTAATATTTCATACATTTTATTTACATACCATTTCAAACACATTTTCAAAATAGATTCCATTCTATTATTATAACAAATACTGCATGTCCAAATAAATTACTGACATATAAGATTTGCTTTTATAAACTTGAATCCACACTGTCTTGAGCCTTAATGGACAGAACGCACCATTGTTGACTGAAGTGGTAAATATGGTTTGGGCTAAATACTGCCAACTCAGCATGTTTTCCCAATGTTGATACCATTATCTGCCACCTCTCCATTAGCTGCAGGGAATAAAAACTATATCCATAATTACAATTGGTGCTCTATTAGATATGACAAGCCAACTTCAATAAATCATCTTATGACAACTCCATGGTCTGCATGGCTATTAATAATTTCTCTTTCAAAATTGTGCAACTGTCGCCAATCAATCTGACTCTAGCCATGTCTGTCACTCCAAACATTATCTGAATGATAGCATTTCTCTTGTATTTTTCTAATTGACCATTGACTGAAAATGCTGCTAATACTGAATACTACTTAGAAGGCATTATTATTCGTAACATTAAATGATCCATTCTACGTCAAATTATTGTGCAAAAATGTAACTATTTGAAACAGTTAATGATCCATTAATTCGAAATTATTACGTAAAAATGTAACTATTTGTAACAGTTAATGATCCATTAATTCGAAACTATTACGTTAAAACGTAACTATTTGTAATAGTTAATGATCCATTAATTCGAAATTATTACAAAAAAATGTAACTATCTGTAACAGTTAATGATCCATTCAATGTGAAATTATTACATAACAAAAAAGATTTTGTTGGAAATTACATAAATCATGAAATACATATTGTAGGGCCAGAATTTTAAGTGGGGGTTAAGTCAGATATGCTTGTTTAATTAAAAAATAAAAAGTGCACCTAAACAATATTATACACAGTGTTATAAAGTATACATAGACACAGATTTATCTGCAATACTCTCTGAAGCATGATATCAAATGTATTATTTGGCTGGATGCAATTTTATCACTGCTGCACCTTTGATGTACTGTCCCCCTCTCCTCCAAATTTGGGGGGCACACACATCATGTCAAGAGATAAAGAAAAATACTAGATTGTAGTCTTGGTACAAACAAAAATTGAAATTAACTTATTTCTCTGACAGTTTTGCCACCTCAACTCTGCTGTCTCACTAATTATCATCTTTTGCAAACATATTTACAATATTGCAATAAATGCGTGATCTAGTGCTCGGGAAAACCATAAAAATTATATTACATGTTTAAATACCTAATTCATTTAATAAGAGCTGTGCTAGGGTATTTTCCATTCCATATACAGCACTCACTTAACAGTAGCATTCACTCACTATCTCCTCTATTTATTTTATTACTACTAAACAATGCCACAAACCTAAAATGTTTTGATGGCCAAAAAATGAAAATTGTCATACTAGATGCTGTTTGTTTTTGTTTCTTCTTCGCTGACATAAAAGTACCCAGAAGGAGGCACACACGAGTCAAGGTTTGAGGGATGCTGTGCAACAAATTGTACAAAACCTGAAATTCTGCACTCAAGCTGTAACATTCATTATGATTCTTTTTTTTTAAGACAATATGGAAAGTCATACAAATTGGTAAGTTTGGAACTCTTAGATCTTCTGCCCATTAGGCTGTTTAACTTCAAAGTTGTGACTACATATAAACATCCCTCATGTTTTATGTCAAACAATATCTTTGGTTCATTGTAATAAAAAAACCTCCAGGTCCTTCTTGTTTCCTTACTTAGATTATCAGAAAACAAAATCTGATACTGATGCCGTTTAGACAAAGTTTTAAACTTCTACAGGATAAATTTTATGTATTAGAAAGGCTAGAATTTAACCTTTACAGTACTTGCAAGTGGAAAGAAATAAAATTGTAAAACCCTTTTGGGGGGGTTGTGAGTTACGGGTTAACACAATTTTTCAGTACATTATTGGCTATACATGGCAGCCGGAGGAAGAACCAGGGAAAACCCTCAAGAAGAACAACAAATTCATTGGCAGCTACTAGGAAGCTTTCTCACATACCCTTACTGGCCAAGCCAAACACCTGAACCAATGAGGACAGATGTGAAATGTCCTCTTCGAGCCCTCTGCCATCCTAGGCCCCCAGTATGAAAATAATTTCCAGAATTCAAGATCATTTCTTTCTTTTTAACTGTCAAGTGCTGAAACAATCTCTGATATTCTTCAGCAATAACATCATGTACAAATTACCAGTAGCTTTCTGGCACACTTATTGGATGTCACCTTGGCACCATTTTCATGTAGGACAAAGTAAACACCATGCCAAAATGATCATCCTTTCAGGGGGTAGTAGCCACAACAAAAATTTTAAGACAATCATATCCATAATGGATGTACTATCGCCACCATTTTCATTTAGGACTTTTTCAAAAATGCATCCCCCTTTGATAAATTAATAACTATTGGAATAATTTCTTCACTACACCATATCAGACATCAGATCAAACACCATTTTCATTCAAAATGAATTGGATATAAAAAAAAGTATTCTCTTCAAAACCCCACATTAATATGACTTTCCATTCAAGTACAGTTGTTATAACAAGAATTTTAATATAGCTGCCAATATTAGTGGCCATTTGGATATAAGGTCATCCCCATTTTTGTTTAGCACCAGCATGACATCATCACACTCCCATGCCAAGACAACCATCCATTCAGAAGAAATAACTGTAACAAGATTTTCAAGATGGCTGTTCAGGTGGCCATGTTGAACTTCAGATCGGAAATCATGTTTGTGTACTATCAACTAGACATCGTAAGAAGTCTTTTAGCTAAAACCCTATGTTGACATTACCATCCATTCTACAGTAATAAGAAGTTTTTCAAAACAGCCACCGTGGCCATTTTGAACATCAGATGATCACCATTTTCATTCAGAAACAACTAGACATGATAAGAAGTCTTTTAGTGACAACTCAAAAATGACATCACCATCAACTTAGAGGGAGAAGCAATAACACCATCAGCTTAGAGGAAGCAGCAATAACACCATCAACTTAGAGGGACAAGCAATAACACCATCAACTTCGAGGAAGAAGCAATAACACAATCAACTTAGAGGAAGAAGCAATAACACCATCAACTTAGAGGGACAAGCAATAACACCATCAATTTCGAGGAAGAAGCAATAACACAATCAACTTAGAGGAAGAAGCAATAACACCATCAACTTAGAGGGACAAGCAATAACACCATCAATTTCAAGGAAGAAGCAATAACACCATCAGCTTAGAGGGAGAAGCAATTACACCATCAACTTAGAGGGAGAAGCAATAACACCATCAACTTAGAGGGAAAAGCAATAACACCATCAACTTAGAGGTAGAAGCAATAACACCATCAACTGAGAGGGAGAAGCAATAACACCATCAACGTAGAGGGAGAAGCAATAACACCATCAACTTAGAGGGGGGAGCAATAACACCATCAACTTAGAGGAAGAAGCAATAACACCATCAACTTAGAGGGAGAAGCAATAACACCATCAACGTAGAGGGAGAAGCAATAACACCATCAACTTAGAGGGGGGAGCAATAACACCATCAACTTAGAGGAAGAAGCAATAACACCATCAACTTAGAGGGAGAAGCAATAACACCATCAACTTAGAGGAAGAAGCAATAACACCATCAACTTAGAGGGACAAGCAATAACACCATCAATTTCAAGGAAGAAGCAATAACACCATCAGCTTAGAGGGAGAAGCAATTACACCATCAACTTAGAGGGAGAAGCAATAACACCATCAACTTAGAGGGAAAAGCAATAACACCATCAACTTAGAGGTAGAAGCAATAACACCATCAACTGAGAGGGAGAAGCAATAACACCATCAACGTAGAGGGAGAAGCAATAACACCATCAACTTAGAGGGGGGAGCAATAACACCATCAACTTAGAGGAAGAAGCAATAACACCATCAACTTAGAGGGAGAAGCAATAACACCATCAACGTAGAGGGAGAAGCAATAACACCATCAACTTAGAGGGGGGAGCAATAACACCATCAACTTAGAGGAAGAAGCAATAACACCATCAACTTAGAGGGAGAAGCAATAACACCATCAACTTAGAGGGACAAGCAATAACACCATCAATTTCAAGGAAGAAGCAATAACACCATCAGCTTAGAGGGAGAAGCAATTACACCATCAACTTAGAGGGAGAAGCAATAACACCATCAACTTAGAGGGAAAAGCAATAACACCATCAACTTAGAGGTAGAAGCAATAACACCATCAACTGAGAGGGAGAAGCAATAACACCATCAACGTAGAGGGAGAAGCAATAACACCATCAACTTAGAGGGGGGAGCAATAACACCATCAACTTAGAGGAAGAAGCAATAACACCATCAACTTAGAAGGAGAAGCAATAACACCATCAACTTAGCGGGAGAAGCAATAACATCATCAACTTAGAGGGAGAAGCAATAACACCATCAACTTAGAGGGACAAGCAATAACACCATCAACTTAGAGGGAGAAGCAAAAACACCATCAACTTAGAGGAAGAATTAATAACACCATCAACTTAGAAGGAGTAGCAATAACACCATCAACTTAGAGGAAGAAGCAATAACACCATCAACTAAGAGGTAAAAGCAATAACACAATCAACTTAGAGGGAGAAGCAATAACACCATCAACTTAGAGGGAGAAGCAATAACACCATCAACTTAGAAGGAGAAGCAATAACACCATCAACTTAGCGGGAGAAGCAATAACATCATCAACTTAGAGGGAGAAGCAATAACACCATCAACTTAGAGGGACAAGCAATAACACCATCAACTTAGAGGGAGAAGCAAAAACACCATCAACTTAGAGGAAGAATTAATAACACCATCAACTTAGAAGGAGTAGCAATAACACCATCAACTTAGAGGAAGAAGCAATAACACCATCAACTAAGAGGTAAAAGCAATAACACAATCAACTTAGAGGGAGAAGCAATAACACCATCAACTTAGAGGGAGAAGCAATAACACCATCAACTTAGAGGGAGAAGCAATAACACCATCAACTTAGAGGGAGAAGCAATAACACCATCAACTTAGAGGTAGAAGCAATAAAACCATCAACTTTGAGGGAGAAGCAATAACACCATCAATTTAGAGGAAGAAGCAATAACACCATCAACTTAGAGGAAGAAGCAATAACACCATTTTCAAGATGACCACTGTGGTCACCATACTGGATCCCCAAACAGCACCATTTTTATTCTGGACCATTAGACAGTAGGATAAATGTTAGTGTAAAGTTTCAAGACAATCCTGCAAAAAACTTGTGCTAAAAGACAGATAGACAAATGATGGACAACAGATCATCCCAAAAGCTCTTCTAGTCTATGACCAGTGGAGTACTAAAAAAAATTATCTGCATCTACAGCTGAAATGATTTTCTTGTTTATAACTAAAGTCTAAGTTACAAAGTGAGTATTTATGATATTGTACATTAAATCCCAAATAATCCAACAGCCTTGAATGTCCTGATGCACTACAATCATCCAATAAAGAATGTCTTTGAATGAATTCACAATAATCCCAAAGTAGTGTTTTAGTCCACAAAAGTAAATGAGCACTTTGTAATTTCAATGAACAATTGAAATAAATAATTCCTTTCAAATTATATCTGAACACAACTATAAGTGATTCCACAGACTGACCATAAAACAGCAATGAATTATTATTTACCAAACCTCTTTATATACAGACTGTCACCTGACCAACAATACAACAGAATGTTCATTTCTAATTGAAAATGCAGTAACTCATAATAAACAAGGCAAGGTCTTGAACCTAAATTTTAGTAAACATCTTGTTTACTTATCTGAATCATGAAAAAAATCTGTTACACAATATAAATTAAATATACGTAACAATATATACAACTAAGTTTACATTGTTTTCTAACTTTGCACGGTTCATCAACAATCAAGAACTTAGCGAGAGATTTTCTTTTTTAAGGATTGGGAGTAAGCCATTTTCTTCCATGAAATAATTTCTTGTGACATAATGGGGTTATTTTCTTTGAGACACTTACATAAGTTTTGCCTGTTCCAAAAATATTTATTCAATTCCTAATAAAGTTATAGTATAGTTTATTTTCAACATTATTTATTTTGCAAACTTTGCAAATTCTTTATTGCTACCAGAATAATTTGCAAATATTTTTGAGACAAGTGTTTCCCCAAGTAACATTACAATAGTCTAGATATGGATGTATATAGGTTTCATCGAACGTTTTGCCTTATCTTACATAAAATCCAGACATGATTTTATGATGTACAATATGCATTTGTGCATTCACTTACAAGCGGGTGATGGAAGTGGTTTGTTTGATAAAAGGAAACCGGGTTGGGAAAAGAAGAAAACAGACACATAATTCCCAGTGAATCTTATAAAACCTTGCTCTACAGACTGGGTACGAATCTTGCTCCTTTGTCTCACGGATGGTATGGAGAGAAAGAAAAATATTCTTCACAGTAAGGTTCTTGAAGAAAGCATCACCCAAAGGTTCTTAGCGTGACGAGTGTGGTTGCGAAGCATCAATGTGTGCTGAACATCTGATTCACTTTCAGATTTCTGAAAGCTGCGTTTCCATTGGCTGATTTATGGGTCATCAGAAGATGACCCCTAAGCGGTCATTGTCAGATATTCACGTTACGACAGTGGAGATCTGATTTTAATCAGACTGTGATACTAGCACTAAAATTAAATAAAGATTTGGTAAAAAAAAAAAATAATTGGTTTTCAGCAAAGTGGTAGGAGGATAAATGCAGCTGAATAAAAAGCCATGATCATAGCTGGTCAAGAAATAATAAATGCTGAGAAAACCGATTTCAAAGTAATGATAAAAGGAATGGATACACAACTGACTGAAAATGAAAAACTACTTGGCATCATGACAGACAATATCTTGTGCTGCAAAATGCAAGTTGATAAGGTCATTCAATAAATTACTGCTTTATCTCTTGAACAGAATAAAATTTTATCTCCCTCAAGAACAAATATATTCTACAATGCATCTATCATGCACACCTAGACTATTGTTATTCTATCTAGGATAACAGTGGTATGAAAAATCAGGAAAGATTACTGAAATTTCAAAAAAGAGCAGCTAGAGTTATTCCTGATGCTGATTTAGATACACCAGCAAGAAATCTTTTTAAAACCCTACAGTGGCGTCCATTTCAGCAGAGAACTCAGATTAAAAAGGGTTACTAGTCTATAAATCCTTACATGGTTTGGTTCATGATTATCTTAAATGTAACTTAAAATTTGTTATATTTACCTAAACTAAATTCAGAGTTTTTATAAGAGGAGTTTTGCTTTTTTCTGGAGCCAAACCATGGAATTTCATAACATCTTATATAAAGTCAGCTGACTCATGTCAAAAAACTTTTTAATCAACATCTACAGAAACAATAATTTGGATGACTTTGTTTAATTCAGTACTACTACTCTTGAAAGATTGTTATATCATGTACTCATTGTTGTACACATTTACTAAAACTCTTTGAATGAGTCCTGCAGAATCTCCTACTTCATTCCTTGTGCATATTTTATTGCAGCAGTTGATCAACTTTCTAGTTTTAATAGCATTTGTAAGACAGGTGATCTTGTTAAAATTGTGCATTAAATATTTGTACAACGGTAATCAGACAGACTCACAGAATATTGGTCAGTTTATCAAATAAGCTCCTTCTTTAAATAAAATTATTATTATTATTATTATTATTATTATTATTGTTGTTGTTGTTGTTGTTGTTATTATTATTATTGTCATTATTATTATTATAAGTAGTAGTAGTAGTATTATTACCTTTAAAGTAGGATTATCAAAAAGATTGTGGAGGATGGTACTGATAAAGTAAATATGAATTGTTCACCACTGACTTTCACAAACCTGATCATTCATACAATACAGTTTTTGTCACATAAAATCTGCATTTCCTTTTGTTTATCAATAACTTACCTATTTGCTTTCTAAAATGCTCTTTTGAACCAACCTTTGGAAAGGCATATGGACAAATCCCCCATCGATTTATTTCCTGAATCAATACGGCTTCAGTGATTTACCTGGAATGTATACTTAAATTACACCCAACTCCATCATCTTTCCACAGCAGTACCATTTTCAGGAAATTAAATTGATACATGTTACAAGTTAGGGTCGCAGAAAAATTATTATATTTGATATATTATCCATTACATATTTTTAAGTACGGGTAGGTATGTATTCTCAATGATCACAAGAATATCTAATAGTAAGAACTGTATATAGAAATCTCTTTGGAACTATGACATTCATTTAAATTCTCATATTATTAGTAGATGGAACAAATTACTCTTTAAATGTGCCATTTAATTTCATTCTTAACAATGCAGGACACAGTTAATAGTTGTAGATCTATCTGTATACTTGTACATATGATATATATGTTCTTTTATGTTTACAGTGTTTTTACTTTTTATCTATATTTTGATTTAGATGTATGTCAATGTAGTCAGAAACAAAGAATTCTTATCTTATCTTAAAATAATTACCCTGGGTTTTTTTACATGCAGCCTGAGGATTACAGGAAAACCAAGGAATACTCTTCTGATATTTGCTGTTATGCAACTTTAGTTTGGTGTCCATGGCCTATACTCAATTTTTTAACAAAGCATAATGACAACTTTAGTTCTATGTCCATGGCCTAAACTCAATTTTTTAACAAAGAATAATGACAACTTTAGTTTTATGTCCATGGCCTATACTCAATTTTTTAACAAAGAATAATGACAACTTTAGTTCTATGTCCATGACCTATACTCAATTTTTAACAAAGGATAATGACGTTAGTTCTATGTCCATGGCCTATACTCAATTTTTTAACAAAGAATAATGACAACTTTAGTTCTATGTCCATGGCCTACACTCAATTTTTTAACAAAGAATAATGACAACTTTAGTTCTATGTCCATGACCTATACTCAATTTTTTAACAAAGAATAATGACAACTTTAGTTCTATTCCGTGGCCTATACTCAATTTTTTAACAAAGGATAATGACAACTTTAGTTCTATGTCCATGACCTATACTCAATTTTTTAACAAAGAATAATGACAACTTTAGTTCTATGTCCATGGCCTACACTCAATTTTTTAACAAAGAATAATGACAACTTTAGTTCTATGTCCATGACCTATACTCAATTTTTTAACAAAGAATAATGACAACTTTAGTTCTATTCCGTGGCCTATACTCAATTTTTTAACAAAGCATAATGACAACTTTAGTTCTATGTCCATGGCCTAAACTCAATTTTTTAACAAAGGATAATGACAACTTTACTTCTATGTCCATGGCCTATACTCAATTTTTTAACTAAGAATAATGACAACTTTAGTTCTATGTCCATGACCTATACTCAATTTTTTAACAAAGCATAATGACAACTTTAGTTCTATGTCCATGGCCGATACTCAATTTTTCAACAAAGGATAATGACAACTTTAGTCCTATGTCCATGGCCTATACTCAATTTTTTAAAAAAGAATAATAACAACTTTAGTTCTATGTCCATGGCCTATACTCAATTTTTTAACTAAGAATAATAACAACTTTAGTTCTATGTCCATGACCTATACTCAATTTTTTAACAAAGAATAATAACAACTTTAGTTCTATGTCCATGACCTATACTCAATTTTTTAACAAAGAATAATGACAACTTTACTTCTGTGTCCATGACCTATACTCAATTTTTTAACAAAGGATAATGACAACTTTAGTTCTATGTCCATGGCCTATACTCAATTTTTTAACAAAGCATAATGACAACTTCAGTTCTATGTCCATGACCTATACTCAATTTTTTAACAAAGGATAATGACAACTTTAGTTCTATGTCCATGGCCTAAACTCAATTTTTTAACAAAGGATAATGACAACTTTACTTCTATGTCCATGGCCTATACTCAATTTTTTAACAAAGCATAATGACAACTTTACTTCTGTGTCCATGACCTATACTCAATTTTTTAACAAAGGATAATGACAACTTTAGTTCTATGTCCATGGCCTAAACTCAATTATTTAACAAAGGATAATGACAACTTTAGTTCTATGTCCATGGCCTATACTCAATTTTTTAACAAAGCATAATGACAACTTTACTTCTGTGTCCATGGCCTATATTCAATTTTTTAACAAAGGATAATAACAACTTTAGCTCTGTGTCCATGGCCTATACTAAATTTTTAACAAAGGATAATGACAACTTTAGTTCTGTGTCCATGGCCTATACTCAATTTTTTAACAAAGCATAATGACAACTTTAGTTCTGTGTCCATGGCCTATACTCAATTTGTTAACAAAGGATAATGACAACTTTAGTTCTGTGTCCATGGCCTATACTCAATTTTTTAACAAAGAATAATGACAACTTTACCTCTGTGTCCATGGCCTAAACTCAATTTTTTAACAAAGAATAATGACAACTTTAGTTCTATGTCCATGGCCTAAACTCAACTTTTTAACAAAGCATAATGACAACTTTAGTTCTATGTCCATGGCCTAAACTCAATTTTTTAACAAAGGATAATGACAACTTTAGTTCTGTGTCCATGACCTAAACTCAATTTGTTAACAAAGCATAATGACAACTTTAGTTATGTGTCCATGACCTAAACTCAATTTTTTAACAAAGAATAATGACAACTTTAGTTCTGTGTCCATGGCCTATACTCAATTTGTTAACAAAGCATAATGACAACTTTAGTTATGTGTCCATGACCTAAACTCAATTTTTTAACAAAGAATAATGACAACTTTAGTTCTATGTCCATGGCCTAAACTCAACTTTTTAACAAAGCATAATGACAACTTTAGTTCTGTGTCCATGGCCTATACTCAATTTTTTAACAAAGGATAATGACAACTTTAGTTCTGTGTCCATGGCCTAAACTCAAGTTTTTAACAAAGCATAATGACAACTTTAGTTCTATGTCCATGGCCTATACTCAATTTTTTAACAAAGCATAATGACAACTTTAGTTCTATGTCCATGGCCTAAACTCAATTTTTTAACAAAGGATAATGACAACTTTAGTTCTATGTCCATGGCCTATACTCAATTTTTTAACAAAGCATAATGACAACTTTAGTTCTATGTCCATGGCCTAAACTCAATTTTTTAACAAAGCCTAATGACAACTTTAGTTCTGTGTCCATGGCCTATACTCAATTTTTTAACAAAGCATAATGACAACTTCAGTTCTGTGTCCATGGCCTAAACTCAATTTTTTAACAAAGCCTAATGACAACTTTAGTTCTGTGTCCATGGCCTATACTCAATTTTTTAACAAAGCCTAATGACAACTTTAGTTCTGTGTCCATGGCCTAACCTAAATAAATGTGAATCATTCTAGTATTCTGCTAACCATTCCAATTACCTAGATAAGAGCAAAGCATTCTAGAATACTACTAACCAATCCAGTTACCCAGATAAATGTCAACAGTTCACCTCATTGCTTCTGGACACTTTATTTGGGGACTGCATGGACAAGCACATGGGGAGAAGCCCAATCAAACACCCATGTAACTTTTACTCTGTACTGCAATCCCTCACTATAAGGACCTTCATTATAATACAGTTCCTGTTATAAGTTGGGTATGCTTAAGTGGTAGTAAAATTAGAAAAGTATCATATATGATGTTATAAGGCAGTATACTGTATGGCTCCAACGAAATGCATTAAATCTCGATTTTAACAGTGTTACTCTCTTGCTAGTGGCACGCGCTCATTCATTTTGTAATTAATCCAGAAAAAAGTGACACACTATGCAAAATAGGTAGCCGATGCATGCTTTATCATATACCATTTAAAATCTTTAAAACTGTAACATTTCTTGTCCAAGTTGTACAAGATTTTTACGACACATATTTAGAAGTCAATCACTGCAACGTTTTCACACACAAAAAAATAATTTAAAGAAAAGTTCTGTTACATGGCAGTCATTTTTGTTTTTCCCAGAGGTCAGTAATAACAGCATATGATGTCCTATAAAACCTATCTAGGGGATGACAAACCTCAATCTGACCATTGGTCATCAACTATAACACACAAAAAAATAATTTAAAGAAAAGTTCTGTTACATGGCAGTCATTTTTGTTTTTCCCAGAGGTCAGTAATAACAGCATATGATGTCCTATAAAACCTATCTAGGGGATGACAAACCTCAATCTGACCATTGGTCATCAACTATAACACACAAAAAAATAATTTAAAGAAAAGTTCTGTTACATGGCAGTCATTTTTGTTTTTCCCAGAGGTCAGTAATAACAGCATATGATGTCCTATAAAACCTATCTAGGGGATGACAAACCTTAATCTGACCATTGGTCATCAACTATAACACACAAAACCCAGCATATGACAGGACAGGACACAAGTATAACATGCAAATTATCACAAGATGTCTGACAACTAATATTACTACGACACAAAAAAACCAGCATGTGACAGGACAGGACACAATTATAACATGCAAATTATCCAAGATGTCTGACAACCATACTAGTTTTGCAATGCAATTTCCATGTAGTTTTCCACCACATATATGTCAATTAAAGTCTGAACAGCTATAAATTACTCACTTTGCTTAACTTCTATTAGGTTCTCAGTTTGAAAGAGCTGATAATTAACTTCTACCGGGATTATCAATTTGACAGGGCTGATAAAATTGACAGAAAATCCATCAAATTTACACTGTCACTGGAAATATATGCAACACTGTACATCCTGTAATTTCACAATGCACACATGCTGAAACCTGCTTCATACAATCAATTTTTATATCATCCTTCTCTCTTTCTCTCTCTCCATCTCTCCATCCAGCTTGGCCTGTGTATCAATTTTCAGTTCATATAAGTGTAAGAGTAATCAATAACAGTGTCATGCAGTCATGTGGCTGGACATTTAGATGTTTATATGGTAGGCTGAAACACAAAGAAACAGGAACTTGTGGGAGGGAACAAATTTAAATCATGCAACACTGTAGCTACTGCATACCTTTCACTTTTTCATGTGTAAAATTCAACACCTGTAGCTACTGCATACCTTTCACTTTTTCATGTGTAAAATTCAACACCTGTAGCTACTGCATACCTTTCACTTTTTCATGTGTAAAATTCAACACCTGTAGCTACTGCATACCTTTCACTTTTTCATGTGTAAAATTCAACACCTGTAGCTACTGCATACCTTTCACTTTTTCATGTCTAAAATTCAATTCAGAGTGAATAATCTGAATAAGACATCGTCCACTCAAACATATCACATGTCCATGCACAGAACAATCATCTTTGCGGGTGTTCACACTGTTGTTTGCTAGAATAAAATTGTATCAGACAACAAACTTGTAATCTGATAAAAGTGATTGTAGTTGCATATTAGCTAAGATTAAAAACAGGAATGATTGCAATCTCTGTTTCAGGAAATAAATGCCGATAAAAAACTTGAACTAAATCATGAACACAAATTTACTATAACTAGGACATCAACCTCAAGGTTAAAGGTTAAAGGTGCAACCAAGCATGTCAAAGAATTAATTGTCCTACCTTAATAATGATTATTATTATGAATAAAATTATTAATATGAATAAAATCCATACAAGCATAGAACAATTTTTTAAACCAAAACCTTCAACATGACCTTGACCCCAAAAGTAAAAGGATCAAGCAAACATGACGAATGAAGTGTCTTGGCTTTATAATACATGTACATGTATGATGAGAGATTATCAATGGGTTTAGGAAACATAAGCAAATGACAAACTTTAACCAAAATATTAACAAAATGCTGAAGCTGACACTGCCTGTAGAAAAAGTAGTCTCACTTCATGCTACAACATACAGGGGCGCACACCAGTTATTATGTACTTTTTAGAGAGTAATGTATGTAAGATGAAGTTGTTTGCACTTAAAACATGCACAATGGAAAGAATGTTGGCATACCTCTATGATACATTAATATAATGTGGATGATATTTCTTTGGATATTGTACTTTTGGAAGCTGTACATGATCTAAGCACACTGCTAACTAAAATGACTGCTCCCTTGTGCTAAAAAATCAGCCTGAATTAGTCTAAAGTACACTATCCATAGCAGCTATTAAAATAGGGAAAAGAATTTTGCCAGACTAGACAATACCAGCTTCTAAAAGTGCAATGAATGAATTACCAAATATACAAAATGTAAAAAATGTTATCAGCTCTTTTTTTTTTACAATTTACCTCTGAAGTTCAGGAAGTGAAAATGACCAAGTGGAGCTAGCACTTTTTTGAAAGGTGCACATCTGGAGTAAGGCCAAGCTGTATATTCTGTAACCCATATTACACCCATTAATCATATACCAAAATAAAGGGAATTAAAGGTTCTTTGAATTATACCTAAGATATACAAGGTCTTTTTTAAATAGCCAGTATAATCAGTGAGGAAAGCCAGGGAAATTCTTTTTCTTTAAAATTCTAACCCTATGCAAAATGCGAAACTGTAGAGTGCCACCATATGAAAATGAAAGCTTTTAACATCAATATTAAAATGAATATCTTCACCATTAGTTTAACATGTGTACCATGTTGTATAGAGACAGTTATGAGTTTTGCCTGAAACAAAAGTGTTGATGGATGAAAATATAAGTGGTACAATTTTAAAAACACGGAAAAATAAGAAATGCAAATAGCAAAAAGCACATCTTGCCTTATATAGGCACCAAATTCAAATCAGATATTTTGCATGCTTCTTTAGTTCTGCCATAGAAATGACACAAGCAGGTTACAGTATTTAGTGCCATGGCAATTGGAGTAAAGTGCCTTGCAAAACAAGCAGGTTATTTAGTGCCATGGCAATTGGAGTAAAGTGCTTTGCAACACAAGCAGGTTATTTAGTGCCATGGCAATTGGAGTAAAGTGCCTTGCAACACAAGCAGGTTATTTAGTGCCATGGCAATTGGAGTTAAGTGCCTTGCAACACAAGCAGGTTATTTAGTGCCATGGCAACTGGATTAAAGTGCCTTGCAACACAAGCAGGTTATTTAGTGACAAGGCAATTGGAGTAAAGTGCTTTGCCTAAGAGCACACCACAGTAGCCATCCTGGACTTTTGGTTGCCATTTGTGGTTTTATGGGCTTAATACCATTTTTCAACACATGATAGAATATACATGGAGACCAGTATATCCAGTGGAAGAAGAAACCAGGAAAACCCCAGGAAAAACTGCCAACCCACAGGAATCTATTGGCAAGTTTTCTCACATTACTACAGTGGCCAAGCCCAAGACTTGAGCTTGCATGGAAAGAGGTGAGATGCCAATGATTAGTAAAGGCAAGTGCCATAGACTACTTGGCTACCCAGGGCCCCCTTATGGCTGTGAATTCAGCATGTGCCACTGTAGCTGTCTCCATTGGTTACCTCTTACAACATATGCAAGGATACACTGAGCCAGTTCAAGATCTCCAACCCTGCAGGGGGGAGATGGATAGAAAAAAGAATTATGAAGAGAATAAGGCATTTAAGGACCGCAAGCCTAATGTGTATACCCAATTTTAAAGAGATATTCAGAATGGGTTTGGAGTACTTGGAGAAACACACGTGTGAATGGATGGACATATATGATCAATTTCTATACCCCCCTAAACTTTGTTGGGCAAAAGATAACAGATATGTAGAACAAAATATGATAGATTTTGCAGCATTTTATCATGCTAATTGAAAATGTATCTGTGTGAGAGTGGATATAATGCTACATCCAGTCTACATCTTCCTTTTCTCCTTTATCAGTCTTTTCGCAGGCATCATATTTAGTGGAGACTAAGTACAAGCTGGTTAACCACACAAAGGAAACATGAAACCGCTAATCAGTTTGAAATTATACTGGGAAGACCCCAAAGGTGGATTACATTATAGATAAAGCAGGATCTATTATTAAATGACAGAGGTATTCATCTGTTAAGAATGCTGAAAAACTCAGAGGGAAATTGCTCGAAAAGCTGTGATAAGGGAATCTTCTCACCCCAGATTTTTACAGCTTTCACTGCCGTTATCTGACAGAACACACCTGAGAATACAAAGCAGGGAAAGTAATTGGCATGTTTATCCCCTTCAATAACCTCAGTATAAAAAAAGCGAGAAGTACTCATGCACTCCAGTCATTGTTATCAATCTAATATTCTGAATTTTTCAACTTTTTCTGCCACCTTCATACCTTCTTTTATGTTTATTGTATGGAAACAAAAATGTCCAAATAATTAGGAACAAAACTGTCCAAAAAGTTTGGTTGGTGTGGTTGTAGGGAAAGATCTACCTTTTGCTTTTGTTTCAGGAGACCGCTTATCAACAATTGTATTCACAAAGTAGATACAACAAAATCAAACTTTTTTTAGTTAATTGATCTGAATTCCTTGACACAGATGCTGTTGCTTATAAATGAGTAAATACCTGCATCAAAACAGAAGTTTGTCAATTCCAGTGAAGTCAAAGTTCAGCCATCAGAGTTACACAACAATCAACTATATGTTTACAAGATTAAACTGCCTTAGTTTTCAACTGATTTCACTGGGACTACTGATTTCTACATGCAAATTAATCCAACAAAACAAAATTCCACTCATCCACTCATTTTTATTACGTCCCCTCCAATGGCCTAAGTGGTTCGAGCATCTGCCTTGGATGCTCGAGGTCACATGTTCAAACACCCCCCTAAGTCATACCAAAGACTAAAACAAAGGTAATAACAGCTACCTTGCTTGGTGCTCAGCATTAAATTAGTGTTAGGATTGGCTGGCCTGGTATCATGTGACTGGAAGAGACATGACATTACATGTCTGCAGCATGATACCCCAATGCTAGACATC
Source organism: Sinohyriopsis cumingii (assembly GCA_028554795.2). Lineage (NCBI taxonomy): Eukaryota > Metazoa > Mollusca > Bivalvia > Unionida > Unionidae > Sinohyriopsis > Sinohyriopsis cumingii. The sequence continues at coordinate 99,315,717 of CM068839.1, forward strand.
ACTATAAACTGCCACACTGCAGACATCGTAATGATATTGCTGAAAAATTGTTCAAGCTACGTTAAAATCCAAATTACACAGACATATTATATTTATATAATATTTATTATAAGGAAGGACAAATAACTTTTTCACAGATAATGCTAAATTAGTCTCAAATATAACCAGCTGATCACAACTTTTACACTCACAGCTGTATTAGTCTCAATTAGGACCAGGTGACAACTATTTTCAAAAATACAGCTGTATTAGTCTTGAACTGTACAGTTGACCAACACTTTCACACATAAAGCTGTATTAGACTCAAACAGGACTAGCCGACCACCATTTTCACACATACAGCTGTATTCATCTCAAACAGTATGACCAGCTGACCACCATTTACACATGGACACAGTGAACAATCAATGCTTGGTTGTAAAGAATCATTACACATCAACAACATGACATAGGAGTATTATTGCAGCGTGTTATTAGCACAGGATCATCTTTTCAAGATCAGTTCTGCATCTCTGTGTCACTATTTAGAATGTGATGTGATGTGATATGATTTTTATTTTTAACGTAGCTTTAACTATTTTTCAGTCATATCGCTACGATGTCTGCAACGTGGCCGTTTATAGTGATGTCTAGCACTCGGGCATCATGCCGCAGACTTGTAGCATTATGTCCCACCCAGTCACATTATCCTGACACCAGGCCGACCAGTCCTAACACTAACCTCTTAATACTGAACGCCAAGCGAGACAGCTGTTAGTACCATTTTTTAAGTCTCTGGTATGACTCAGCCGGGGATCAAACCCACGACCTCCCGCATCCGAGGCGGACGCTCTAACCACTAGGCCACCGGAGCGGTCTATTTAGAATGCAAAAGAACAGCTTTCATTGGTAAATAATAAAGACCAACATCCTTTTCCTAAATGGAAAAGCAGTATGCTAATTTAACTGCTTAGAATGTTGGGGTTTTTTTTATTGTTTTAAATTCTAAATGTCGGGCATATGTAAAGGTGAATACCACATGAATCTACTGGATACTGGACTGTTTAATGATATCTATTGGATACTGGAATAATTACTGATATATACTGGATACTGGATTGATTAATGGTATCTATTAGATACTGGATTGATTAATGATATATATTAGATACTGGAATGATTAATGATATCTATTGGATACTGGAATGATTAATGATATCTATTGGACACTGGATTGATTAATGATATCTACTGGATACTGGATTGATTAATTATATCTATTGGATACTGGAATGATTAATGATATCTATTGGATACTGGAATGATTAATGATATCTATTGGATACTGGATTGATTAATGATATCTATTAGATACTGGATTTATTAATGATATCTATTAGATACTGGACTGATTAATGATATCTATTAGATACTGGAATGATTAATGATATGTATTAGATACTGGATTGATTAATGATATATATTAGATACTGGATTGATTAATGATATCTATTGGATACTGGAATGATTAATGATATATATTGGATATTGGATTGATTAATGATATCTATTAGATACTGGACTGATTAATGATATCTATTATATACTGGAATGATTAATGATATGTATTAGATACTGGAATGATTAATGATATATTTTAGATACTGGAATGATTAATGATATATATTGGATACTGGAATGATTAATGATATCTACTGGATACTGGAATGATTAATGATATATATTGGATACTGGAATGATTAATGATGTCTATTAGATAATGGAATGATTAATGTCTATTAGATAATGTGACTAATTCATTCAGCGTATAATCTATATACATCACTTTACAACTTCACTGATGGAAGGAATCAAACTCTATGCATACCACCTTTATCAACTGTCATTCTGGCAAATGCTGTGCTTCATCTACTATAATATCAAAACAATATCAAATAGATTACTGGATCAAAATATGGCAGTTTCCCTAAGTTAATACCATTGTAACAGAAAATCAAATACTGGCAGTAACATATTAGTTCCTATTATATGACATTTGGAAATGCATTCTGTAACATTTGGAAATGCCTACTATAACATTTTGAAATGCCTTCTGTAACATTTGGAAATGCCTTCTGTAACATTTGGAAATTATAGCTTTTAATGAATAGGTTTATAATTAAGTCATGGTTATTCACTGCAAAATACAAATATGTTGACAGGTAGGTGTAGCAAGCTCTTACTAACTAATAACTTCACTCAGTACTAAATTCACCAAACACTAAAATCACAAATATCTGTTTCATATATAGACAGTTTCTGACTTGCTACAAAAAGGTCTATTTGGCACTGACATCTCAATTCACCCAGTAAAAATTGATATTCATGAAAAGCAAACAGCCCTGAAATCACCTCAATTTGAAATGCTTTGCTTGGGTTAACGTAAATAGCCTCAGCCTCAATTAAAAACCAAGGCTTGAAATTGGGCCCGAATATTAAAGAGGTAACATAAATCTCTCTTATTTGTACATTACAAAGAGGTAACATAAATCTCTCTTATTTGCACAATTTCCCTCCTAATTATAACATCTATCAAAGTATAAAACTCATTTATTTCTATCACAAACTTCTCACAGTTGAAATGTGTCCACCCATGAGAGATGGTTCATTACCGTATATACCCTAAGTATATTCTACTTCAAAGGCCCCAAAAACAGTTCCAATTATAACATGTTCAGCAGTCAACTTTTGACATTTTTACCGTGTTTTTTTACGTAACTAAGAATCACTTAAAAATTTACTGTCTGAAAAGCTAAATAAGACTGTCCTTGAGGAATTATTCAAACCTGGATAGGCATGTGTTAATAACAGCAGCCTGATAATCTAATCCTGATTGGCTAAGCTCAATTAGGGGGTGGGTTTCCCAGGTGAAATGTCATGTTTTATAAATCTTCTACAGCTCAAAATTAATAATTAATTAATTAATTAATTAGTTGTTCAAGAAGATCAATTTTGAGCTGCGTGAAAAATAGCCAGTATTTTTTACTGTTAGCATAAGCCCTGGAGCTTTTTGTCATTTTTGCCTGAAAATCAAGTAGGAAACACATTTTGAAAGCTATTTCTGAATAGACTTGAAAACCCCAAATCCCTGGTCATCTTTCAATAACATACTGCCTAGTTGTGTTAGAAACATCGTTTTTCATTGGCTATTTGACTTGTGCATGAGCAGAAGGGTAAAAGTCAGATTTTTTTAATTTTTTTTGCTAAACGGAGCCATTATTTTTGTATGGAGACCACTCTTTATTCCAAATGCCCATCTTATCCTACTTTTTGCAAAGGCTCATCTGTCTGTTTGCAGTTCATACCGGTTTGCCTTAGAATTGAGACCAAAAAGTCTAAAATCCAAACACAAAATCGGATTCCGACCATGGCCGAATTTTGGGTAGAAAAAAGCTGAATCCTAAAAATGAGTATTTTTTATCTGTATTTTGAAGTGCAACTAAATATTCCAGATTATTTGGTATCATTGTAGAGCTACATCTGTCTACCTTTCTATAATACCACCCACTTTAGTGTATCATGCATGAACATGACGCTACAGAGCTCAGCAGTAGGCTACTACCTCCTGCCCCGTTAAGTCATCGCTAGGGGTTAATGTGTTAAACAAAAGTCCAAGGGATGTGTATTTGAAGTCTTGCAAGACAGTTCTGCAGAAGGATAAAGAGACAATTCTGAAATGGATGAAAACAGAGCATGGTACTGCATCTTTATTTCCATTCAATTTTTCCTCTGATACAAGTTCAGAAGATAATTGGATAATTGTTTCAATTCAATTGTCTTGAACCTGTATGTGTGTGCGATTTGGATTTTTAATGTAGCTTTAACAATTTTTCAGTCATATCGCTACAATGTCTGCAGTGTGGCAGTTTATACTGATGTCTAGCACTGGGGCATCATGCCACAGACATCTAGCATAATGTCCCACCCAGTCACATTATCCTGACACCAGGCCAACCAGTCCTAACAATAACCTTTTAATGCTGAGCACCAAGCGAGGCAGCTGTTAGTACCCTTTTTGTTAGTCTTTGGCATGACTTGGCCATGGATCGAACCCATGACCTCCCACATCCTAGGCAGATGCTCTAACTATAAGACCACTGGAGCAGTCTGTCTTGAATGTTATATGGTTCATTTATTCAAAGAATTTCATACATTATTTCCTTGATAAAAATCTTGAAAGAATTGTGTTTTTTGTTTATATGTATCGCAAATCATGTAGACTAGGAATTGATATTATTATATCTTGAAATGTTATGCCACTGAATTGTTAGCTTGCAATATTGTAGTTATGACATGAAGTGAATTTCTTTAATTCATTTGTATAATAAAAATTGTATTCTTTAAACCAAGAATCAATGGCATTAGCATTAGACAACCTGTGACCTGATACTGTGTCCAGATAATCATTAATAGCCCACACGGCAGGCAGAACATAATGGCTTATTATGAGACCAGTCTGTGTTATTGATGAATTAGTGATGTTTGAATGAAAAGAAACTGAGCTAGAATTTGCATGGTAACTGGAGGAATGCATTAAGGAATGCATTAAGTTCCTATACTGTATACAGATAATTCCATGAAATGGCAGGATGTAACCTGATGTAACAAGATAATGTTTTATCCATGTAGTAGAGACCTAAAAACCTATTTTTATATTTTAAAGGGAAATAGTTGCAAACAACGATGCAACATCAGACAGCAATGGAATGCAATGGGGACATCGATGAGATCCTTACAGCAGTTCAGAACATTAAGAAGCTGAATGCGGTCATTGAAGAGAAGTACAAGAGGTAAATCAAACCATCAGCAATGAATCTTGTGTGACCTCAGCGGTCATCAGGTGATGCAGTCTTGCTGGACAACTGTGCTCGATCTTGATTTTATAATGAAATTGGTCATATCTGTGTAAATGGAACTGCTAATTGCATTGTGGTAATTATTTTAAAATAGAGGTGTGTCCTTCAAGTGTCTTGTACAATTTACTTCTGTTAAATATAACCAATTAAATTGTTATATTTTATATATAGGGCTTCGTGTTCTTCTATTCTATATCTCTATTTATTACATCCTTTAATGTCATATTTTTATTATCCACTCTATCCAGGCAATAACACCGCAGGTGATCATCCTCTAGATAATGATAATCACCACCACCACCACCATGTAACAGTAGCCAGGTCATTTGTTTCTTTTTTATTAGAAAATACTATGCATATTAATGCAGGGGTAAAATACTTTGGTCAGCTGACTCTAAAAATATATTTTTGGGGGCCTTATCAAAATACATTTACCAAGAATAAGGTACTGGATGTATGTATGTGAGTGATTTTGAACTCTACGACTCAATTATTAAGAACACACTGGCTTTCAACAACAGAAAGCCTGCATGGTCGGTATATGACAGGTCATAAATCACACCGAATTTTTTAAAAAAGGTCTCGTATACTATTTGTTATCTATTTTTATTAGAAAATATTCCAAACGTTGTCCCCTATTTGTTTAAATTGAAGAAAATCATGACGAAAATGGATAAAAAAAACTTGGATATGCCACTCATTGAAAACAGTACCTGGAAATTTGAATTAACTTTTAATAAAATTAATTATAATTAGTTAATAATTAAATTTAATTATATTTTGTTAATTTTTTTTATTCCAAACAACCATCTAAATACACTGAATATAACATTATTCAACTAAATTTCGATACATGAAAGAATATCACTAATGTCTACTGGTGACAACACTTTGAAAAATAACTACCAACGAAATATGTAAAGTTCGTTCTATCCTTTAATTCTATTCCAGTGTAATCATCATACATGCAATATGTACTCTTCCATTCAAATGTGAAAAATGTCACTCTACCATCACAGTTATGCCAACCATGTTATGATCTCCAACTAGCGAAAGTATTTGTTGTATTGTTGCACTAAATTATCATGTTAAGTACATCTCTGTATCAAATCAAATCAAGGGAATGGAATAAAAGGCAGACAAATGCTACCTTCATAAGAGCTAGCAGTTACTGTCCTGTGATAGGTCAACTGACATCTCAGTTTATCAAACACTGGTATGAATATAATCATGTAACTAATATAATTAAACAACCTTTAATATTAGTCTATTCATTTGTGATGAATGACAGCAAAGCAACCAAGTGAAATGAGTGCTTGGCAAATGCTGCCTTCATAAGAGCTAGCAGTTACTGTCCTGTGATATGTCAACTCATCTCAGTTTATCAATCAAACTCTGGTATAAATATAATCATGTAATATAATTAAACAAATGAGTGCTTGGTGAAGAATGTGTATTTTACAGGTGCAGTTCATTATGGAGAAATTGACAAGAAGTTGCACTATTACTTGCAATGAAATCATGGCATCAATATTTTACTAATATAAAAATGTTTAAAGAATCAATGTTTGATATTTACTGCTGTTTCACAAAACATATACATCCTTAGTTTTCCAATAAAAAGCAGTGATGTAATATATGTACACATGAATGTTCTTGGTGTACCGGTACTGTTGTTAACCATCTTTCAGAGGCTGGATTTCTTAAAATGAAGGTAATTAATACCAAAAAATCAACAACAACATAATTAGAAAGAACTTTTTATTGACAATTATTCCCAGCCTGATTATACAACAAGTATTCAGAAATTAAACAGCCCATTACCACCTCCTCTTTTTTTCTCAGTGTCTATTGGGGATGGCATCCCTCGGTAACTAGCACCCTTGCTTATAGTGTAGTCTATATTTTTGGACCCCATCATCACATGAGCTACTGATGAAGAGGTGTATTGCCTTTAACCACAATGTGCACCATGAACATCCAGGTCTGCAGTCGGATCAAGTGTCAAAGACCAGGCTAAAGTCTATTCATTCAACTTCATGTTATGTTTTTAAGTGTACCTATGGTGTAATCTTTGATCAAAATTACAGAAAGGATATTTGAACTACAAGCATGGTAGAAGTAGTGGCATACCAGACTAAAAATTTGACTGGGTTTGGATTACAGAAAGGTTATTTGAACTACAAGCATGGTAGAAGTAGTGGCATACCAGACTAAAACTTTGACTGGGTTTGGATTACAGAAAGGTTATTTGAACTACAAGCATGGTAGAAGTAGTGGCATACCAGACTAAATATTTGACTGGGTTTGGATTACAGAAAGGTTATTTGAACTACAAGCATAGTAGAAGTAGTGGCATACCAGACTAAAAAACTGACTGGGTTTGAATTACAGAATGGTTATCTGAACTACAAGCATGGTAGAAGTAGTGGCATACCAGACTAAAAAACTGACTGGGTTTGGATTACAGAAAGGATATTTTAACTACAAGCATAGTAGAAGTAGTGGCATACCAGACTAAAAAATTGACTGGGTTTGGATTCAACTCTCACCATCAGATAAATGGTAGCTGTAGTGGAATACCAGACTAAAAAAACGCACTGGGTTTGGATTCAACTCTTACCATCAGACAAGTATGGTCAGCTCTCATGGTGTGTCTCCATGCAAGGAACTTTACACCGATTGCATTGACAATAAAAAACATAATTGTGTTGCTGACCTGTATAATGCTGAGCAAAACCAAATCAACGACATTTATATTGGCAACCCTTGATATAAAACCACCTTGATAATGCACTGATGTAATATCCTGTACTTCACTAGTGTGTATTTCATAGATCCAGATCTGCCATCGCATCATGCTGTGGCAAATCTGAGTCTATGCAGAAGTAATCAGCAGAACATACATCACCGACCCTTATCTGCCATCAGATAGCAGACTGGGCCTATGATGTTTGCAGATGGACTGGACTTATAAGCATGCATATACTTTATATACAACCGTCAAATAGCTTTAATCCTCTCATTTTTCAAGCAACGTTCGAACCATGATTTTACATCTCTAAGACGCTGCTTTTAATTTTAACAATAATGAACATGTTTTGTTTTGGGCTAAATTACTAAAATTCAACCATTCTGTCACCTTTGATATATTAAATGTCATTAATATGCAATTTTTCTTCTTAATCAAGATTTATTTAACTCCCAGCTCATCCCCCTCAAAGACTTGCAGAAAAATCTAAATGTGCTAGTACATGACCATTTCCTAAGAAAACTGTAGGTCATTGTACAAACTTCCCTAAATACAGAAGAATCAGTGGGTAGCTCAGTCATCTAATGCACTCGCCTTTAGTTGCATCTCACCCGTGTCCACATGGATTTGAATCACAGCTTGCACAATGTGGGTATATAAAAAAGTTTGCCAGTTGCTTTCCATTGGTTGATGGTTCTTCCTGGAGTCTTCCCAGGTTCTTCCAATACCACATATACTGGCTGCTATGTATAGCCTATCACATGCTGAAAAATGGCATTAAACCCACAAATCATAAATAAAGTCACTAGGTGATCCTTCAATAACTGAATAACATGGTTCCTTTAATAATACAGGAATGACCATGGTTCCCATTTTGTTACATAGTACAAAAATTACTATATGTGTACTTAAATGATGATTTCTCTAAAAGACAGCATACTCCATGGCATTATAATGAGGGAATGCTGCACACCTCAATCAGTGCCAGTAATGTGTGTGCTAGCACATGGTCTAAACATAAGATCAACAACTTCAAACAACAATATTCCAAAAGTACTGGTGGAACTTTAGATATCAATGCACGAAATGTTATCAGCCTACAAGGGAGTTATTGTTCTATCTCATAAAAGCTTACTTTCCAATTCAACCATTCTAATTATTAATCTCAATGCTAGAGATGTTATCTGCCTACAAGGGAATTATTGTTTTATCTCATAAAAGCTTACTTTCCAATTCAAAGTCAAACCATACTAATTATTAATATCAATGCTAGAGATGTTATCAGCCTACAAGGGAATTATTGTTTTATCTCATAACAGCTTACTTTCCAATTCAAAGTCAAACCATACTAATTATTAATATCAATGCTAGAGATGTTATCAGCCTACAAGGGAATTATTGTTTATCTCATAACAGCTTACTTTCCACCATACTAATTATTAATATCAATGCTAGAGATGTTATCAGCCTACAAGGGAATTATTGTTTTATCTCATAACAGCTTACTTTCCAATTCAAAGTCAAACCATACAAACTAGTAATATCAATGCTAGAGATGTTATCAGCCTACAAGGGAATTATTGTTCTGTCTCGTAACAGCTTACTTTCCAATTCAACCATACTAATTATTGATATCAATGCTAGAGATGTTATCAGCCTACAAGGGAATTATTGTTTTATCTCATAACAGCTTACTTTCCAATTCAAAGTCAAACCATACAAACTAGTAATATCAATGCTAGAGATGTTATCAGCCAACAAGGGAATTATTGTTCTATCTCATAACAGCTTACTTTCCAATTCAAAGTCAAACCATACTAATTATTAATATCAATGCTAGAGATGTTATCAGCCTACAAGGGAATTATTGTTCTATCTCATAACAGCTTACTTTCCAATTCAAAGTCAAACCATACTAATTATTGATATCAATGCTAGAGATGTTATCAGCCTACAAGGGAATTATTGTTTTATCTCATAACAGCTTACTTTCCAATTCAAAGTCAAACCATACAAACTAGTAATATCAATGCTAGAGATGTTATCAGCCTACAAGGGAATTATCGTTCTATCTCATAACAGCTTACTTTCCAATTCAACCATACAAATTATTAATATCAATGCTAGAGATGTTATCAGCCTACAAGGGAATTATTATTCGATCTTATAAAAGCTTACCTTCCAATTCAACCATACTAATTAGTAATATCAATGCTAGAGATGTTATCAGCCTACAAGGGAATTATTATTCTATCTCATAACAGCTTACCTTCCAATTCAACCATACAAATTAGTAATATCATGAAGAGATGTTACTTAATATTCAATAACAACAGCATATCCACACCAGTGAAGCAATGCAAGGGAGACAACTCTTGCAACCCCAGACTCACCTACTCCTCCTCTCTTCCCCACCCCCAACTCCACTTGTATGTCTAATTGACAGAATTAGCATACCTAATCCTTTTCTTTGGGGACACCACCAAAGCCAACAGTTGAACAAGTCCATTAATATATACCATTTAATCTGGTATATGTCTTTCACATACACATTATACTTGGGTCAAATGCCAATAAGATATATTATTTTACTTTGGGGACCAATCAGGCTTGTGACTCTATTACCATACACAACTCAATATACAATGCTGCCTGGAAGGGGTGGGGGGGGATAAAGTTAACTATATTGTAAAAATCCAGAGAAGTAAAACACTGCAAACTTCCAAATACTATTTCGCACAAAGTAACTTTTCGGAGTAAACTTTTTTTTACATTACTGTTATTTGATGCTGCATTTTACTTATCTGATAAATATATAATAAAACTAAACACAAAAAAAAAAAAACAATTTTGGTGTTGGCGATCACCAAAATTGCTAATGGCAATAAAAAAATTTATAGATTTATTTCTAATTTAAAAAATCTGGTGATTTCAAATTGAAGGGATTTGCAGATTTCTGGGCTTAAGTCAATGATGTCTGCCATTGTAACACATTTCTGAGGTTAAATAAATAATATAACTGGATAAAATTTCTTAACATCACAAAAGGAAAAAAATCAACAAATCAAACTTTTCCTAACCTTGAAATAAAAAAGTCCAAAGAAAGAAGAAAAAGATGATGAAACAAAATTGCAAATACATACGAGTAACCATTTAAGATGAATAGAGTCAAATCTAGAAAAGAAAATGGAATGGTGCTGCCCTTTCTTATACAACAGTTAACTGTACTTGTCAGTATTTTCAATTGGAAATTTGGGAATTCCAGAACAATCTATTGTATTCCAGATCAAGGGAAAGATGTACCGCATAGGCCTAAAGTAATGATATGAGGATATGTGATATTTAGAACAAAATTAACTGTCCATGTACACATTCAGAATATTTATATTTGAAGGAAAAGTATACACTATATTTGATTTTTTGCTCAAAAATTACTTTTCCACCCATTTTCATTTGGTTGCTATGGTAACCATAAATACACATCAATTTCACCAACATTTTTAATGCTTGCAATCTGCGTGCATATATGCATCACTTTGTACAATTTCACAGCAATCTGATTTTTATTAATAGTTCTGAGCTGTTATATAAATTTGTCCCAAAAATTCTGTATTGTTCTGAAACAATTCAGCATGCACAGATGGTACAATTAGAAATAAATCAGCACTTGTTTCAAGGTCAAGCAAAACAACACAGCACTACCAGGGTTAATTTTAAAAAAATGTCATTCCTGCCTAATATCAGTCTTAGGGAAACTTGGAATAAATTATCTGTGAATTTACTAAACTTGTAGGTTTTGCTTCTTTCTCATACTTAACAAGAGACAAGAGATTTGTAACACCACCACCCCAACAGCCACTTCCAGCTCACCTATCGCAGACAACAATCATCCACAATGAGGGTCATCTTCCACTGTTTTTGTGGAGATCTTTAAAATGAAGAAACCACCTCTAAAATGTGCAACATGACAGAGGACTGCATCCTTAAACTAAACCCCAGTCACTTCAATAAAAGTCCGACACTGAACAATGCCAGGTTTTTAGAGTATGCTCCTGACAGAATCATTCGCTTTTTTGGACAGTTTTATTCTGTCATTTATTCTGCAGGTCATAGGTCAAAGTAAATACAGATCATTTTATATAATGTTATTTTATCTATTGCTTGGAATTTAATTTACTGACAGGTTCAACAAAACAGAAAGTCAAATCATATACATGTATTCAAATATTTCATATACCCTTCTTATCAATTTGTAGGTCTGGACTCCTGCTAGTATTGATTTCTCAACTGATATGTCTGGACTCCTGGTGGTATCAATTTATCAACTTACAGGTCCCAACTTCTATGCTGTAAGGATAACATTGCTTTGTAGTGCTCTCCAATTAATGTATTTGACTTAATTAAGGTCAAAATAACAGATGTGGAAAGAAATGTCTGTTTTCTATCCAAGCCTGACATGCTGCAAGGAATTTAAAGTGGTTCTGGCATCTGAAACACCCCATTTCCTGTGAAAATCTCATTGTTCTAATATCTTTCAACAGGTTATTATTAAATGTTACCTATTAAATGTTACCTGTTATGTGACAGGTACTGTATACACCTGAATAAATGTACCCACAGTTGAACCACACACACAAATAGATATATATATATATATATATATATATATATATATATATATATATATATATATATATATATATATAATCACATGAGGTTTCAAAGTATACATTGTTGACAAAAGTAGTTTTTTTACATTATTGCTGGATCTATTCATCTGCTTGCAAAAGAGAGTAAATTTTCTAAACATACATATTCCAGTGATTTTCCATACAATTTTCAAGAGGTAATGTGTTCGTGAATTTGCCCGGTTGCTGCAGAATCAATTTAAGAACATAATCAGTCTCCCTTGCAGCCATAAGAGGACAATTTCTCACCGGTCTTTTCCTTATTACAGCACTTGATAAATTTTATTATATTCATGAGGCATGATCATACTGACATAGGCATTTTTTTTATTACAGGTTTACTGTAATTAGGGCTTGATAAATTGTATTATATTCATAAGGCATGATCATACTGTCAGGCATTTTTTATTACAGGTTTACTGTGTGTAGGGCTTGATAAATGTTATTCTATTCATAAGGCATGATGATACTGTCAGGCATTTTTTATTACAGGTTTACTGGGTGTAGGGCTTGATAAATTGTATTATATTCATAAGGCATGATCACAATGGCATCAGGCATTTGTATTACAGGTTTACTGTACGTGGGTCTTGATAAATTCTATTCTATTTATAAGGCATGATCATAATGGCATCAGGCATTTTTATTACAAGTTTGCTGTATGTAGGGTTTGATAAATTTATTGCCTTAACTAACTGATGTTAATACCTCTCTCTCATCTGGGGAATTCCCATCATTTTTCAACACCGCCACTGTAAAGCCTCTGCTGAAGAAACCAACACCAGACCATAGCAATTTAGAGAACTACTGCCCAGTTTCTAACCTCCCATTCATATAAAAAATCTTAGAAAAGGTTGTTCTATTCCAGCTTGTATCTCATGTGAATTCAAAGTCTTTTCATCAATGTACAATCTGCATATCACCCTTGCCACAGAACTGAAACTACTCTTCTAAAAGTAGTTAATGACATTCTCTCTGCGTTGGATAGCGGAAAGATTACAGTCCTCACCCTCTTTGATTTGTCTGCAGCATTTGACACAACAGACCATGATATATTACTTCACTGTCTCCAGCATGTATTTGGCATTCATGATACAGCCTTACTGTGGTTCATGTCCTACTTGGTCAACAGGACACAAATTGTATCTGGAAATTGGAAATGGAATACACTCCAGCCCAGTTGATCTATGTTGTGGTGTTCTCTGACCTGTTCTCTTCATTCTATACTCAGCTGCTCTCAAGTGTCATAGATCATCATCCAGTGTCTCACCAACTGTACGCTGATGACACACAAATATACAAATCTAGCCACCCAAATGAAGTTGATGCTACCATCCAAGGTGTAGAGAGGTGCATTTCTGATGTAAAACCATGGACGACAAGCTGCAGATGAATGATGATAAAACTGAGGCCATTCTGATCACAACACTAAGACTTTCTCATTCACATCCTTTACCTCAAACAATAAATATCAGCAACACCAACATTAAATTCACACAATCAGTATGAAACCTAGGTGTTACTCTGGACAGTACTCTCACACTGCACCAACATGTCATGAACATATGCAACGCTACATATCTTCAGCTGAGACGCATCAGCTCACTTCGCAAATATCTTTCAGCTGATGCCACTAAAACACTTTTGTGTTTATTAGTACTTTCAAGACTTGACTACTGTTACTCAATTCTGTCTGGTTCATCTCAATATTTGCTCCAGAAACTTCAAAAAGTTCAAAACACAGCTGCTCAGATCATACTTAAGAGTACCATGATCAGAGCACACCTCCCCGATGCTCTGTACCCTACACTGGCTATCCATTTGATCCAGAATCAAACACAAAATTTGTTCTCCGTGCTACATTTCACTGACGGACTCCAGTCCAACACACCTATCTGACCTACCCATGTGTTCACACCAGCAAGATAATTACACTTATCTTCTGACAATCGTATACTCATTATTCCCACTACAAAAACAAAGTCATATGGACAATGTTCTTTTGCAATGTGAAATGAATTGCCCATTGAACTTAGACACAAAGACACAGTGATCCCATTCAAGAGTGCACTTAAAACTGACTTATTTTGACTGCAAGAACAAACTTAAAGATCTAATAATGTTTCCTACCTTAAATATTTTCAGCATTGTTTATTTATGTTTCCTAATTTCATGGTGTTTGTTTTTTGTAATCATATTATTATATATGGTTTTTTATGTTTTAGGTGTTGTCTAATGTAAAGCGCTTAGAGCTTCGAAAGATTAGGCACTATACAAAGTCCTCTTTATTATAGGATCCCACACCTGTTACGGTGCTTTCATTATCATTATCCAGGAGATGATCGACAGTGTTATTTCCCAGACTGAGTAATTAATAACATATGAAATTAAGGGATGGAGTAGCAGAGACCTGAGCAAAGATATAGAACAGAAAAACATGAGCCCCAGTATGTAAAATATAACAATCAATTACCCCAAAAATTAAACTGAACATGACATTTGAAGGATACACTTTCTCTTGGAAACAGATTACAAAATTTATGCAAAATGCAATTAGCCTTCTTTTACACTGATAAAACAAATTTCATCACAGAAATGTGACTAATCAAAGTCAAATTGCCGGCATGTCAGTATAACCTAACTGCTTCCTGTCATTTCCAAATTACTGTTGGTGATATGTCAGCATTGCCATATTTCTTTTTCGTTTTCCCTCTCACTCTATAACCTCTCTGGTACTCAACTATATCTTTGTTGCAGTCTGCACTCCTTCCCACTGTATAGCACAGGTATGGAGCTATTTTTTTTCCTTAAAATAAAGAGCAACCTAAATATCTGTCAGGTTTTTCTTTTCTGGCATGAAACAATATTCCCACTCCTGTTATGTCAGATAAAATCATATCCTAACTAAGCTAATTTGGTCAGTTCACAATATGACACTGATAGACAATTGTATTAATATGAAATTTATGTCTTTTTTCTAGCTGCTATTTACATTCCTAACTGGACCATAACATAACTATACTTCTTTGATAACTAGTACATCCCATGCTGGGCTATAAATTACTAGATGAATGATGTATGTCGACACACACTGATTTTCCCTGGTTAAGAGAATTCACAGTCAGTGGCCTAAGCAGTTAGAGCATCTGCCTCGTATGTAGAATGTCATAGATCTGAACCCCAGCAGAGACATACCAAAATGGTACTCGTGTCAGGATAACATGACTGGGTGGGACATGATGCTACATGTCTGTGGCATGATGCCCCTGTTCTAGACATCACTATAAACTGCCACAGTGCAGAAATCATAACAATATGACTGAAAAATTGTTACAGCTAAATAAAAAATTCCAAATAACACACACACTTAATTAAACAAATTAATAGACTTCACATTTTGTCTTAGCTATATTACTTGCTAATTAGTGATTCATTGACATAGACATAGTAAAATTGATTATTAAAATATATGATACATATTTAAAACAGATAAATTCACATATTCACACAATTCATATCAGGGTAATGCATGAAATTACTACAATACATGATTCTGATTATATACAAACCACTAAATCCAAACACATTCATACTTGAAAATCATATAACATTCAAGATAAAGAATGCACGATTAACTTAACTCAAGGAAAATTGAAGCATGAATTTAAAACAAATGAATTCAACAAATAATTACAAACTTACAACAATGAGAATATTGTATGTGACTGAGACTATACCTCTGTGCTTCTGTGCAGCCAAATCCATGTCCCTCAACATCTTCCAGACCTCGTTCCTTGGACATTTTTAATAAGAAAAGTACTTTTTAACTGATCTGAAGAAAAGTAAAGATCTGTCCCTTCCACAGAAAAGCTTAGACTGATGAATTTCACTGAGGAAATTACTTAAAACATTTAATTTCATCTGGGAACATACCCCAGCCTGTTTAGCTTAGCCAATCAAAATTAACTTCCTCTAACTACCAACTTTTTAACTGAACTGAAGAAAAGTAAAGATCTGTCCCTTCCACAGAAAAGCTTAGACTGATGAATTTCACTGAGGAAATTACTTAAAACATTTAATTTCATCTGGGAACATACCCCAGCCTGTTTAGCTTAGCCAATCAAAATTAACTTCCTCTAACTACCAACTTTTAACACTCCCATCCAAGTCAAAATAATTATCTCTAGTCTGCCTTTATTAATAACTAGTCTGGAAAACATAATTTTGTGACACCTATTTCCAATGGTCCAAGATTTCCCAAAATTTGTCTCTGACTTGTCTCTGCTTGTCATCTTACACTGTTTGACCGTATGTTAACATCTCTGTCAGACCGTTATCCAAGTGGGTCCTAATCAAAATCCAATCATGCTATCAATCAGATCATATCCCATCTTTTGCAGGCTGCAACGTATTGCACACAATGTATTGACCACACATCAAAGGTAATGGTTATGTATCACACTGACCACAACCAAATGTGCTGCAACAAAACATCTACAAAAATTTTGCACCATTATATGAGACATATTAGATCCATACATAGCATGGCAGTACATGGGATACAAGTACTCCATTGGCAATGTTCTTTAGTAGTGCCCCTACTTTGCTGACCTTCCTCCCTCTTTGTTTTGTCAAGAATCACCCCCCCATGCATTAAGATGAAATACTATCAACATTTCTGCTACACACAAAAAAACAACTCCCAAAAGCACCCTTCTACTGGTGCCTGGGGACAATTGCCCCTTCCCAACAACTCATGGTACCACCTTTACCGACATATACTGATATTTTAGATGAAGTCCTTTCTTGATTGCATCATCTGCAATAACTATAGCTCTCTACATATCCAAAGGATTCCGTTCAGTGTCTCTAATAAGGCCTTGTCACCTTCAGAGCTAATCTGTCACGTACATGACAAGACCTTATCCACACCTCGTTGAAAAAAGATATTTTCAAAATCAGCAACCACAAACATGACATGTAAGTTATAAGATAGAAATGCCTCAAAATGGCAGACCATTCCCTTAAAGGTCACTGGCCATACTCCAACCATTCCCTTAAGAAAGTCTATCATTAGTAATATAAATCTTAACTTCTAAAGCTAGGGGTTCTTCACACAACATATACTTAAAAACAGCACAATATATGTCCTTTCTGAATGCTTGCATATATAAACATTTATTAACAAAACAAATTCGCAAATGGTCGAATTTTTCAGCACAAGATAGGCTATATGTGGTGGCTAGTATAAATGGTGGAGGAAGAACCCTGGGAAACCTCGGAAAGAACCACCGACCCACTAGAAGCTACTGGCAGGCTTTCTCACGTACCCACGTTACTGAAGAAATACAGAAATGTTTATTGGGGAGCTAAATTTTAAGAATTAAGTGGTCTGTTTTGATGAACATGAACAACATTCCTCTTTCTCTCCATGAAATGTCAGCTACGTGTACTTTGGTGAAATTCATGACATGATTTTCTGTACAAGACATACGATGACAAGCTTTTTAAGATGAATGTCAGATCCGCACCACCATTTTTAATCAATGTCAGCCACATGCTGATATGGCTATCCATGCTGGAAGAATATCAGCAGAAATAACTTTAAAGATGGTCATTAAAGTGGACTTCAGATAAGTAACATTTAGGCCCAACTAGACATCATAAGTAGTATTGTAGCAGAAACCAAATGTTATGCCATGCAGGAGGAGTAGCCATAACTAGACATCATAAGAAGTACTCCAGCGAAAACCCAATGTTATGCCATACAGGAGGAGTAGCCATAACCAGACTCCATAAGAAGTACTCTAGCAAAAACCCAATGTTATGCCATACAGGAGGAGTAGCCATAACTAGACTTCATAAGAAGTACTCTAGCAAAAACCCAATGTTATGCCATACAGGAGGAGTAGCCATAACTAGACTTCATAAGAAGTACTCTAGCGAAAACCCAATGTTATGCCATATAGGAGGAGTAGCCATAACAAGATTTTCTATACGACTGCTGTGGCGGTCATACGCTATGTCAAATCAACACCATTTTTATTTAGGACCAAATAGACATGAAAAATAGTCTTTTAGTGAAAACCCCATGTTGATTTTACCATCCATTCTGGAGGAATATCAAGATGGCCACTGTGGTAGCCATATTGGATTTCCAACCAGCACCATATTCATTTAGGACCAACTAAACCATGGTATTAATGTGTGTGTAAAGTGTCATGACAATCCAACAAGTAGTTTCGCAAAGTAGCAATAACTTTTGCAAAGGAATGGATGGACGATGGACAAAAGATTGTCCCAGAAGCTCTTCTGGTCTATAAGTTAATGAGTTAATTCTGGTATATGAGTTTTTAAACTGAAAAAAGGGGAATATTTCAAATGGACCTAAACTCTCCTCCAGAACCCCCATCAAAATCCTCCACTGATCGGTATTCTTTACCTACATCTTACCAGACTGACATACTGTCAAGTATAGATAATGTAACAACAATACTGCACTGCAGTGATATCAATCCACCTGAAATAAAGTGACAGGTGAACCTTTGATCTTGCACAGAATTAATCAAGCAGATTTCAACCTGCCCACTCTTTCTAATTATAACATGTATTTTTCCACCTGAATTATGATCTCATTATATGATGTCAATCAAATATCTTAACAGGACAGGAAATTAAAGCAACAAAAAGACTGAAAAAAGGTTTCACAGGTAATTATGTGATCATTTGTCAATGTGAATGTCTTGTACAAGCAGTGCATAGTAGCTTTACCATAGTTATCCGTGTGCAAGATAATATACAAACTGCAAAAAGGACAGACCTGGATCTAGTCACATAATGTGAAGACAGATCAGTATTGCCACACATGTAGTTATCCATGTACAACATGCACAAAAACTGCAAAAAGCATAGAAAAAGGTCAAGCCATATGAAGAGCTACCTTTAAGACACGAACTGCAGAAAGCACAGATGAGACATAGTCATATAAAGTGCTAAAAGAAAAGCATTACCGTTGTCATCCATGTATAAGACACCACACAACTACAAAATACACAGACCTAAGTCATATAATGTGCAGACATATCAGCATTACCATCATTATCCATGTATAAGACACACAACTACAAAATACACAGACCAGATCTAGTTATATAATGTGCAGACAAATCAGCATTACCATCATTATCCATGTATAAGACATACAACTACAAAATACACAGACCAGATCTAGTTATATAATGTGCAGACATATCAGTATTACCATCATTATCCATGTATAAGACATACAACTACAAAATACACAGACCAGATCTAGTTATATAATGTGCAGACAAATCAGCATTACCATCATTATCCATGTATAAGACACACAACTACAAAATACACAGACCAGATCTAGTTATATAATGTGCAGACAAATCAGCATTACCATCATTATCCATGTATAAGACACACAACTACAAAATACACAGACCAGATCTAGTTATATAATGTGCAGACATATCAGTATTACCATCATTATCCATGTATAAGACATACAACTACAAAATACACAGACCAGATCTAGTTATATAATGTGCAGACATATCAGCATTACCATCATTATCCATGTATAAGACATACAACTACAAAATACACAGACCAGATCTAGTTATATAATGTGCAGACATATCAGTATTACCATCATTATCCATGTATAAGACATACAACTACAAAATACACAGACCAGATCTACAGTCATATAATGTGCAGACATATCAGTATTACCATCATTATCCATGTATAAGACACACAACTACAAAATACACAGACCAGATCTTTTTTTATATATTTGAATGCAGTGAGAGACTCTGAGACAAATCCAAATTGTCTTTATGCCTATTTGTATGGATTGTAAATGATGTTCATATGAGATTAAAACATCAAAACTTTTCTGCTGCATGTGTAAAGCTGATTTTTCACAAATGCTTAGCATACGTTTTCTTGTGGAATGAAATAAAGTCAAACAAAACACAGCATGCAATGTTTGTTTTCATTCATTAATGTACACATGAAGTATGATTACTTCGCTGCAGTGATGCTGGTTCTACTTCAGAATAAAATACAACTTTATGTTTTCAGACAGCAAAAATAATTATTTCTGGTCATCCAAAAACAAACAGAAAATACTGGGATTAATGAAAAAACTGATTTCTGCACACCAACAAATGGACATACATTTACATTCCACACATTCTAATACATACTCCAGATGAGGTTCATCACAGCATGTCATAAATGTGTTGAAACTGTTTGAAAGTTTCATTGCAATACTCCTAATAGTTCACAAACAAATCTTCCAATCAAAAAGGTTGTGGCATATTTACACACAAAAAAGTTGCACTGGGTTTAAAGCCATTTTTCAACACAAAATAGGCTATACATAGCAGCCAGTATAACTGGTGGAGGAAGAACCCAGGAAAACCCCTACACCCTAACCACTAGGAAGCTACTGGCAAGCTTTCTCACATGCCCACATTGGCCCAGCCAAAGACTCAAATCCACATGGACTGAGGTGAGATGGCAGTCCTCTGTAAAGGTGAGTACTTTAGACCATTCTGCCACAAGGGACCTCCGCAAAAATGTATACTATCTCCCAAAGACAAAAGCGAAACACACTGAACATATTAAAAAGTGCAGTTGTGTGACTTTGCTCCTAGAAGCATGGATGAGAACACAAAAACATCATGGGATAACATTTAACCTTACTACACCTCTCCCTCGATAACTCATGCATAACGGGGTCCACAAACATAGACCGCACTATAAGTGAGGTGCGAGTTACCAAGGGACCTCCAAATATTGAAAAAAATCGCTCTGACATCAACAAAACCGTGGGGGGGGGGGGGCTGTTTAATGACTGAATCCTCATTTTACAACCACGTCGATAATAATTTTCAATAATGCGCTTTTTTTAATAAAGTTGTTTGTTATTCTGTTTAAATAACATTTTTTCTCTCAAAATATCCAACATATGAAAGATCATTCCAACTGGTTTGAACAACCATCATGTGTATGCGAAAAATCTGTGTATTATGTCACTGCTTTTTGTTTTCTTGATGAGTCTGGTTCCCATAGTGGTATATAATAGTATCTTGCCAAATCGGTAGTCCACAATTTGGGAACTAGACTACCTGTTGATACACCACCAAACAAGATTCCTTTCTTTTTAAAACATGCAACATTTATTTCGTGACACGTCTACGTCGAAACTCATTTATTGTTCAATTAGTACAATGTTAATGTCGTGATTTCATTGGAAGTAATTATGAAATTTCTTATCATCCTTGAGGATATCTCTAAATGCCAGTTCAAGAATTCTCTGAAACTCGCTTGCCCACAATGGTCCATATCTATGCAATCAAGCTCTTTATTTTACGAAGTATTCTTTTCACTTTGCTGCCTTGTTATCTTTGATCGCAGTAATGAAAGAGTCGGTCAATTTAAGGTAGTTTCTGTTACATACACAGTAACGTTTTTTACAGTGTTTGACTGATCAAATGAAGTGAGTTCACCCAAGGCAGCTAGATTTTAAGTTAGTCCGATGTTTGTGCCTTTTAACTTTTCTTTTAGTCCACCTCCTTGTTTTTTATTCAAAAGACATAATTAACGTGATAATATAAAGGAGGCCAGCTTTTAATTCAGTGCAACAATACAACAAATATTTCCGCATGTCAGTTATCAAAACACCACTGGCACTTAATTATGTTCTCAGAGAGACGCTCGCGGATATAGCTGTTACGGTAGATTGACGCATCTCATGTTTAATTACAAGAGGACACATTGCACTTATGACAATTACACTTAAAAGGAACTAAAAGATGGAACTAGAACACAAATTTCAACTGATATATTTTTTTAATTTAATTTGTATTTATTTATTAAAGTACTGCCTCCACTCAGCGTCAGTGACATTTTCATTGATCGAATTTTCCTTACATATCGTTAATTGTGGTGTACTAGGAATGTTGTTTGGAAAGAAAATGTAAAAAATTGTATGAGTTATTTTTAAATTTAAATTTATAGTGTTGATTAAAATTTTCCAGGTCCTATCTACCGTTTTCAACGATAAAACGAGTGATGCATCAAAGTTTCCATTACCAATTTTGATCGCGATTTTCTTCAAGTTCAACAAATAGGGATACATTTTTGGGGTATTTTGGGGTTTAAAAAATGGGATCCACGCCTGACACTGCAATATAAGCGGGTTCGCGAGTTATCAGGGCACGAGTTATCGAAGGAGTGGTGTACGTGTATTTGGGCCTGCTTATTCTTCTAGCTACAACTTGCACTCTAGAATTCAGAGAACTCTACGGGACCTAAAACAGCTCCGTTGGTGGACCGTCAGACTCTTATTTCAAGGATTGTGGATTCAATACCCACCCTAGCCAGCCTAGGTTGCCTGCCACAGAGTGCTCTCAGGAAAGGTTCTTTATAGCTCCCTTTTCCTTGGGTATATATACACCCAACAACATGTTAAACATGCCATTAAAATCAACAAAACATATCTATTAAAACTGTGCAGAAATAATGCTCTGAATTTTTAAAGAAAAGAGGAAAATCAAAGAGTTTCACTTACCCTTTGATAAGACATTGTCGTGCACAGATCACAATGTCACTATCAGAACTTTCAGACCTTGATGAACTTGCAAAAGCCTCCAATGGAATCAAATTATCTTTGTAAACCACATCAATCACATGACCAACTGTTTTATTGTTACCATAGAAACATCCTTGGTACCAAGTTTCACTAGACCCTATAAAAGAGAGAAACAAGTATATGTACAATAAATAATGGACAACCTGCAGTGCCTGGACATTTTTTATTTCTCACTGATCGAGGACTAGTAGGAATCCCCCCCCCCACCAGGTCCACTTAAGCCAAGCACCGGTCCAAGAACTGTTAGACATGTGAATATTGGTTCCAATGCATTAACGTAAACAAAAGACAAGACAAATTACAAAAAGAGCATAAAATTCAGACTGCTTATAATTTTCCTAAGCTCAACATTTTTTAATTTTCATGTCATGTGATCATACCTTTTACTGGTGGATCCACCTTAAATCTCAATTAACTAAAAATTCATTTAAAAGCTCTTGACATCAGATAAAAATATCAAACTACCAAATAAAATAGAACAAATCTGCATTCAAAGCTTGCTCAGTAAAAATATGCAGACACAACCCATAGTCAGTGACCCTATCGATGAGCAATGGTTTAATAAATATAGAAATCAACTAGTTCTGGTGCCTCTGGCATGGGGAATAATTCGTTATGCACTCACCTTTGTAAATACTCAGGCACTCAGGGTATTAATGATTGAGTAGGGTATGTTTTATTTACTACCAATAACCTTTCTGATAGAAGTAATATGCTCTTTACCTGTTTCACGTATTATAAATGGGTAACTTATAAAACTGGATGTGCCTTTGACTAAGACGCTTGAGTGACTGGACGACTATGAATACATTTACTATGAATACATTTATTTACTATGAATACATTTAATTATTTACTGTCCCTTTTGGACCTGGGATGTTTAAAACCCTTCCGCACAACAAATTTTGTAGCCAATGGTTGATTCTTGCCTTCTGACGGTAAACCCACATAGCATTTACAGTGTATGGTGAGCCAATACTATGGATGCTTAGTTTTAGCTATGGCTGAGAACAGAAAAACGTTTGATTTACCAAGATCAAGTTTAGACCATTGATCAGCATAACACATGCTAAACTGGAAAATCTTCAATAGCACTTTCAACCACCAGTCTCCCACTATCAAGCTACTTCCACTTGCATCAGTGCATTTTTATAACCCATTTCATGTGTTTTAGGATTAAAATGCCCATTTTCTTCATTTTATCAGAAAACAAATTAGAAATCTTAACGGTCCGACTAGCTAGTGATGCTTAGATATGATGGTCAGTGGCTAAAAAGAATCGGTCCCGGACCTCTGACCATTGTTATTTCCAGGCCCTAAGCCTTAATGTCAAGTTTGGTACAAAAAGCTAGCATAAAGTTGTTGTTATCAGTGTTATTATTAGTAACACATTTTGTTGCTAAAATAAAAGGACTTCAAACTATAAGAATAGAAACAAGGAAATCCCCTCCCTAGTTAAATCCCCAAACTAGAAGAATAGAAACAAGAAAAGCCCCTCCCTACTTAAATCCACAAACTAGAAGAATAGAAACAGGGAAATCCCTCCCTACTTAAATCCACAAACTAGAAGAATAGAAACAAGGAAATCCCTCCCTACTTAAATCCACAAACTAGAAGAATAGAAACAAGGAAATCCCCTCCTTACTTAAATCCCCACTGCCAATGAATTATTCCCAACATATAAATATCCACTATAGGCAAGACAATGATTAATAGCTTATTCTTTGAATTTTTTTTTAAAGAAACAAAACTGAACTGAACCCATTATATTCATACTACATACAGTACCAAATATGTCAGTTTCCACAGAGAATAATCACATCATTCACACTAGTACTCAAAGAGTTTTACAAAAACAATATAAAATATGCATATTTTATGCAAATAAATGGACTACAAACACATATATATTTTCAAACACACACAATGCATGTAACAAAGATTTTGTGAAAAGTTATATGTATTTTCATCCTGCCATAAGTAAATGCTCATCATGTCACATCTGATCAATGTAAACTATGATCTCAGGTATAGTGTAATCAATGTATCAATGTATCAATGTAAACTATGATCTCAGGTATAGTGTAATCAATGTATCAATGTATCAATGTAAACTATGATCTCAGGTATAGTTCCTGATGTTTGGTGCAAGTTTAAAATATAATGCAATCAAGGTATCAATGTAAACTATGATCTCAGGTATAGTTCCTGATGTTTGGTGCAAATTTAAAATATAATGTAATCAATGTATCAATGTAAACTATGATCTCATGTATAGTTCCTGATGTTTGGTGCAAGTTTAAAATATAATGCAATCAAGGTATCGGGGCCCCGAGTGGCCGAGTGGTCTAAAGCGCTTTCCGTTATGGATCACTGCCATCTCACCGCTGTCTGCGTGGGTTCGAGTCTCGGATTCAGCTAATGTGCAAGAAAGCTTGCCAGTAGCTTCTCGTGGGTCGGTGATTCTTCCGGGGTTTTCCCGGGTTCTTCCTCCACCATTAATACTGGCTGCCCTGTATAGCCTATCGCATGCTGAAAAATGGCGTTAAACCCTACAACAACAACAACAACAACCAAGGTATCAATGTAAACTATAATCTCAGGTATAGTTCCTGATGTTTGGTACAAATTTAAAATATAATGTAATCAATGTATCAATGTAAACTATGATCTCATGTATAGTTCCTGATATTTGGTGCAAATTTAAAATATCATGTAAACAGTTCCACAACCATATGATCAAACACATTCAAAGTTAGACTAAAAAATCAAGTCACTTAATGCACTGAAAAACAGCATTATAATAATTTCTAATGCTGCTTAGCAGTAATATTTTGGCAACTTTGAATTTACGTAAATAATCAACATGCACGTTCCATTCCGTGTAATTATCAATCGATATACCCAATAGTAATTACTCTTAGTGTTACCAACAGCTTGTACCTTGTAATCAGATTAATGACTGTCTAGAACCCATCAACATACATTTAGTTTTTCTTTCATTTCTACGACTTTATTTGGGAGACATCAATAATTTAGCATTATTAAGTAAGTTTTATCTTCATTTGATCAAGATTCTGATTGTTGGACAGGATAATCTGCACAAAATATCTGACTGTGCATGCAAATAACAGCTGCCTTAAAATGAAGGCCTGTGATACACCTGAAGTAATGGATATGAACTCTGACTTAATGTTCCCAATGCAAACTTGCTGATACTCAAAGCTTACAGAAGACAGAAACCATTTTCTTGCTTGAAAGGAAAGTTGTTATTCTTTTCACTTAAACACAGAGTATTTCATGATTTACCAAGTCAAGCTGCTTTGGAAAATCCAAAATAATTCCTAATAAACTTTCAGCATCCATATCCCACAGCCGTTCTGTAATTCTGGTTAAGGTGATAACGGTAGTGTGAGGTACTAAAACACAAAAACTATTACTGACAAAGGTTATGCTTGGCAGCATGAAATTTGTACATTTTAGACCATGATAATGTATGGAGATAAATGGATTAGTTTCTGAAGATATGGCATAATCCTACTACTTGGAAGTCAGGAAAAGTATTTATATCAAAACTAATGTTGACAAGATTACTGGTGTATTTCTATCCTCCTCAGCACAATGAAAAAATATCAAGAAAAACAGTAACAACAAAATACTTATGCCATACATGGTGATGGCAAAGTCAGTACAGTAAAATACTTACACCATACATGGTGATGGCAAAGTCAGTACAGTAAAATACTTACACCATACATGGTGATGGCAAAGTCAGTTCAGTATAACTGGTCTTGTGAGACCATCTCATATCCAAATGAAAGTGTTCTTTCAATACAGGTAGTCCACTATAACCTGTCATCACAGTACATAAAACCATGCAAGAAAAGCCTAATCTTTCATTCCATGTGGTCTTACAAAATTTGTTTTTCACGACAGATTTTATTGCTATATTTTGACGATATAAGTGTGGTACAAAGGGAGGTAAGTAATCAATGCCAATTTTCTATAGCAATACGACTCAATCATGTTGAAATCTAAAGAGGATTTTTTGTAACATCCACTCTATATATATATATATATATATATGTGTGTGTGTGTGTGTGTGTGTGTGTGAATCACAAACACAATTAAAAATTAATTGATACTAAAGGCTAATTTCTTGTTAAAGACTTATACTAACATTCCAGCAATGAATGAAAAATTACAAGTGATCAATGTAATAAGAACCATTATAAATTTTGTAAATGCCAATGACATTTTTTTTACTTGGCTGCCAACTGCTGCAATGTAGAAATAAAAATGAATCTTGCAGTGATGGAGTATTATCATAAAATTAAAACCCATCTGAGTGTATTTAGGGAGTCAACATCCAACAAGTTATGTTATAGAAGAAGTCACACAGGTCATGTACGCATTCAACACCAGCTATTTCAGTCAAGGGTGACAATTTTTAAAACTTGACTCTACATATCTTTAAATGGCAAGTATTCACTTCATATGGATTCTTATACATCAACATTACTTTGGAAAGTCATTATTTAGATGCACCGTGAAATGCCTATGCCAAACTAAATGTTAAAGTACATAGACATTTTTGGACGAAAGGAACCTAAAGGTCTGATTGATTAAAATCCAGATTGAATGTCATGCGCTGTGAGGTACCAATGAAAGCTACACATCTTGATAAACAAATTAGTATACTACCCTCAATTGTGATGATTAACTTAACGTGTTCTTTACTTGACCCATGTTTAGCATCTGGCCACCATTGTAAAAGACCATGGAGATCAATAATTTTTGTCTGGAAGTTTCTTGATGACAGTTAAGGTGCAAAGCATAAATCAAGACTGAACAGGCTTTGTTTAAGAAAATTAGTGTTACATTTTAAAAGAACAATTAAATTTAATTGAAAACGAGTAAATATGCATCCATGACCCATGTGACTCTTACTACAGTACCAATCCATTCCATAATGATTTCAGTACATACAAATTTCAAACCACTTCAAATATATTGTCTATCTTACTTCAAAAGAACATAGTATATAAACAAAAAGATGCAATTTAAGATAAGAGATACAGCTTCACATTTGCAAGGTGACAGAATGACTTCTAGAATCCTTTTTGATCAGAAGCCCAGAATTTGCGTACATTGTATATACTATATCATTGGGGGTGGGTGGTTAAAGGCCGACTTTTAAATTGATATCAAAACGAGTTTGTAACTCAAAGGATGAGAGTAAGAGTGCTTCAAAGTTGGTCTAGATTTATTTCGATCATGTAGAAACAGATGATGCAGACAAAGGTTAAGTCTGTGAACATGGGTACTGACGATGGCGTGATTGATATTATTGACAATAACAATTCAACATAAACTCGAAAGGACTTTTACATTAGTTATAAACAAATTATCATTACCTAGAACGACTGGAATTAACAGAAAATAAATGCTATACATCTTTATAACTATACCGACGTCTTGTCATCATAGTTTTGTAACTCTTTCCATTACGAATACAATCTAGTAAGTTTTACAACTTTGCGATAACTTTAAAAAAAAAAAATCAGTTTCTCCATCTTCATCAACAATCAATGTATTCTTACGCTGGTTACTTCCTGCCCGGCAAGTAAATGATATTCGCACTTACAGGAAAAAAATCCCCATCCTACACCACTAAATTAAAACAGCGATAACAATTATCAACCCTCTAATTCATGTTTCTGTATCTTTATAACATGTATGATGGAAAAGTATATTTTAGACTTTGTTAAACGCTGATGCATTTTGCTTGCAGTTGTAAGCAGGTCGTATTGAGACCCTGTCCCCACCCCACTTCATGGTTTGGCTTATTGGCTTCACCCATGCCATCTATAAAACTGGTTTCACCGCGTATCAAGTAAAACAAATCAAAGACAACTTCACATTTATGTATTTAATTATTCTCACAGGTTTTAGAATCTCGTCGACAAAAACAACAGTCCCTTGCTATCATGTACTTTCTTACACGTGTATCGATATACAACAAAATTGCGTAATGCAAGCTTTCGGTTCTTCTGAAAATGGTCTAAGGGAGATAAATCGTTCAGTGTTCCGTTAAAGAAGAGTGTTGATCAACACAA
The DNA here is from genome assembly GCA_028554795.2 of Sinohyriopsis cumingii. Taxonomy (NCBI): domain Eukaryota; kingdom Metazoa; phylum Mollusca; class Bivalvia; order Unionida; family Unionidae; genus Sinohyriopsis; species Sinohyriopsis cumingii. Next base: position 99,344,870 of record CM068839.1, read on the forward strand.
AAAAGTAATGCATAAATTCGGTTGTATGGTCTATATTCCATTTACTTATTTTTCATATAAAAGAAGAAATATTCTCAAAACTCACTTATTTCGACTGCAAGAACAAACTTGAAGACCTAATAATGTTTCCTACCTGAAATATTCTCAGCATGTTTTTTTATATTTTAATGTTTTTCTAATTTCATGGTGTTTGTTTTTGTAATAATATTATTATATGTTTTTTTTTTATCTTATAGGTGTTGTCTAATGCTGTAAAGCGCTTAGAGCTTCTAAAGATTAGACGCTATACAAAGGCCTCATTATTATTATTATTATTATTATATCGAATGCTTGATAATTCAACAAAATTATTTACGTCTTGAACAACACAATACACATGGTTAGAAAGATTATCCGCCCCTCCGAAGATTATCAGTCCCATTTTATATACAACGAGAACACCTAGAAAATGAATGCAAAGGAACCGCGGAGATTTTAGTGATTTTCACGGCAAGGTATGCTTCTTTATGGTACATAGTTTGAAATTCACATTACTTTCTTATTTCATCACTGATACTTTGATGCTGAAGATAAAATTATCATTTTATTAGCAAGAGATCCTAAACAGCATAAGTGTAATTTACGTTGTTGTTGTTGTTGTTTATATTTTGTTTTGCTTTTCTTAAATGAAATAAAACATTGATTTTTTATATTTAACTAAATTTGCTATTGATAAACGCTATGACTATTTAGAGACCAGCTATTCAGTCTTCAGGCAGGCGCACTGCAGTTTCTTTCCAACCAAGAAAGCATTGTGATGGGTAGCTCTTTCTGTCTAAAGCAAAATGAAAGCAAGAGTATACTTTTGAGGCATTTTGGAAGCTGGGGGTATTTTTTATTTTATTTCTTCTACAAAACTCCAGCTCACTTAAAAAATTAAACCACCCCTGACTACTTTTGTTTGAGTGATACAGTACAAAAGGTTAATATATTAAATTTCACAAACATTGAAAAATACACTGCTGCTATCTTTTCTCCAAATATTTGGTAGGGGCGGTGAATCTGAGTCAACATTTTACATGCAGGGATAAATAATACATATTTTCATGAAGATATCCTAAATTGATCATTTAAAAAAAAATAAACTTAATGCACAATAGAAACTGGATTAAATTTCATTAAATAGTTTAAGATTTTAATTTATAATTGGAGCTGCACAAGGTATGTATTATTATTTACATTATATCAGTATTGCAGCCATCTACAACCTTTGACCTGCGATTTATAGCCCGAGGGCACGGTAATCCCCCCCCCCATTTCATTGATCTAAGGGTTAAACAGACCACTGACAATTTCTACAAAACTTTAGTATAAAAACAGAGAGTATAAGCGAGGTACGGATGGGGAGCAGATATGTCATCCTTAAGAACGATACTTGGCATGGAATATCCAGGAAAACTCATCAGAGTGACAGTACCTGGCGTACCAAGGAACTCTACTTGGCATGGAATATCCAGGAATACTCATCAGAGTGACAGTACCTGGCGTACCCTGGAACTCTTCTTGGCATGGAATATCCAGGAAAACTCATCAGAGTGACAGTACCTGGCGTACCCTGGAACTCTCCTCCATAAAGTAAATGTTGTCCGCATATCCTGGAAAACTCCTCCTCAGAACTACAGTAACTAAAATACATAGTTTATTCATATATAATTTATTGCATAATTGAAATTTTTATGTCGTATTTGCCAATGTAATCCATTTCAGACATTATCAATCAGCAGGGCCCGAATCAGGTCAAGTGTGTGAGGGTTTTTCCATAATTTCAAAAAGGGCATGTCTTTCCTCGAAAGGGGACCAAAGAAAACGTATGTGTGTCTATTTGCTCAAAGTGTATATAACACCCAATGAACGTGCACATGAATAAAACGATGGTAACATTTCAAGTGTGTGTGTGTGTGTGTGTGTGTGAACGTTTTTTTTCTGATCAAGCCTGGGCTTCCAGATCTCCACCCCCACCACCACCACAAACCTCCCGGTCTGGTCCTGAATCTCTCTCCCCCCCCCCCAAGATCTGTCCCTGAATCTGTCTGCTGATAATTTATCGATATGCTATAGCTTAGGAACGATATCCACAAGAAAAAGTAAATACAAGAATATCTGTGTCATTCTTATATGTACAAATCTGTCCAAGGCAGTTGTAAATGCGTTGTTCACGCGTTTTCGCAACTCAGACGTAGATTCTGAATGTACACGTCTAAATTGCAATTACATGTATATCAGCTGACCATTTGAACAATTTGAAACTAATCACCTTCTGATATCAATCGTATAACAATGGTTAGAATATCGATCCAAATATTCGTTTGTAAACAAAAAATTAATTTTGTAAAAGTTAAAAATGTCCGTATCACTTTTCATAAAATGTGTATTGCGGGCAAAAGTCTATTATTTCCAAAGGATAAACTAGATATATTGGTAACTCTGCTAATGCTCGACGCTTAGAGGGGTTGGTGGTGGATAAAAAAATGAAGCCAACGGATATGCGAAAATAAAAATTTATGTACATAAGTAATATATGGGAATTCTGGAATTTAAATTATAGGAATTTAACATTGTCACGTTTGCTCAGCCTCAGTTAGTATGTCGTGTATAAACTAAAGTATTATTACAAGCCATGATTTGATATCTAAACTTTGCAGCAGTCTAGAGTTAATCTCTTACGCAAGGTTACCTTGACCAGAGAGACGACCCGGCATCTTGAATACGCACAGCCGTTAGATCGTTTGACTTCCCACCTATGTGTTACAGCTTAGTCCTAAGATCAGAGGAACCCGCGAGGGAAACGGGGGCGTGTTCTAAATCTGTCCACAGGGAGAAAGACATTGTCCGCTAAGTTAGATTGGATCGGATCAAAACGACACCAAATCGGAATTGAGATAGAGTGCGTGATAACAAGTTCGATCCAAATTATGACTTGCAAGCGAAAATTTAGTCTCGCCAAGGAAGATTGCTGAGCAATATAGGGTTACTCCGAGGAAGACATTCGTAAATTGGCGGTAAAACTTAGATATGAGATTGTAAGGAAAGACAAAGCTTCGTAAAGGTCGATGTTTGCAGAATATTACGGCATTGCAATTTTAATTATATGTAGTATGTAGTACGTAGAATTACCTTTGCAGTGATATATTTACATGTTTATTTGAGAAGTAAGCTTGAGTATTATGAAGAGAATTATGTAGATTGTTAGTTTGTGCTCAGAATTAATTTTGTAATTTGCTATCTGGTTACTTCGTAGTAAACTGGTGCATTTATTCATGTGATATGTTAGAATTTACCCATTCTTGAATTGTGAATTTGGAAAATGGTTGAAGCGTGTAAGATTAGTTAATATGGATGTATGGATATATCAGAGTATTGATCTTTGAATCTTTGTGTACTTTGTATGAGTTGTAATGTAAAGAAATCCGTCTGATTGGTTTGATATTGTTTAGTTTAATGTGATTAGGAATATGTACTGAGGTGACGCATTTTATTGATGTATGTATGAGAAGTAATTGATATCGTGCTTTTATTACTACGTTTTTTTTTACCATATAAGAACATATGAGTATTTCGATGCGAGTGAATGCGTGAACGAGGAAATTTAATAGCCGTTATCTGATAATAGGCTGGGCGTAGTGTGAGATGACAGGGCTAAGGAAAAGGAGTCGAGGAAGAGAAAGTGGAGAGGGAGGAGGAATATAGAGAAGTCGACGAGGAGAAGGAATTTGGAAAAAGTCGAGAGGAAGAGAAGAAATTGGAGCAATAGAAGAGAAGAATATAATACAAAGACAGATGGAAATCTATCTCACATTACTTTTCAAGTGATGCAATAGGTTATCACAGGGTCGAGCGGAAGGAGAGTATTTGGAAAATTTGAAGCACTCGAATATTGAATTGTTATTCGTTGAATTTCACTTTTTTGTATATTCTGTCATTTAACCGTCGTCATTGCTGACTGGGGGCTCGGAGCTTTACATCTATTTTTCACTAATTTAACTTCCAACCAAAATCGAGCCTGGGTGGGACTTCTATAATAATTTAAAAAGAATATAGGGAGCACCCCACCCCAACCATAACACACCTACCACGTTGGTTGCATAACAACCCGTCACACCACAAACATTAAAGATATATTTTGGTGTTTGGAACATCACTGACATCTAAAATGAAGCCACAGATATGCGAAAATCACAGTTTCTTTACATAAGTAATATATGTGAATTCTGGAATTTAAAATATAGGAATTTAACATTAAAGCTATATTTTTGGGGTTTGATCCTCACTGACCTCTAACGTTAAATGTAATTTGAAGAAAAAAAAAACGTCATTAGGTTTAACATTAGGGATCTCTATGTCCTCTAACGTGAAGTGTAATACTAAAAATGACCTTATCTTTCACATCAGGGATCTCGATGTCCTCTGACAGAAAATTTGATATTGAAACGACGTTTACTACCCAATGTACCAAAACCCAGCCGACACACATACTATTCCATCAACAGTTCTAGGACAATTCGGAGCTAGTGACCAATGAATTCAGAGGTGGAAAAGATGAATAAAAATACCATGTGAATTGACAAGACTCACATATAAAATATTTTAATGAATTTATTTATTTGTAGAAAATGAGTAAAGAACAAATTTTGAGCTAAGTTACACAACACATGGCTCGCTCAATGCATACACTATTCAAATAATGAAACATAATGTAATAATTCGTTGTTTAACCTAATGTTTGTGAACAAAATTCTTTTTTAAAATATCGCAAACAATCTCGATAATTCAACTAGATTTAAAATTTACATTATCGTTTAAAAAAGTGATATTTGTAAACTGTGCGAAGTCAGATAATGACGCAGGTAAGTTAAGCCAAGCAAGTAATGAATGGAATTATAACTACCATACTTCGATACAATGCAATAAAGACGGCGATCAAAATCTCAATATTTCTTCTTTCACCGTGAAGGAACTTCGCCCACAAGTTCCGGTTCAACGTCCATCCTGTTCTTAACCAGCAATGGAAGAGTCGGATGGGCTATTTTCACGGATGGACTATTTTCACGGATTTTGCAATTGCCATCCTTTAATGTTCTAGTTCGTGCAGGGTTATTTTTGACCGCTTCAAAGCATTCCGATATCTCCGCTGAAAATAATGCACCGCCTCTTCCACGTTGCATGTGTCAAATGAAGTGTCGAAGTAACAAAGCAAAAAGAGTAAACTTCGGAAATTGTTGCAGATCGATCAGTTTATTATATATATACGTACCATGTCTTCGTTAGGTACATAAGCCAGTGCTATAAGCATACGGATGTGCAAAATCCATGTAATTCTTGTAGTTGCCCACAAACACAAGCTCCTGGACGTTTCGCAAAATGCATTGACCAATTTGCCAAATAGCAGCCATGACTCTCTACATTGAAAGCGTTCTTAAAATCATTAATTGCTTTTCTTTCAAAGTCTATAAAATTACGTCAGGATTAAATCTTATTTGGAGTTCCATTACGTTAAGTAGCGGTGTTGTATGCGTAGCTTATGTTAGACAGTAGAACATGTTATGTTGACTCCATTATGCAGTTCACGTATTGTGTATAGCCGTGTCGGCGGGTGGGGGGTCTAACTCAGATGTACAGTCAGCAAACCAAATTCTACTTCCCGCTTAGAAATTAAGATCCTCATCATCAGCGAATTGATGTAATATTTTCCGCGGAACGTAGGAAATTGAACCGGTCAATGTTTTTCGAACTTCAGGGGGAAAGTTATTGTTCTCAGTTGAAGGAAGCTGAAGGTATCTCCCGATGTTGTATTTAAAAGATTATGGTAATATCGCCTGTGCGATTTAAGACAAATTCACACGTACTCGCTGAACGTTAACCCGAGAATCTTTACCTAATTCTTCCGCTCGTCGTTTGATTGATGTGATGTGCAAAGATACTTCTGGCCAATCTCCCCTGAAGATGCAGCATGCATGTGATCAGAAGGCACCTTGAACATTTCTCCATGGTCAGTGTGGCAACGGCCTTTGCAGAAACGATTGTTACACCGCCATATTTCTTTCTTCTCTGTAATTTCGTCATATGGCAAGGATAACCTTCAAAACTTAACAGTCTTTCCCTTTTCTGAATCAAGAAATTCAAGAGAAATTATGTCGAATATTTTGTTCTTGATTTACAGATTTTAATGATGCAAAGCTTATATGTTGTCCCTTTGAGAAACCAGTGTAGCGAATAATAAGTAACCATTTAAAAACATATATAAAGGTGAATTGTTTCATTGGGCACGTGTTAAATGTTGTTACGACGTAGTGACGGCCGATGGAAAAGGTTTAACCTGGGAATATAGCTATCGCGCGTACATAAAAGAAGTCTTTTTTATAATAAAAAAAAATATATATTTTTTTCAGAAGGTACGTAATTTTATCAGCATGTACAATCCTGGTTTTGACTGTTGCGGCATTGCACATGGTATTTCATATGCTTGCTGAAAGAATGCAGCTGAGCATCAAAGGGATTATTTTTGTACTGAGTAGACGTTAAGACATACCCTAATTGTATGAGTTATGCCGGTATTACATAGCAATTACTATTATTTAGTGATATTTTCTGGAGTAGGGAAATGTTTTAAAAAATGTAATATCACTGGCAACACACACACACACACACACACACACACACACACAGAGTCATATGTTGTCGCGTAACTCAACACACAGACGTTTCTAAAAATGTTTTTAAAATGTAATATAACTGGTAACAGTCACACACACACACACAGTCATATGTTATCGTGTAATTCAACCCTTGAACGTTTCTAAAAATATTAATTCATTTCATTGAGTTTTGCATGCAAATTGTCCCCTCTCTGAATTGTCCATTCTCCGAAATGTTCCTCTCACGAAATGTCCGTCTCCGAATTGAATTGTCCATTCTCCTACATGTCCGGCTCCGAATTGCCTCTTCTCTAAATTCTGCGCTCCTGTTTGTTTGCATCCCAATTGTCTGGACACCACCATCAACACATTTGCAGTGTCATGACCCAATTATTAGGAAAAAATATAAAGTGGAAGATATGAACAGAAAAGTGTTAAAAGGAATCTTTAATTTACATTAGTTGCAATGAGTGATGCAGAAAGAAGAGAGAAGAACACGTAAAATGGAAAAGCATCCACTCCAAGAAGTTAAAGTTCCTTGGAGAGGATATCCGCACAGTTTTATACTTGGATGCCTGCTTCATAAAATCATCTATTATAAAAAGAAGTAGAAGTCACCAATAGTCCTTAAAAACAGCTACATCTCCTTCTCATAGTTCACTGTTGGTGTAGTGTGGAGAACGTGTTTAAAAAATCGTCCCCAATTGAATATCTATTCCATGAGAATTCACGCAGAACTTTATTTTAGTACTGAAAACCTCGTCGAAACGATTTCAGCTGTTTTCAACTATCATTGTGGCAAAGCGATTCTACGAGAATTTTCGATACCAGAACGAATTCAACTAAAAACTGACTTTGATGTTTGTGTATTCTGCTATCATTGAGCATAACGTCGTAGGAAACAAATCTGCACAGTTGCAGAGTCATTCCCTTCAAAGTAGATTATGCAATAACTACTTGATGATGTTTTTCAATCGATGAGGACCATATAAATGGAGAACTTGGACTAAATATTGTATTCTCGTAATGAAAAGTCACAGTGAAGCTATATTTTTGGGAACAAAATTCCCTAGCGAACTGTAAAATATGGATCCCGTATACCAAAGAGTCACTCAACGAGGACATAGATTAGGAGAATGTTAAAATCAGTTTTTCGTGCGGCAGTACCCACATTGAAACCCATGGTCACTCACATATTGCTTACTTTACAAGATGCAGCTTTGACGCATGAAAAAGGATTTATCCAAATGTGTTCGTCGACAAAGTCCTAAAGAATCTTTCATAAAAACAGGAAAAATATGTTGCATCAGACTAAAAAGCTCTCCTAGAGCACCGAGAAATCTCTATGACTTCGTTTATATTTCTGGACATGGCAGAACTTCAACTTCCACGCCACAGCAAGGACTAGGGAAAAATGGACGTCGAAAACCCTTCAGACTTCATAGATACGTTCAGAAAAAAAGACAAGACAAGAAGAAAATCATACAGAGAGTTTGATGTTTTATATTACTAACTCAAAATGATGCACATGGACTCTAGCGAATGTTCCCTTACCGAGATTACGTAGAAAATGTCTTTAACGTACGGAAAAGAAGCCAAGAACACATTTTGGATTCAAAAGTTCAACGGCACATAGTTGACTGCGGATATCAATATCGATGATAAAACAATGTTAGATTTAACGACCGCCGAAAGAACATCAAACAAGAACCTAGTTTAGAATGATGGATCGTTTACATTTTGGACAATACAAGTATTTGTTGAATGAATTCACGCCTGAGACTGAAATGAAGATGTACCGTGTACTCTTTTATGACTATTGCTAACAAGTACGAAATGAATATCAAAGAAGCCGGTTTTTATGAGCGCCATGAAGATGTCATACCACAGTCTTCACTCTAGCAGCAGAGAGGGCGAACAGACCATAGAATTCCGACAAACAAATAAAACAAACAAAATAAAGTCATCTGTAGAAAGGTCCAGATTTTTACAAATAAACGTTTAATTGAGATGATTTTATTTTTGTTGAAACCAACCCCATCAATAAAACCCTAGTTCGAAAAGGTAGCTGAAAAATGAAGTACTCTACGTGTTTATTTATTTTTTTGTTTAATTACTTGACGACCAACATTGGTAGGCGCCCTCTCTGCTGATATTAATTAAAACATTGTTATATTAAAAATAATGGTACATCCAGAATCTCATACTGCAAGAATAGCACGAGAACGATTAGAAGCAATTAAAAAATTTCTTCCTGTGCGAGATTCATTTAGAAAAAATCTACAAGCGCAGCGAGAAGCACGAGTTGAATACGAAGAGGACACTAAAAAAACTGTTTAAGCCCGTCACTGCAGCTACTGAGAAAGTTACAACAGTCATCAAAGAGGATCTTCTTCCAGTATCAAAACAAACAGCAGAACAAACCGAAAAAATAGCAAGAAGAACTAAACAGACAAAAAAGATTTTACGAGATCTTCCACCTGGCATAGCTAGGGAAATAGCTGCGGCTCAACCTCCACCTGTCGGCGAAGAAATACTTGAAGAAATTGGAAAACTTCGTGCTGAAGTCGCCGACGTGCACAAAGAACATACACCTGAACCCGAACTAGTAGAAGTAAACGCAGAATTGATTGCAAAATTCAAAGAAGGAGTTGTTGAAGAAATTAGAAATACTAAAAAAAGAACAATTACCCGAGGTAATATTAAATAGTATATTTAATAAATCTAGTATTTTTAAACCTCGTCATAAAAAGGTAAGTGATGATAATACTATTAGATATATATATCGCGTATATCACAACAAAAAACAAGCTAGAGGTCAAAAATATGAAATTATTGATGAAGAAGTAAAAAGACTTTATAAAGAGAGACTGAAACAACTAGAACAAGAACAACTCACCCAGTATCAACTTCCTCCACCTCTGCAACAAACAGAACAACAACAATCTTCTCCACCTCTGCGACAAATAGAACAAAAACAGTCTTCTTCGTCGAAACTTAAAGAAAAGTATCTTAAAAAAGCGAAAAGATCCTTATCTACTAAAGACACAGAAACAACAGAAGAAGGAGCTACTGGCAGTGGTTTCGGAGGTAATTTTGTTTGTCCTGATAACATCATTAATGATGTGTCACAGTTAGAAGTTCTCATAGGAGGAAAACGTGCCGGAAATAATTCACCAGAAATAATTAATGAAGCATCTGATATTTGTCGGCGATTATTTCAAGGTGGTATCATGGATATCGGCGTTTACCGAGAACTTATCGATGAACTTGTTGATGACTAGTTGTTAGATAAATAGCAAATTAAATAAGATGATCATACATGATAATCATCGTAAACCCGTGCAGGTCAGAGCGGTAAACTCACGATTACCAATCTACAGGGCTACTTACGGAGATGGACTTGGTGATGTTATTCAGGGATTATTTACAAGGATAGCTCCAAAAGCAGTACCTGTTGCAAAACAATTATCGATGAAAGCTATCGATATTGTTCGTGATAAAGCTCCTAGTGCAATTGTCAATGTTGCTGGTAAGGCGTTCTCGGCGATCAAAGAAAGACTAGCACCATTATTGCGACGAAAACAACAACCACCAGTGAAACTGGCAAGTACTGAGGTGATGCCAGCAGACGTAAGTAAAATAATAAATCAGGCTGCAAATCAAAAACTAGCGGCAATATATGAAGAAGCAGAAAAAAATATAACAGCAAATTTAATAGCAGGAAGCAGTCTTCGTCGACGATGATTTAGATCATCATTTGGAAAAATGGTAATTATAATAAAAATGTTCAAGCGCGAATCAGACCCAGCATTTGATATGGAGGCACCTGTCCTTAAGTATGAATCTGTACGTGATTATCAGTTTTATTCTTTTGACGCAAGACAACCAAATCAGCGGGGGAGAATCGAATTACAGGATCATGATACAAGTAGATATTTCTTGCCCGCTGAGGCGTTTATTGAAGTAGAAGGTAGACTTGTAACGAATGTTGTAGCTAATACGCCATATGCTGCTAATTTGCGTGTTGGTTTTGTCAACAACGGGATTATGGCGTTGTTTGATAGCGCCACATACATGATTGATGGAACAAATATTGAATCAGTTCAGAAGGATGTTGATGTTGCTACAACAATAATTGGTCTAGCGAGATATTCTGACGACTTTACAAGATCAGCCGGTCCAACAATGATGTTTGCTAAGGATATTACCAACAACGCTGATCATATTCAGTATACTAAATTACTGACACCACGAAATACTGCAGTTGATCCACAAACAGCTGATTTTGAACACGCAGACAGACCAGGTGCTGATTTTGATATTATAAAAAGTGTTAATGTGACATATAACTTAGGGTTTGCAACACGCCGAGCAGCGTTGTCAGGAAATGATAGAAATTTTTCATGTGCAATTCCACTGTCTCACATCTTTGGATTTTGCAGAAATGTTAGAAAGGTCATCTTTGGAGCTAAACACACAATTGTGCTCGTAAGAAAAGGCGATGATAATGATGCAATCTGGCGAGGTGCTGGTGTTGCTGATGGTAAAGTAAATATAGCAAAACTTTCATTGTGGATGCCAGTAATGACTCCATCTATTACTGAAGAACAAAAATTAATTTCTTTTATGGATCAAGGCGGTAAATCATTGCTATCATGGTTAACAGTAACCACACATGCTATTCAAAGTAATGTTAATGGTTTATTTACGTGGCATATAGCGTCACAACAAGGTGTTTCTGCACCACGACATATTTTTATTGCGCTGCAAGATAATGCTCGGACGAATGATCAAGAACATTCACATATGATATTTGACAATCTTGGAGTTAATGAAGTTTCCTTACGGATAAATGGACATCAAGAGCCAGCTGAAGATATCTTGTTAAATTTTGATCAAAATCACGTAGCGCGTGCATATCATCGTTTAATGTCATTCATGGGACGTGATCAAAATATAGATACTGGTTTGCAAATATCACAATTAGATTTTACAGGTCTATATCCTATTTATTATTTTTCACTAGAACATCTTGATTTATCCAAACAATCTGTCGTTGATATACACTTTCGAGCTCGTGTTACTAACCCTCCTCCTGATATAGCTGGTCCACCTCTTATTCGCGGCACCTACAGAGCAATCGCGGTCATACTTAGCGATAAAGCTATGTTACTTGAAGACGGTAGTGGTCGAATGAGAGTCGTTGATGCACCAGTGGAAAATATTTAATCGTGTTATTTAGAAAAATATATTTTATATAAAAATGTCGTATGGTCATGTTAATGTTACTCTGACTCCTGGTCAGGTAAAAAAGCTTCAATCAAAAACCGCCAACAAATGTCGAACTAAAATATCACTAAAACGAGGTCAGATTAGTGGTGGTCCAAACAAATTATCGTTGACAAATAATCAGATTAAACATTTCAATAAAGCCCTGGAATCAAAAACTGGAGTTCAATTTCATCTTTCTCCGAGCGCCATCAAAGACATGGTTAAAACCGGTGGTATATTTCCACTTCTTGCGGCTATTCCAGCGTTAATAGCTGCTGCTGCTCCAGCCGTAGCAAAAGCAGCCGCATTAGGAGCTGTTGGAACAGCTGCTGGAATGGCTCTAAAGAAAGCAACTGGAAATGGATACAAAAAAAGGGACGCGGTCTAAGATTACCAGGATCTCGTTGGGGAAGAGGTCTGAGGCTTCCACGTTAGATGTTTCAGCATCAAATTTTGATTTACTGGATGCTGCTAAAAATTTAAAAATAAAAAACTTTAGAGGTGTTTTTATGCGAGATCAATTGCCGGACCGACCAAACAAACTTGAAACAGGTATTATTAATCTAGACTCGAATTCAGGACCCGGTACTCATTGGGTATCATACGCGGTTGATCCACGTGGAATTGTTTATTTTGATTCATACGGGTTAGCTCCACCCGTTGAATTTATCAAGTATGTAGCACCACTCCACCCAAGAACCTCTGGTTCAAAAGTTTGGTATTCAACACTACCCACACAAACAATGACAGATCCGCCAATATGTGGCCGTGAAGTAATTAATGTACTTAACGCTATATCAAAATCATCCAAACCACCACATAAAGTCGTGCATGATTATACAAGCAACCGATTCGTTTCGCGTAAAGCGTTTTAAACAACAGGTCTTATTATAATGGTTGATATTTATGGAAGAAGATCCTCACGCGTTAAGAGAACATCCGGCGATGTTGATCTGTCGAAGTATGCAACTAAAGATGAACTCGCTGATATCATGAACCTGGCTGGAGTTGATCCAGATGAGGTTGTTATTTTTCAAGATCGATATGGTAAACTAAAAACGAGCAATATCAGATGGAATGATATAGTTCGACGAGTACTCGGTGCAGTTACAGATAATATTCCTGTGTTTACTGACGGCGGTAGAATCAAAGATTCAAGTATATCGTTTAAAACTATCAGAGATGAAATTGCAAGAAGCGTTGCTAATCGTGTGAGAAACACCGGCGACACAATGACAGGTGAACTCAGCATGAACGGAAATAAAACAGTAGTTTTAAGAGATCCAACATCCGACGAAGATGCAGCAACAAAAAAATACGTCGACATCGTAGATGGTAAACTATCCACGCTGCGGGACGAGTATGATGTTCATGTAAACGCTTTTACAAGACTTCGAAGAAACTTTCAAAAAACCGATGAATCTGTCATCGGCATGAAACTTTCTGATATCAAGACCAACATTTACATGATCGAACAAACACAGCAAAACATCGTAGCGGGGATTCCTGAGATCGTTAACAAAACCAGTTTGATTAAAATTCCAGCTGGAATTACTCCCGGACATATCACAAACATCGTATATACTGTATCATCTGGATTTGCAACATGGTCGCAGCAAAATAAAACTATCAAATATACCGCAACAGTCACTGGCGTGTACAGGTTGTCTGTGTTCAGTGCTGCGTGATTTGAGATATTTACAACGTTTCCATGGCGTCATTCAACGGATAGGTTTTCCGGGGTTGTATCTGTTATATTAAATAGCGGAACTGAAGAAATATTTATTCTGGAAGCAGCTGATAAGAAATTAACCGCAACATCTTACTGGTGGTGTTTGGAATTTGTAGCTGAAACACCTCAATTGGTTACTGCATAAAAATATATGGACGGTGCACAATACAGATACAATCAAGCGCGTGAATCACAGGCGGCGCTAAAAGATCAAGTCGAACAATATACAGTAAAAGTAAAAAAATATCGACGACGATTAGTTATCGTTGATGTGCTTGTTTATTCAGTATCTGCTGTTGTTGCTGGAACTGGCGTTATATTATCAGCGGTGACAATGAAGGCACCAGTAGCCGTAACTATTTGTATTTCAGCAGCAACAACTATTGCAGGTGTGCTTAATATCATCGCAAAAAAATATGTACTTGCACGAACGAAAAATTATCCGATTACATAATAAAATTACACACAGCGACGGTAGCATACTCGAAATTATCCTCGTTGTTATCAGCGAGTCTCAGTGATGGAATTATATCTGATTTCGAGTTTTCAATGATGACTAAAATATATCATGAAGGTATCGGTATTAAAGATACAAGTATTAATAATGACAGAATTACTCCAGCAGATCGTGACTAACACAACTCCGCCAAAGATAACGATGATCTCGGTAAGTTCATCTGATCCTGAATTCAGTATTAATTCTCCTACTGCAATTCCAGTAAAAGAAATAGCGTTAGCTCAATTACGGGTATATTACAGCTGGCAAAATATCAGATCAAAATCATTTAATGGTACACCAGCAAATAATTTGCTTGTATTTGCTAACAAGAACAAACCAGATGGTACTCCTGACTGGATAGATGTTGGAATACCCACTGGTAGTGATGAGATTGAAGATATCAATAAGGAATTTCAGCGTAGAATAAAATCAATAACCGGAAAAGAAGCAAAAATATCAATTAACGTTCATGAACCGACGCTGTCCTCAACGGTTGAAATACATTCTCCTGATTATGTCGTTGATATTTATCAATCCACGATAAGATCCGTACTAGGTTGGCCGGATGTTCCCACGGTGTATGAAGGACCACCAGAACCAACTCGGGATGATTTTACATCGTCGAAAAGTTTTCATCATAATATTAAAATGAATTATACAAGTTTCTGGTGGAACATAGAAAAACGTGTATGGGATAAACGGGATCAATTTCGTGTCAATAATATTAGTGAGTACTATTGGCTCTTACACAACGTTGATGGTGGTAATTCATTTTATGTCATTAGTATCATAAATTTAGACCATAAAGAACAACTAGACAATTTACGTGATAGTTTTCGAGAATATTTGTCCGATTTGACATCTACGCGTGAAGAAATTATTAAACGAGTAGAAATTTTAAATAATATAGCTGATACTATTGAATATTTTCATAATAGAATCATAAACCTGGTTTTTGAATCATCAGGCAATCATAGAAGATTTTTCGCAACCATGTACAAAATATCCGAAGCTGACATTGTAACGTTTAAGTTTCCTGATTATAATCCGGATAAATTAAGAAAATCCGTCAATGATGTCATTGATGAGTTTTATCCTAAAATACTCGACGCATGGAGAAAACTAGCACCACTAGCAACTGTTCTCAGACATAATAATGATCCACATGGCGGCGGTAGACACGTTTCTCCGGGAATCGTTAATATAACAAGCACGATCGTGGTCAATCTGGTTTGTGATGTAGTCGATGGCAGCTATCAAATAGATCTCGGAAAATCAAATCAGGCTCAACAAGGATATATTTTATATACATTTACACCACAAGTTTCCCCTAGAAGTTTAATCGTGCAAGAACCAACTAATCCTGTGTATCTGCGGTGTCACAATAATATGTTAACACGAATAAATTTTAAGCTCACAGACCACCTTAATCGCTTAACTGACATACGTGGAGAAGAGCTTGTGATAAATCTATATGTGAAATCATAAATCTTCGATTTTAAAGATACAGTAAATATTATATAATGTACCAACACGTGAATGTTTTTATACACGACAAAGAAGTACTTGAAAACGCCATCAGAACAGCGTTTTCACAAAATACAGAACAATTTAACGTTAATTTAGTTATTGATAAATACGGAAACGAGGATTTCTTATTAACACAAGAACAGTTAGATGAGCTCCGTCAAAAACATATTATCGAGATCATTTGTAGCAGAGATCAGATTCTAAATTATGCACACTCCTGTATTAAAGTCAATCAACTTAAAAAAAATAATATTCCAGAATAAATAAAATAAGGAGTGGATTAAAGAATATTTTATTTTATTTTATTTTATTTTATCAGAAATATTTTATTTTATTTTATTTTATTCTATTTTATGAG
This sequence comes from Sinohyriopsis cumingii, assembly GCA_028554795.2. Classification (NCBI taxonomy): domain Eukaryota; kingdom Metazoa; phylum Mollusca; class Bivalvia; order Unionida; family Unionidae; genus Sinohyriopsis; species Sinohyriopsis cumingii. Next base: position 99,360,934 of record CM068839.1, read on the forward strand.
AAATATTTTATTTTATTTTATTTTATTTTATCAGAAATATTTTATTGTTTCTGAATTTCAGTGAAAAATCAACAAATTTCGTGTTTTTTGAGGGGTATTTTACCCATTTTGGGTGATTTTGTCTATTAGATCGTCGGGTAAAGTTGCCTGATTCTCTAATTGATTTTAATTGAATAAAATATCAAAACCAGTAAAAACCAGTAAATCAGTAAAAAATTACATATTTTTTGAGATAATTTTACTGATATTTGAGCTAATTTTACTGATTTTTTGTAATTTTTACTGGTTTTGATATTTTATTCAATTAAAATCAATTAGAGAATCAAGCAACTTTACCCGACGATCTAATAGATAATTCAGAAAATAAAATAAATAATAAATCTGAGTACCAACTAACTCATCAAAATTGCAAATTTGATCATTTCACATAATTCTGAGTACCAACTAACCCATCAATTTCAGAAATAAATAATAATTCAGAATAAATATGATAATTCAGAATAAATCTGAGTACCAACTAACCCATCAAATTCAGAAAAAAATAATAATAATTCAGAAAAAATAAATAATAATTCAGAAAAAATAATAATAATTCAGAAAAAATAAATAATAATTCAGAATAAATCTGTGTATCAACTAACCCATCAAAATTATAAATTTGATCATTATATATAAATCTGAGTACCAACTAACCCATCAGAATTATAAATTTGATCATTTTATATAAATCTGAGTACCAACTAACCCATCAGAATTATAAATTTGATCATTTTATATAAATCTGAGTACCAACTAACCCATCAAAATTATGAATTTGATCATTTCACATAATTCTGAGTACCAACTAACCCATCAATTTCAGAAATAAATAATAATTCAGAATAAATATGATAATTCAGAAATAAATAATAATTCAGAATAATTCTGACTACAACTAACCCATCAAAATTATGAATGTGATCATTTCACATAATTCTGACTACCAACTAACCCATCAAAATTATGAATTTGATCATTTCACATAATTCTGAGTATCAACTAACCTATCAGAATTATAAATTTGATCAGTTTATATAAATATTAGTACCAACTAACCCATCAAAATTATGAATGTGATCATTTCACATAATTCTGAGTACCAACTAACCCATCAAATTCAGAATAAATAAATAATAATTCAGAATAAATAAAATAATTCAGAAAAAATAAAATAAATAATAATTTTGAGTACCAACTAACCCATCAAAATTACAAAATTGATCGGTTTGTATGATTCTGAGTACCAACTAACCCATCAAAATTACAAAATTGATTGATTTGCATGATTCTGAGTACCAACTAACCCATCAAATTCAGAATAAATAAATAATAATTCAGAATAAATAAAATAATTCAGAAAAAATAAATAAATAATAATTCTGAGTGTTAACTAGCCTATCAAAATTAGGAAATTGATCATTTTACATAAATTTGAGTACCAACTAACCCATCAAAATTACGAAATTGATCATTTCACATAATTCTGAGTATCAACTAACCCATCAAAATTACGAAATTGATCATTTTACATAAATTTGAGTACCAACTAACCCCATCAAAATTACGAAATTGGTTGATTTACATAAATCTGAGTACCAACTAACCCATCAATTTCGGAATAAATATAACTCAGAATAAATAAATAATAGCTCACAATAAATAAATAATAATTCAGAATAAATATAATAAATAATAAATCTGAGTACCAACTAACCCATCAAAATTACGAAATTGATCGGTTTGTATGATTCTGAGTACCAACTAACCCATCAAAATTATGAATTTGATCGGTTTGTATGATTCGGAGTACCAACTAACTCATCAAAATTATGAATTTGATCGGTTTGTATGATTCTGAGTACCAACTAACCCATCAAAATTACGAAATTGAACATTTCACATAAATCTGTGTACCAATTAACCCATCAATTTCAGAAAAAATAAAATATTTCAGAAAAATAAAATATTTCAGAAAAAATATAATCTCAGAATAATATTTCTGATCAAAGATCTACACGTGGTCAGCGTTGACAGGGACCCCAGTTACCGAAACTTTCATTTTCATTTTCACCAGAATTATTACTTTGGATCGTTTCACCAGTAACGAGGTTACTCGCTAACATAATTTTTCTTAATAGTCTTATGCGAGTACTAATTGTTTTCTTTTCCTCGTACTCGTGGGATAACAGCGACCTAATTCTTTCTACTGCGACAGAAAGAGGAACAAATTCATTTACTTGATCATCGCTCACCATAGCTAGTGATTGAAACATAGCTGCCTGAATCCGCTTTATGAACTTATATTGAGATGATAGAACGTACTTATTTTCATTCTTAAGCTCTTCTAACGTTTCAAAATCAGATATTATTTTTTCAGGATTTAGTTCATCAAATATATTAATTGCCATCGCATTCTATTAAGTTTAGAGGACACACACAACATATATTTACAACCCAGAACTCGTAGCTTGCCACCGCATTCTACCAAAGTTCAACGGGCACAAGAAATCCCATAACTCCTAGTCTGCCACCGCACACTAGCAAGCTCAAGGATACATATAAAGACAGTACAACCTCATAACTCCTAGTCTGCCACCGCACACTAGCAAGTTTAGAGGCAAAACACAACATTAAACCTCATAAATCCTAGTCTGCCACCGCACACTAGCAAGTTAGAGGCAAAACACAACATTAAACCTCATAACTCCTAGTCTGCCATCGCAGCCTAGCAAATTAGAGGCGTCCCCATAATTCCTAGTCTGCCACCGCACACTAGCAAGTTTAGGGGCAAAACACAGCGTATGAGGCCAGTATATATAGTGGAGAAACCTGGAAAAACCCATGATTGGGGGATTTTTCTTGGGTTTTCCCTGCAACGGATCTACTATTACACAATGAACACGGTCAAGGGGAAGTAACTCAGTTACATGAATATGCTCAACGGAGTTATCCCCCCTTCAGGTAAGTAGTAATTTCTGACCAAAAATATAATTCAATGTGGTGATGATAATTATTGATATCGGAAGGTGATTCTCTGTTTATATTTTTTCGAGAAAGCGGTTTTATATATATTTTCTGCTACTTTTTGTACTGAATGCGGGTGAATATCAAAATATTTCGCAGCAGAACATATCGAACGAAATATAATTACTTCACCAGTTTCTGTGTTTGTTGCCTTGATCACCCTTCTAGAAACTGTCTTACATCTTCCAGTGTTACCACGTGTATTATTCTCACTCTGTGAGACAGCTTGTAAATTGGATAAGGAGTTGTTCTGAGGATCTCCGTCAACATGATCAATAACAAGATCATCTTTGATCACTCCGAAGAAACACTCGTACGTAAATCGATGACAAAGATATCTTTTATTTCCAACAGTAAATCTAAGATAGCCAGTATTATCAATAGTACCAACCGGTCTCTTCAAGATGCAATTTCTAATCATGCCATTACGATCTGATTCGTAATTCTTAATGACAGGATGTGGGACAAATTTATTTTGCTCCATTTATACAATAATATTATTTGTTTAAATCATTGTTTGTCTGAAATCTTGATATATAATCCTCCACGGATTTTATAGCGTTTTCACCATTATTATTTTTTTTGTCATAATATCTTTTAAGTTCTCTGAACCGTTTTCCACCACACTTTCCACATAATTCTGTTTTTTCTTGCACTCCAACACCACACCGCAGATACGGTATTGGTCCTAGACTTCCTCATCGTATACTTTGTAAGTGCATCCAACAAAATTCACCTCTACAAGATTTGTTGCATCGATTTACTGAACCGATCATCAACCATCTGCATTGAGACATTGTATATATAATATTTTTTATTTAAATATTTGTTTTAATTATATGAACGAGTTTGAGAAATTATCCCAAACTAGGCCTGTTAAATATAAATTCAACCTCGACAGATTATCTCCAGACTTACCAGTACAAGATCTGGTTGATCCGAAAAATAAAAGTCTGCTCTCGAAAATTCACGACGCCAAGAAAGAATTTTACACGGATGGTACATCTCATACATGGTCAACGTTCAAGATTATACGCAATACTGTCAAGGACGCCACAATGAATGACAAGCGAGCGGAAACTATCATTAACTACATCACTGAATACGAGGGCAATCAAAAATATTTCTTCAAAGTAAAATTTATTGTATTAACAGAAACAGGTAGTTGGATTATCCGTGACAAATATGATCCTGTCCTTGGTAATAATAAAATTGCTATATTAAGCAAAAATTCCAGACCGGGTCTATTGACGGGTATTGATAAACCGTATTATGAGCGAGCGTATCCTGTAACAGCAGTTATTTATGGAATCTATGAGATAAATAAAAAACTCAACGTTGATAAACTGGCACCAATGAAATTTTCAAAAATAAATTGTGTAGCCGAACGAGTAATAGAACACTTTACAAACGCGATGCGTGGAAATGGATTAACTGATTTAAGACGTAAAAAAATAAACTCGTGGGCTGATTCAGTTAAGGATACCGGTGCTACAATAAAAGATATTGCTGAGTTAGGAAAAATATTAAAATTTGCAATAGCAGTATCAACAATAACGGGAGGAGTACTGTACGAATCTAAATATAAATCGAAAGGAGCTTCAATAAATATTATTGATCATAACGCGCATGCATGGACCAGGGCAGTAACAATATTTCCACGTGATCGAACTATTAGATTTTACCCCCCAGATATGGGGGAGGATATGTTTGATTTTATTAACGAAATAAGTAAAAATGATCCTGTATCAGTATGGTTATTTAAAAGTAATGAAGAAGGTGGATTTGGTCAGTTTGTTAGACCAAATGGTGAAATATATCGAGCAGAATCCCTACATGACGAGATGAAAAATCTCGCGGAAAAGTTTTTCGCGGAAAATACTGACAAATTACTAACTAATTGTTTTACCGTTCCATCTGTTGCGGCTCGTTTCGCTAGAGAATGAAATTCATGGAAACCAACACGATTTGATTTACTTGAAGATGTACGCGCAAGTTGCGTCGAATACGGACACGGCGGATTGTGGAATACCAAGTATAATTACAATCATGTTATTTCGGTTGATATGGTTGCATGTTATCCAGGAAGTTTTCTAGGATACGGAGATTGTTCTGTATACTTTAAAAGATTTGGTCACCCTACAAACGAGATGACGCGAGTGGCAATTAATGGACCATTACCTGATTTTGATCTGACTGGATTCGCCTGTATTGAATCATTCGAGTTTAACGAAAATCTTCACAAGATTTGTTATGTTTGGTTTGACAGACATTTTTGTGAAAAACGCTGGGCTCCTATAGTTTTATTACGATATATGCTAGATTGTGCGATACTGACATCGTTAATGGTTAGTGAGGCAATTATATCATATCACGCGCAGACCGAAGTTTGGTTGCCCATGCCAGATTATATCAATCTCGATGAAGTTATTAGCGAGTTTAAGGAAAAATGTCCTGATGTTTCCGAAGATGATATTATCAAAGAAGCTCCTAAAATTCTCGAGATTAAACTTAAAACCGCAAAAGATCTCGGTAGAAAAATTATAGGTAAATTTACTCAAGGTGGTGCATATGATCATAAAATACATCACGCACGGTTAATTTTAGATGATGCCGATCACGATTTTATAATCGCTGATACAACAGCGAGAAATATATTTGTAAATCGAGAAAGTGTTTATTTATCCGACGGAACAAAATTGGGCACGATCGTTAGTTACATAAATGATATCTCTCCACAGTATACTCATCTAAGATCTTCCATGTTGGCTTATGTTTCTATAAATTTATTATCGATGATTAATAGATTTCCTGAGACCGCAGTCAGAGTCGCAACAGATTCGTTTTATATTTCAAGTAAATATTTAGAATCTGTTATGAAATTCACAAGTAATGATGAACGATGGGGTTCGTGGAGAATAAAAAAAGAAATATGACACAATTACACGAATCAGCAGATGTTCCAATGAGAGATTTTTATCGTAAGTGTAATAAAATATCAGAAATGTCGAAAGCGCCATCATTGAGTGATCCAATAACTAGATATAAGACAGTATATCTCAATGGACCTGGTGGATGCGGCAAAACGACTCGAGCAATTAATGTTTTTAGAAATTTAGATATGATCGTGCTGACACCCACACATAGACTTGCACGCGAGATGAAACAACGGCAAGTACAATCTTGCACGTATCATAGTTTCTTTCGGTGGCGCGGGGATACATGGACTCCTGAACGAATGGGAGAAAAATACATACCTAAAATAATTATTTGGGACGAGATATGCACGGTGTCATTGGATACATTAAAAACGTTTCTTGATTGGTTGTTGACGAAAAATACCGCTATAATAATGTGTTGCGATCATGGTCAACCGCCGCCTTTTGTTGGACCATCTCCACATGATTGGTTAAAAAATTTCGTCAATTATTGCGAAGAAATAGATGATGATCATAGATCTCTCGATGCAAATTTAAAGGAATTTAAAAAATTAATGAGATTACAATCAAACAAAATTCAGTGTGAAATAATACGTGGAGTAATCTCAGAGACCTCAATGAGTGATTTTTTAAATTTATGGAGACCCACCGATCTGATAGTAGCAAGTAGAAAAATAATCAGAGACGCTTTACACCAACAGTTATTTCAACTACATAAAGAAAAATATTCAGAATTACCCGTACCGTTATGTTATAGACCATCAGATACATGAAAACAGAATATTAATGTTGATATTCCAGGGCAGACTGAAAAACAGAATCTCGTATTAAATGATATTGTCGCCGTTGATATCAGTGTAGTCGAAGATGCATTACGCGCTGACAAATTTCCATGGGTATTGGGATACGCTATGACGATCCACTCGTCTCAGGGATTAACTATTTCTGACACACGAATTTGGATTGTAGACGATCGCATCGAGTGGTCAAATTTAGTCTATTTAGCGGTATCGAGGGTCAGAAAAATATCTCAATTACGTAGAATTATAATTCCTGAAATCGTTGATAAATTTAACATCATCGATGATGATATAATAAGAAAAAAATTAATCGCATACAAGCAATCTGATAAAAAAATAAACGCGATTTTGATCTTGATGTTGAATTTATTATTGAGTTAAAACAGCAGCAGAATAATCATTGCGCAAGTTGCAATTGTATAATGTTATGGCGGTATTCGAGTAATGATTCAAGGCAATTTACCGTAGATAGAAAAGATAATAGTCGCGGTCATACACGAGAAAATACCATGTTGACCTGTCTTGAGTGTAATCGACGTCGGGGTGCTGGCACTAGTGCTAGTTAAGTGATCGCGGTGGTAATTGTGTATCCTCGGGGATTATTTGTAGTTGTTCACGTGTAAATCCACGTTGAGGAGCAGCCGAATCTAATCTGTAGATTGCAGGTCTACCTGAGGATCTTGTCACGGTGGATATTTTGTGTGTGGTAACACTCCAAATAGGATCAGTCGCTCTCGCTTTACCACCTTCAAGTTCACCAGGCTCATATAAATATCTAACTGTAACATCACCCAATATTTTTTGTTTTTCAACATCTTTTCGTTGTGTTGGTATATATTTTTTTGTAATTGCATTAATGGGTTTCATGTTGGTTGTTCGTGTCATTTCATTATTTAATGCAGCTATCACGCTAGATAATCTTGCAATCCATTCGCGAGATCTTTTATCTTGAATAAATTCCTTCGCGTATTGATATCCAAATAACCGCTCAGCGAGTGTTCGATTAAATCGCTCAACAATTGCCTGATCACGATGAATTGCAGTATGACCTCGTCGTATTTTGGTATTATGTTGTTTCATCAACGATGATACTGGACCAAGAAATTCCTTACCAGGATCAACCTGTAATAAGTGTGGCCATCATAATGGTCCTCGTTGATAAATTCGTTCAAACGCATCAGCTACTTCAGATGATGTTTTCGTTGATAGAGGTTCTGCTTCTTTATATCTACTTGCAACATCAACTACGGTTAACGCGTATTTGTATGTTTTTCTGCGTACAGTATCATGCGGTAAAAACAGAATATCTGCTTGATGAACTTCATTAGGAACACTAACATCGAAATACGCGTACAGAATTCGTTTCGGTGGTGGTAGATAAATTTGCCATATTGCTTTTTTAAGTAACCACGTTTTAGCAGTAGAATGTTTAACCGCTGCTGCATCAGCAAGTTTACTAATTGCTGCTCTGCCTCTCCAGTATCATCTTGGTGAATAATAAATTAATTCCATTATATATTACCAGACCCTAATACGAGTTTACTTTTCATCGCGGATCTTACTAACCAATTAGCTAATTTTTCTTTGATATTTTTATTTTTTATAGAATCTAACGCGTGAATTAATTTCACATCTGCAATATGTCTATCTTGTAGATTTTTACTTTTATAAGCTACATCATGAGCGTGACAAGCTCGATCAATAGCGTTTATTGGTTCCTCGCCTGGTTTTGATCTTGATTATCGAGTCTGATATCAAGTCTGGTACCAGGACCGCAATAATTATATCCTGGTAAATGTTTTTCTCCGCTGTATTTAGCCCATGGAGTACCTGGAAACTTTGACATCAAATTAGCAATATCACCACCGCGCCTATTAGGTAAAAACGAAAAACTTTTTCTACCGCACACAGAACATTTTCCACCATACGCTATTTTTTTATTTTTTGTTGTAACCGTAGCTAAATCAGTAGTTGGAGTTTTAGATCTACAGCGTAAGCAATATAAATTCATGATATAATATATAAGGATATAATTGATTTCTCGGCGACAAGAAAACGAGAACCTGTTAAGCATCATCCTGCGCTACCTAATTCCATCAGAATGATTATCATAGGACCATCTGGATCGGGTAAGACGCAGTTATTACTTAATTTAATAATGAGATGGTTGAAATGGGATAAATTATATTTAGTAGCACCATCCGCTGATGATCAACGATGTTATGATGTACTTAAAGATTTCAATGAAAACGCAAAATTACTGGATGAAGGTAATGATGTTATAGAGTTTATAACCGATATTGATGAAGCACCGTCCGTAGATGTTTTAGACGGATATATTAATAATTTAGTTGTATACGACGATGTGATGCTAGATAAATAATCAAATCCAGCCAGAATATTTTCTCGCGGTAGACATAAAAATACAGATGTGATCTATGTTACTCAACGATATACACAAATTCCGAAGGTGATTATAGACAACTGCAACATTTTAGTTGTGTTTAATGGTGTAGACACACACACGCTGCGAAATATTCATCAAACTTGGTGTGGTGGTGACATGGATATAATTAAATTCAGAAATTTCTTCTCACGAGCGCAAGCTACTCCGCATGGATTTATAACAATAAATTTACATGATCCAAGAACAAGATATCGTGTGGGTCTTGATAAAATCTTTTAATTAATAGCAGCAGAGAGGGCGCCTACCAATGTTGGTCGTCAAGTAATTAAACAAAAAAATAAATAAACACGTAGAGTACTTCATTTTTCAGCTACCTTTTCGAACTAGGGTTTTATTGATGGGATTTGTTTCAACAAAAATAAAATCATCTCAATGAAACGTTTATTTGTAAAAATCTGGACCTTTCTACAGATGATTTTATTTTGTTTGTTTTATCTGTTTGGTATGGTCTGTTCGCACTCTCTGCTGCTACTCTTCATAGCTGATGTTTCAGTTAGTGTGGCTAATTAAGCACAAATTGTTGATTTAGTAGAAGAAAAAACGATGCTGTCTTGTTTGTTTTTGTTTGTGTTTGTTCTTATACAAAACATGAACATACTTTGTCACATTCTTTCTGTCGATATATTTTACATTTGTAATGTGTCATTTCACGCTTACGGACCGAATCTGATACAAGGGGCAATAAAATATGTTCCTTCAATGACACCGGTATCAGGAGCCAGAACCCCTCACTCCAGTGATTCAGGACTGAGAAAGGGAGGCTAAACATCTTCACTATCTCTGTCAGGTATCCAGGAATCCCTGGGGATGGGGATCAGTGGCGTAGGAGGCAAGGCTAAATGTGAAACCCCATCTGGGAAGCGCGGTCATTAATGGAGAATGGTGACTGAAAGAGATACCCAAATCTCAAAATCATTGCTACGCTTTCTGTTTTATGTATGTGTGATTATATATATTTATATGTATAATTGTATATATTTATATGTATAAGTGTATATGTTTATATGTATAATTGTATATGTTTACGACCCAACTAAACTCAAAAGCCCTCTCTTATGTTTATGGGCATAGTTTCTACTATGCACTTTCTACACTTGCATTGTTTGTATGTGATAGTGTGCGCATATCTATCCCCTTCTTTTAAGACTATGAGTCCCACTTGTGAGACATTTTTCTTGTCAGTTTGTAAGAATAAACACCTAAGCACTGGTCACTACATACATCGTGTTAGACCGCTCCGGTGGCCTAGTGGTTAGAGCGTCCGCCTCGGATGCGGGAGGTCGTGGGTTCGATCCCCGGCCGAGTCATACCAAAGACTTACAAAAATGGTACTAAGAGCTGCCTCGCTTGGTGCTCAGCATTAAGAGGTTAGTGTTAGAACTGGTCGACCCGGTGTCAGGATAATGTGACTGGGTGGGGCATCATGCCACATGTCTGCGACATGATGCCCCAGTGCTAGACATCACTGCAAGTGCCATACTGCAGACATCGTAGCGATATAACTGAAAAATTGTTAAAGCTACGTTAAAAATCCAAATCACACTCTCTCACACACACACACATACATCGTGCTGGATAACATTTTGTGGAGTTTAGTATATTAATCAAAAAGTGAGTGCTTGTTGTTGTTGTAGGGTTTAGCGCCATTTTTCAGCACACGATAGGCTATACATGGCGCCAGTAATAATGGTGGAGGAAGAACCCGGAAAATCCCCGGAAAGAACCTACGCGACAGAGGTGAGTGGCAGTGATCCGTAACGGAGAGCGCTTTAGACCACTCGGCCCCCCCCCCCCAAAGGTGAGTGCTAAATAGTAATATGCTATTACATATATATTATGTGTGGTAATTTTTCATGACTGTAGATTTAAAGGGTCAATTACTAAATAACATATTAAATAGCTAATTGTTGCATGTATGTACTGTAAGATGAGTGCTTTATTGGAAGCAAAGTGAGATGCACTTTTATAGAAGTAAACATGTTGAATTCAGTTCAGGTCATGGGATTCTCCCTCAGTAAAATCCAGATGACCTAATTTCTGGTTGGATAGCTGCTAAAGTACTTGAACTTGTTGAAAGTTAGAGTGATTCCGAACGTTTAGTTAGCATCATTCTGCTTTCTGTATTACGTTTGAAATTTTGATATAAGGGATGATTTACTGAAAGTTACCGATTTTTAGCATGAACGTCAGTCGTAGAAGAGGCATATTTGTGATCATATGAATGGATTTATTTATTTATTTATTTATTTCAATTATTCATTGGAATTACAAAGTACTCATACTTTTCGGACTTATTAGCTGTATTGAGTTACTGTGGATTTATTTGTAGACATTTTGGAATGTAATTGTGATACATCAAGAGTATTGGCACATCAGCACACTAGACTGAACTTAATTTGGATTACCACTGGAACTCATTTGGCTTACTAGATGTTGTTGGACTTGCAGTAGAACTTTGAGGACTATTTTTTTCTTCACTTTCTAGTTTAGGGAAATAATTTATATTGTGAATTTTACAAAACTTGTTGGTTTTCACGCTTTTTTGTTACTTAGTTTACGACAATATAGTCGTAACAAATAAAATAATAAATGTTTATTTGTAATACAAGCCACTGGCCCATACTATATATCATTACATCATGCAGTACAAAAATATGTCATAGTGCGCAACAAAAGAACACAGTATCTATTGGATGTGATCTGCATGAAAGTAATCATTTTTTCGAATTGGGTGAGATACAAGTATATACTACAAAGTAATCACACAAGCGATTTTAAGGTGAACCCTAAAACCCGGGTGGAACAAATTTTGTGATATTGATCTAGTCTTATGTAGTTGATAAAACAATTTCTCTAATATTTAATGCTTTTGTGTTAAACGTTGCAAAATTAGTCATCAGAATTTTACTAGTATCATTTTGTATAAAAGTACAATTTTTTTTATCAATTTAGATTTTTATATATAAAGTTGGATAAATATTTTCTTGGTATTTCTCCACACGGCGAATAGGCAGTAATAAAATGGAATTCATTTTCAAAATCAACGTGACATATTTGACACAATCTTTCCTCATAATAAATACTTTCATGTCTTCCCGTGTTACCCCTGATTGGCATGTTCCCCACTGTAACCGTACTTATTACATAACAAAAATCGCTATCTCCCAACACTTCTAGGTATCTTTGACAAGAAAATTCTACTCCCGATCACCTATAGAAACGCAGTCTTTCCATCGACTTAATCTCATCCTGCAGCTTTTGTCTAAAATACCTTCACATCTCTTTCTGAACAATCTAAGAAATATATTTTTATCATTTACGCCCTGAGCACACCAAACATTGACAAATCCAAATGTAAATAGAAGCTTTTTAACATTTTTAACCTAGCAATCACAATTCCACACACACACACACACACACACACACACACACCATCTTAACTGTAAATTGTAATATTTAGCTTTGTTTAGGGTATCTGTCTTCTGGTATTTTTAAATTTCTTTGCCAATATTTCAAAATATGTTAATATTATTCACTGCATACTAATTCTTCCTAAGTCGTTATATACGAATGCATTTGGACTAGACTTACACTTGCCAAGAATAGATTTACAAAATGACAAATTAGCTTTTTCAATATCATTGGCATAATAAAACCCCAAACTTCAATATCATTGGCATTGTAAAATCTCTGAACCTCAGCCCCATAGTTATGGATGGGAGCTATCTTCAAGTCAAACAGACGAAGCAATCTAGTTACGGGTAATTTGCCAAATTTCGAAAGACTTTGTTTCAATATACGCATAGCCTTTAACAACTGCAAGGATAGAGCTTTGTGGCACATATACCAAGAATTTTTAAAAGAAAATATGCATCCTAAATACTTATAATATGATTCAATCTTTACCTCTGTATTGCCATAGTACCATCTATCGTAACTTCGGAGATAGCCACCTCTGCGTAATACAAACACTTGTTTTATCCATGTTTACTTTTTTATTTCCACTTTAGGCAACATGTATGCAGCCTGTTGAGCATAATTTGCAACTGGTGGGCAGTATCAGCAAAGACAATTAAATCGTCTGCATACAACAGCAGAAATAGTTCTAAGGTTTCACCGGCACTCCCCTGGTTCATCAGGTAAAAAGGGTTTCGAATCAAGGGATTTGTGTTCAAATCTCTCTCTCTCTCTCTCTCTCTCTCTCTCTCTCTCTATATATATATATATATATATATATATATATATATATATATATATATATATATATATATATATAGTTATAGTTACAAGCCAGGGGTCTTTACTTGACCGAGCGGTGTCAAACCCTTGCGCGATTCCCGCAAGAAGTCAAAAGTTTACCCCAAATTTCCAACTTAGAAAATCCGACGTGTCCATTCTATACATAAATTTTACTCTAAATAAATGCAAGACCACAAATCTCACAACTTGCCAAATATACATCAACAGCACGTCTGTATGGTTTCTCTTCATCGACTTTCCGTACCGCCAGCAGTTTACGCCTTGGAACTATACAACTATACCCTAAAATCAGAGAGTTATTTTAACTACGCCACCTTAGGCCAGTCAATCCATGGTTTCAAGGCACCTTTCGCTAGTACAGCTGCATTACATTTGCCACCATGGCGACATAAGCGATATCTGCTGAGTGCCTTCTTATTGATTCCTTTGCGTAATTTACCGGTTTCCTACCGTAGATAATGCCACTTCAGTCACAACACCAATGTACACCACTATCAATTTAATAGGGACTATGGTATTCCAGGGACATTCATTCGGTTTTGACCTGAATTCACTACACTACTAGTGAACCATGGCATCATGGAAACTCACTAACACTTCAATCCGTGACATTTGCTCCTAGTAACTGGCTAAATATTTCGGGCTAAGGAATATTTCCATTGCACCGAATTCCAATAATCAGACAATTAATTACAAAAATCTAAGAATTCCTTTAAACGGGGCGCTATAACCAAATGCGCATACTCCAAATTTATAACTATACCATGTCTTTAAGTCGAATACCTAAAACATTTATAATGACAGAAATGGCCAAAGGATATTTTTCACACTTTTTCAATTCCAAAGCCAATCAACTCGCAATCCTGCCGCATTTGCCTAACGCCCACAATTACGACCCCGACAATATGCGCACCGACCGGGAAAGCTCTCTACGCTTAGTACCGCTCTCACGCCCTTCGACTTTCAGGAAGAAATGTTAAAGTATTGTCGCTCCGACGTGGACATTTTACGGTCTTCCTGTGGAAAATGTCGAGAACTGTTAATGGAGCACGGAAGGATAGGTTCTTTGAAGGAAGCCTACACCATCGTCAAAAGTTATTGAAATGGGTCCCAACAACATTTCTTCTCGAAACGTCTGTGACATCGTCTTCAATTGGTGGTAATCCATGCGAACCTAATATTCCACCATGTCGTTCGGAAAGTTAACAGCTAAACAGCGTAATCTATGATCGACTGTTGTCAGTGTTGTCGAACGTCATGGTTTTTATTATATATGAAGAGGTTCTATCTTTGGAGCAGACCACTTGATTCCGCCGTGCCAGACCCCTTGATTTCGTCGTGCTAGACCCCTTGATTCCGTCGTGCCAGACCGCTTGATTCCATGGTGCCAGACCACCTGATTCCGTCGTGCCAGATCCCTTGACTCCATGGTGCCATGTACGAACTGTTTGCGTGAGAAGGTAATGCAGTTCTCAGGCGTTCATTCTTAGACCACATAGTTCACATGTAAAGATATGCGATTATTTTACCAATTTCCTCTGTTTTTACTTGACTAAAATGGTCGACTTGACGTCCGTAACATTGCTATCGTCAGTTACGTGATTATATTGGCAATGAGCTTAGCAAAACGTTTCACAAAGGCCTTTTCTTGTTTCCAACTATTTCAAACTATTGATGTCAGTGGTATTGTCGAATTCTGCAAACAATATCACTTTCATGTTGCTTGAGCAAACTTAATTGTCCCGATTTTATAGGGAGTAAATATCCTTCATCACTGCCTTGATCGAGCGGTAAATCGAATCGAGGGGAAAACGTGCCTAGTTCATACAATTTATACGGTTTGAATCTAATTCCTAGTGGTACATCGACGTTACGATTTGAATTGAATTCATAATTGTACATCCACGTTAGTGTTTGAATTGAATTCCTAATGACACATCCACGTTACGGTTTGAATTGAATTTCTGATGGCACATCGACGATCAGATTCAACGGACACTACAGTAACATGATGTACTGATCATGTAACTTTTTTCAGCTTGAACATAAATGGTCAGTATAACAAACACACACACGCACACACACACGCACATCTATATACAAATGTAAATAAAAAAATATAGAAATGAACAAGCTAAACATGCATCAAAGTTAACAAAAACAGATATCAATTAAAAACTTTTTTGAATGTCTTTATTTTACAAATGAATAAATGTTCCAACTACTAAACAACAAAACGAAACAAGCCAAAACAAAGAAACTTAATACTCTACAAGAATTTAAATACCTTTTTTCTCTTTAACTTTTTTCCCAGATAGTCATGATATTTTTTATATTTGTTATTTTATATAGTGCTTTGGTTTAAACGGTGAACCACAGCACATAAATTTTAGAAATTTCCAGTCAGTTTCGATTCCCGAAAAATGACATAGAGACAATGAACACACACACACACACACACACACACACACACACACACACACACACACAATACAACATAAGACAATGAACACACACAATACAACAGAAGACAGTGAATACACACACAATACAACAGAAGCCAATGAACACACACAGAACAGAAGCCAATGAACACACACACACACACACACACAATACAAAAGAAGACAATGAACACACACAATACAACAGAAGACAGTGAACACACACACAATACAAAAGAAGACAATGAACACACACACACAACAGAAGCCAATGAACACACACACAATACAAGAGAAGACAATGAACATACACAGAATACAACAAAAGACAGTGAACACACACAGTACAACAGAAGACAATGAACACACACACAGTACAACAGAAGACAGTGAACACACACAGTATAACAGTAGACAATGAACACACACACAATACAACAGAATACAGTGAACACACACACAATACAACAGAAGCACATGAAGTTATATATTATATCAAATCAGGGTTTCTTTAGCAATGCCATTTGTCTCGTATACAGATTAATTAGTGGTAGCGTGCATTCATGATACAGTAAGAACACTGTTTACAACGAATTCCATTTTATTCGGAGTTAAAAATTTTGCGGTTTTGCAAACCTAAAAGTGTCAGTATTTAATTTCTAGGATAATCTGATGATGGAGAAATGGGTCTTCATGAGTCGACCATTAAACGCTGAATCTTGAAATTCGTAATTAGTAGCAACATGGTAGTCAACGAAATCTGGTACCCTACGAATTAGAGTGAATTCATAGCTGTAAAACACAAAGAAAAAATGAGAGCTGTAAGATCCACTCACGAATTCACATTTTACGGACTCAATGAAAATTGTTAGACCAGTCTTACAGAAATAGGAAGAAAAAGTTGGCAACATTTTTTTCTCCTTTTAAATCCATGTATCGTCATAGAAAGTTTGAACTTTTGAAGCGAATTTTTGAAGCTGCGTTAATTTAAGAGAAAGCGCAGAGTAAACGCCAAGATACAACTGATTGTGACAGGAAGTGCTCCGTTGACATGTGTTCTCGACATATGGCCTCTTATTGGTTCACTGGTAACTTTAGCTGTCTTCTTTAACTCACGTGTAGCATCAGTCCAAAACGGGAAGGCAATTTTCGTGTATACCGTGTCGGTCGATGAGGATGAAAATGACGAAGCGGTCTTGCCCAAGTTTGTGTCGGGTTCAGGCCGTGTTGCTGCTATCGGACCTAAAATGTTAACATTTCGCGTGGCTGAGAACGGTTTGGTTGAATATTCCACCGATGAGCTTAGATACATTGTTACCACATCACTCTTTGATGAAGAGCTATGGATTGATACATTTGTTGTTGTTGTTGCTACTACTAGTTCTGTTTTTGTTGATAGTGGCGATGACTGAGAGGATGTCGCTCTGGAAGTTGTTGAAGAAAGTGTTGTCACTGTGTTTGATGATGACGATGATACTTTCGACAATGTTACGTTGTACAATCCAGATTCATTGCCATATCCAGTTGTGAACTTGTCAGTATATTCACCAGACAGTGTATATGGTTTTGTTGGCAATGTTGTTGATGAGCTTGTTCTCGATGAGGATATTGGTGAGCTTGTTGGTGGCAACGCTATTGGTGATCTTGTTGATAGAAAGGTTGTTGATAATCTTGTAAGCAAGATTGTTGCCAAGCTTCTTGGTAGCAAAGTTGTTGCTGATCTTGTGGGGAAGCCTGTCAAAGTAAGCTCAGACGATATTTTCAAAGTAGATTTATTAATATCAATGACTGCTCTGGTTTCTTCTGTCACATCCTTGGCTGCATTGATGAAATTTGTCGTTGACTCTGTGTTGTAGATGCTTGTCCAGTTTTTAGTTAAACAGGTTCCAGAACAAATGGCATTTGACGATTGGTTTTCGAACGTTTCACTATGTTTAGCGATTGTCGTCGTTGTTGTTGTTGTTGTTGTCATTTTTTCTAGTTTAGATGATGCTAAAGGTGTGTTTGACATGTTCACGGTGGCAAGTAAAGTACCGCTCCTAGGTTCTGTACTTGTGGTGTTATAGTCCGTATGAAGTCCGCCTGTAGTTGCGCCTTCCTTGGGTGCATTTCCATGCAAAGCCGAGCCCGTTGTTGAATTGATTACAGACAATGAGAGGCTTGTACGTGTAACCGAATGGCAAGGAGAGCATTCTCCCAACACAGAATTCATCCCACCGTTGATCTGGCTCAGATATACGAGGTTGCCATCAGCATATGTGCAATAATTAACATCCTCTAAAGAGGAAAGGTGTAGTGTTTCCATTATCCAGTAAAGGGTGCAGTCACATGGGAAACGGTTGTGTGCAAATGTTGAGTAGTTCGAGGCCAATGCTACTTGGATCAGCGAACTGCATCCAAGGGACTCAAATTTGTTCCAGGATAGTTCAAACCAAGAAACTCCCTGGAACGATGCAAACGAATTATCCTCCATGGTTTTTATTTCAGCGAGTGAAATTTCAAATTTTGAGATATTTTGGAAATCGCAAAATGCATTATCGAAAATTGATTCTATCTTTGTACTGCTGATTCTAAAATCTGAAATGTTCAGAAAGTTGACGAAGGCATTTTGATCAATTATCCCAATATTTGACTCCAAAAATGAGAACGACCTTATGTTCTTAAGATTTTTGAATGAACCTTCTTTAATTCGACTTATGTTCACATTTTGAAATACGATCGACTCAAAATTTTGAAGGTTTATGAAGGCCTTTCCTTCGATAGTTCCTATTTTACTGCTATGGAAATGAATTGATCTCTGAGATGAATGGAATTGTTCTTGACCAACATTCGAAAATATTCCTTCAGGTATGATGCTTATGCTGGAACCCCAGAACGTGATTTTTTCCGTGGACGAGGGGAAATTCTTGTCGAAATCAGTCGTTCCATAGCAGGAGACTGACGTTGCGACGCAGATGCATTTCTTAGGGCAGGAGGATGAA
Organism: Sinohyriopsis cumingii; assembly: GCA_028554795.2. NCBI lineage: Eukaryota > Metazoa > Mollusca > Bivalvia > Unionida > Unionidae > Sinohyriopsis > Sinohyriopsis cumingii. Next base: position 99,379,888 of record CM068839.1, read on the forward strand.
GCCGATGCCGTCATTAAAATAACAAGGGCTGTTGGTAGAAAGAGTGATGTCATCGTGATTGAAGACTGAACTGTATCGAAAATACCTGCGAACAAACAAATCATTTCATATTCTAAATGGTTATTTGATACACATGTCTTTGTGTCACTCTGTCCTTCCTGATATAATTCGATATTTATCATGGTTGTGCCGTTTCATACTTGAAGCCAAATTTTAATTAGTAAAATGTTTAACCATTTGAAAAATGATGACATTTCAAATTACATTAAAAATGGATTCGTAAAGTTGTGACTGTTGACTCGAGCACGCACATGATAGATTAATAGTCATCAAAAGTTGTTATAAGGAAAAGATGTTTAAAATCTTAAGTATAAATTATTTGTACAGCAGCTAATGACAAAATAACAAAAGTTACACGCTGAAACATAAACACACTAACGACTCATTATAGTAAGTACTTTCTGTAATTAGCAAAAAGATAAAACGAAAATTGAAGATACTCAACAAATTATAACTAACCAATGACGTCTAATTTAAAATCTTACCTTCTTAAGATAACATTACATAGGCAGAGGCTATTTCTTTTTTCCCGGGATAAATTTTCTGACTGCATGCATAAAGAAAAATTATCACGTTCTGAAAGCAGAGACTACAAACTTGTCAGGTAATTCCTTAGTACCTGGTTTCGTTATCCCTATATTTAAAGATAAAGCTCAAAAAAATACCGAGGTTTGTGTCAGTTACACGTGATTCTGGTGACGCAAATCTTTCTTTTACATACACACTAGCGCATGCGCGTGCGTTTGTTAAACCTGCCGACTGAAGACCTCAATTGAACTTTCGCTCATAATTGTTCACCTGTACAAAATTATGATCAGAATTCAAACGAGACGCGGATACCTGTTGTTTCCTTTTTGTATCTTAAAATCTAGTTTGTTTTTTAACCGCGTTTGGAAGGCTTTAGAGTTCACAGAGAGAGAGAGAGAGAGAGAGCATATATATTTGGTAGTTCAATCAGGTACGAAGTACGGGAAATATGGCTACAAACAAGACACTTGCTTCTACACCGCGTGATTTGCCAAATAACTGATTAACTTAGTGCAATAATGATCAAGTTATTGGTATCATTCACAGAAACAATCGGGCGTTCCTTGCAAACTTTGTCCCCATCTTATCAATTGTTTTGAAAACACACATTTACTACCTGGCTTCAGAAAAACAGAATCGAGTAAACCAAATAATGGAATGTCCCATGGAGTGTTTTGCAATTTAGTTGAATTTTACTCTCGTTAAGAAAACAACTGTGTAAGTAAGTCAGACACCATGATCTTGTACATTATCAAACATGAAGAACATTTATTGATCAGTAGGAATTTGACGCGGAAATTATGTCAGCTGTAAATTGTTAAAGTGCCTGACGATCCTACCACCACCACCACCTCTCTATCTCTCTCTGATTTTCTATTCTAAAAAAAACGTGTTCATTGTGCAGTGCTTTCAATTTTTCTCAGAAGGAACCAGGAAAAAGTAATTGCTTTTTATTACTTATTTATTAAATCGCAAGTAATATTTTTACCGGCATTCCAAGCGCGCGCGTGTGTGTGTGTGTGTGTGTGTGTGTGTGTGACAAAGAGAAACTGATTTTGAGTACTTTTACCGCATTTCGCAAATTAAGTTTTAAATATAAAAGATAGTTTAAAGAGTTCATTTGAAAAGGCAGATTTGGCATTATAATTTTGTACTCAAAAACTTTTTTCATCAGAAAATTAATGCAAATATTACTTCATTGAAAACCAGTGTTTTTCCAACACATGTCCCAGCATAGTCCTATATTATTATTAAAAATGTTCGATCCTAGGACAGACTGGGCTAAGAACAGATCCTAGGACAGACTGGGAGTAGGAACAGTTGCATGATGATCCTAGGACAGGGGGTAAGAACAGAAGCAGGACGATCCTAGGACAGGGGGTAAGAATAGATGCAGGACGATCCTAGGACAGGGGGTAAGAAGAGACGCATGACGACCCTAGGACAGGGGGTAAGAAGAGACGCAGAACGATCCTAGGACAGGGGATAAGAAGAAACGCAGGACGATCCTAGCACAGGGGGTAAGAACACACGCAGGACGATCCTAGGACAAGGGGTAAGAACAGAAGCAGGACGATCCTAGGACAGGGACTAAAAACAGACGCAGGACGATCCTAGGACATGGAGTAAGAACAGACGCAGGATGATCATATGACAATGGGTAAGAACAGACGCAGGACCATCCTAGGACAGGGGGTAAGAACATACGCAAGACGATCCTAGGACAGGGGGTAAAAACAGACTCACCACGAACCTAAGACAGGGACTAAGAACAGACGCAGGACGATCCTAGGACAATGGGTAAGAACAAACGCAGGACCATCCTAGGACATGGGTTAAGAACAGACGCAGGACGATCATAGGACAAGGGGTAAGAACAGACGCAGGACGATCCTAGGACAGGGAGTAAGAACAGACGCGAAAAGATCCTAGGACGGGGGTAAGAACAGACGCAGGACCATCCTAGGACAAGAGGTAAGAACATACGCAGGACGATCCTAGGACAAGGGGTAAGAACAGACGCAGGACGATCTTAGGACAAGGGGTAAGAACAGACGTAGGACGATCCCAGGACAAAGGGTAAGAACGGATGCAGGAGCCAATTGTGGATGCATATCTGAATTTTTCTTTTCATGTTCAGGTGTTGTCAATGGTTTGTAAGTTATAATCTGGGGCTACAACTTGATTCTTCCGAAATCATTACCGTGGTGCCTCATTTTAACTCTCTCACCCACCCTCATCTCTATAGGATAATTTGTTGACATGCTGGTCTAGTGTCTGTGAAGTTATTTTAAACATACGCATCATCCCCACTCCTCGTCTACCAGCCCGACCCATTGGGGGCATTATTAACCTGTTGTGAATGTAACCAGGCCTCCCAATTTATATTGCAAGATTTATTATCTCTGTATTGAGTCTGCTACGACTCTATGGTAACAAATTAAGTAACAGAGAAAAGCAAAACCAACATGTTTTGTAAAACTTTTTAAACAATTATTTATCAAAGTTATAAATGAATATGTGAGGGGAACTTACAGTATTATGAGTGAATAGAAACTAATCTTTATAAGTCTACTATTAATAATTGTCAACATATACGTAAGCATTTATTTATAGATCTTATGCAATACTGTCCTTTTAACAGATTCAGGTCCCTAAGGCAAAACTAACTAAATATATTCTGTACAGTTTACATCCATTAATAAAATTAATAAAATTTAGATAGAATCATGTACCAAGAGTTACAAAATGTATAGATGTTCATAACAAGTCATCTTTGAGAGGGGAGGGGGGATTACATATTCTCATATTCCTATATGTGTTTTTTTGGTGTGTTTTCCAGAGTGGAACACTGGTTCAAAATAACCTCATCCTTCCTGACACGTGACCTTATTCGTGGACTATTTTAACCGTCTACATGCCAATAAAGCAGCTACCAGGTCAGTATTGATACTTATGGACGATTTGTGGATCTAATGTCGCCTGTTTATTAATGTGTAATTATGTTTCATACAAATCTGTTCGGAACATCTTACAATTTAGACACCGGTATTTGGTAACAGCGGTATGTACCCACGAAATTCAAAATGACCAAAGGACATGGGGTTGTGTTATTCCACGTGACTTTACTAGTCGTCAAACATATCCAGTAAAGGACCCGTCAACCGACGGTTGCTCAAGAGACGCAATAAACATCGGTAAGCGTCTAAAATATACACCGATGTGTTTTGCGGACAGAACTGTCTGCAAACAATTCCTCTATTATATATTCCGGCTGACAGTAATCAAACGGTCTTTGCATGCAGTTGCTTATTTTACCAACGTCTTTCGGGGAGCAGTTGGAGCTTGGTTATGTAAGATTGACGTCACAGAAGTCAGAGTTTGACATATCAGAAAAAGCTTCAGTGATACAGGAAGTACATCATATTTGTCCTAATATGGCGGATAGGACTGAGTTTAAATATAGGAATGATTTCACGGCTTTCCATTAATATGGGGGGGGGGGGAGGCTTCATGTAAATTTTCAAGTGACAGAGAGTAACATAGCTCATAGACTAATCCTTTAATGACGCTTGACTTCGATGCTTTATTTTTGTGTTAATTACATGATTTAACATTAATGTATACGAAATCATAAATATTTAATTAAAAGATAATTAACAAATGTTTCTAGTAATAAGACTCTGATCACAGGAGATACACAAGACTAGAACAGAAAGTTTGCTGAGGAATTTTTCTCTTAAAATAACATTCAGTTTCACAGCTGGCTTGAAATCTTTCGAGCAAAATTAGAAAATTATTTTGAAAATAAATTAAAAAAACAACTACATTTGAGTTGAAAATGAGTTCAACTGTCAAAAAATCAACGGTGACATTTCCTCTGTAGCTGGCTTAGACAAAATCTCGAGATCGGACTCAACATTAAACGTTTATAATAATAATAATAATAATAATAATAATAATAAAAGCTTTGATTTTCTAGCATGGCAAATATGGTAGGATTGCTAGTTTGATTTTGTTCACTTTATTTCGAACTGGGAAAAACATCACCTGAGGTCTACGAAATGTTGCATCTAGCCTTACAGTCAATTAGCAAATAATGAAAACATAATCGATTAAAACCGTGTGAAGTTGTTAATGTTTCGTCTTGTGCGGTGTAGGCAACCCACATACTAAAATTGGTTTTTGACTATGAGTTCTCTGCTTTTTTTTCTTTTTGTCCCTGTTCTTGCTATCGTTCGTTCTGCCTCGTACAGCATACTTATAATCTATGTCATCGTCGTCTTTTGCCTTTCTCATAATAACCTCCATCGGAATTTGTTCAAAATGACGCGTGTCCTCGACCAGTTCGATAGGCTTTCTTTCCGTCGCTTCATCTGGGTTTTTTTCTGTGCTTTTATCTCGGCTTCTCTCTATAGCCTCCTTAATAAAAAATGATGCATCGTCTTTCACATCGTCTTTCACATCTTCTTTCACGTTTTCAAGTTCATGAAACTGCTCCTCATCAAAATTTACATTCGATTTATCTTCTTTTCGTAAATGCCTGTTCGGAATACCTCTACGCTTTTTCTTTTCTTTGTGAAGAACCATTTTTTCTCTTGAGCCTCGCTTTGACATTTCTGCTTCCACTCGACCATCAGTACGATAGTGTGAGGCAAGTTCGAAAGCCCCGTCATTCTGGTACAAAGGAGCAATCCGTCGACGCCAAGGTTCCGAGTGCTTTGAATTCTCATCAGGAGAATATTTCCATTTTCCCGGACTCTGACTCTCTCCGCTTGCATCATCCCTGTCACGCAGTTTTTCCGCGCGTTCTTCGGTCAGCTTTTCAGTTTCTACCGACTTGTTTAGGTCTTCATAATATTCGTAATCCGGTAATAGAGACCGTTCCCGGGCAGGAGATTTGGCTTTGAACTTTAAGTCACATTCGACCTCGTTATCAGAATCGTCGCTGCTGTTAGAAATGTATTCCCTATTCTTACGTACCCTTTCTTGCGCGTCACATCGGTTGGTATTCAAACAGGAATCTTCGTCCCCACTGCTGTCTGAGTCAAAGTGATGAGCAGTCTTGTTGGGGGACCTATGCTTACTTGTACTAGTATTCATCTCTATCGTTCGTTTACGTTGTGCATGGATGGCGGCCATCGACTCGTTTCTGAGCTTCTCCACGTGCTGTAACTGCTTCTCTCTTTCTTCCACACGTTCAAGCTCAGAGATCTTCTTTTGCAAAAGTTGCAACTTAACACTTGAAGGAGGATTATAAGGAGGTGTTTTGGGAGTTTTATTCACACATTTATCACTCCGGTTTTCTTTCTTAGGAGTCAATGATGTACTCGAGGCGTCAGATGCAGGTCCATCAGCTTTCTTTTCTCTTTCATTGAGAACTCCAGACAACTTCAGTTTATCAGCACCTTCTTCACAAGACGTTCTTGGTGTGCCTTTATTACATTGTTTGTTATCTTTCAAATCCTTTCTTTGATTGGTATTATTGTCCACTTTGTTTGCGTTAACATCGTTTCCTTTGGTTTCTTTCTCCACTAACGTCCCCTTTCGTGGAATTGGGTCACTCTCTGTAGATGCAGTCTGCTTGTTGTACGAACTGTTGAGATCGGAATTGGCTGATTCCATGTTTCGCGTACTTTCTGTCGGACCAGACTGCGTGTTTTGTGTAATTTTTTTCGTAGCTGGTTTATCTGTCGCAGTAGTGTTTTCCATGTTTGTGGTCTTGTTAGACTGCTGGGTTGGTAGATTTTCTTTCGGCGTTGGTAAATTTATGTCATTTGCAGGCATGCAGAGTGGTACCATGTTCCTTTCTGAGTCATTCGGTGTGTTTTTCTCTGCAGTTTTCTTGTTCTTCTCTGGGGTTTTCATTTGTAACGTTTCGCTGTGCATGTTTACCAGATTGTTTAAAGCTGCTGGTTGGGTTCTTTTTATCAAACTTTGATTATCAGAAACATTCACACGCCCATCTTTTGCATTGTTCTTACTGGATTTGGAATCGTGTGCTGATTTGGGACCCTTAGCTTCTTTTTTCTTTTCATTTTGAAGTTCCTTTATAGCGCATGTATCTGATGCCAGTTGTTCCTTTGGTTGTGGACTTTCCCGAACCCGTGGATATCCCATTTCATATTCGGAGCTGACACAAATTTCAGTATCGCTATTAGGGAACGACACCTTTACACAGGCATCCGCATAGTCTTGCAGGAGTCTGTTCAAGATTTGTAGCATCTGTGCAAAGGACAATTTTCCCACGCCGGGACAAATCCTGATAAACGATTGTTCGTCCCTGATAATGAGTTCAGGCTCTGCAAATGATTCTTCGAACCGAAAGTTGTCCAGATTTGCTCTAGTGGCGCCATGGATATTGCTGAATACACAATGGTCGTGGGCCCTCCTTGATTCGCAGTCACCTTCCCCGGAAGATAATGACTTGTAGCCTTTCTCAATGGCATCATGGGAGTGGTCTGCACTTGCCAAAATGGGGTTAGTAATATTCCTATTTTCCTCCTCTTTTTGGATCTGTGAATCCGAGCCATGACTGTGAAACAAGAGCCTCACCTAGATAAAAATAAAAAGACCTGTGTGACACCCTGTGTCAGGTTATATCAGAACCTGTGTGACACCCTGTGTCAGGTTATATCAGAACATGTGTGACACCCTGTGTCAGGTTATATCAGAACCTGTGTGACACCATGTGTCAGGTTATATCAGAACCTGTGTGACACCCTGTGTCAGGTTATGTCAGAACATGTGTGACACCCTGTGTCAGGTTATATCAGAACATGTGTGACACCATGTGTCAGGTTACCAACGTGTCTTCAAATTTTAGTTACGAGCTAAGACATTTTATTGACGAATTTTCAGTCATGTTTAAATATTATCCGTATTAAAAGAAGAAGAAAAATTCTCAGCTTGAGCGTGTACTAAATCTTAATATGAAATTACGATCTCCACAAAAAAAAGATTACAATATTTAAATTCATTTAGGTCACAAGAGACGTTGTTAAATATTGGGTTATTCTAGGAAAAAATGTAGCAAATATGATGAAATGCAATAGAACATTTCAACCCCTGACGACGAAGCATTCCACTTAAATAACAAGCACATTAAGTTAACACGATTTAATTCGCCGTGCAGCTTAACATTCGACCCAATCGTGACTGAATATATCTCGAGGGAAAAGCAAACAACAAATACTTAATTGCTAATGGGTCAGATGAACACAGAACTGTATGCCAAGGTCCCAAGGATCCTACATTTTGATGTTGTGTTAGATTCATTATGACCAGGAAGCAGGTGCTCCTACCATAATGGAGAACACTGTCAAATAATGACAATACTTACATGGCCAACAAAGACGAGCCATGGGGGTGGACTTCATTTCTTCTGCAAGGTACCAAAGGACTAACATAACAAGGAAGAGTATGACTGAATTAGAGTAGTTTATAGTGATGTCTCCCACCCAGTCGCATTATCCTGACACCGGGCCGATCAGTCCTAATACTAACCTCTTAATGCTGAGCACCTGGCGAGGCAGCTGTTAATGCCATTTTATAAGTCTTTGGTATGACTTGGCTGGGGTTCATACCCGCGACCTTCCGCATCAGAAGCGGACGCTCTATGTACTTGGCCACCGGAGCAGTTTTCATAAAATGTAAACGGAGCTATTAGTGATAGAGGTAAAAATTATGATTTCAAAGTTTTATAACTATTTCATGAGTGAGATTTTACTGTTGGTAGTGATGGGTATTTTCTTTTTAACCTGGTAACATGAAAAGGTAAATATTTACGACGAGTTTTAACTGTGATAAAACCCTACAATCAATACTGGTGTAATCAATAACACTGTTCCAAAGGCTGATAAACAGTTTGTAGCAGTGAGATCAGAATCTGATAAAAAAAAGATAAAAGACTTGGCCTTGTGAGGTTTAACGCCATTTTTCAGTACATTATAGGCTAAACATGGCGGCCATTATATTTGGTGGAGAAAAAATCCGGGCAGAACGACCAATCCACGAAAAGATACTGATAAGCTTTCTCGCATACACAAGATGAGACTCGAACTGAAGCGGATATAGGTGAGATGTGTGAGGGATCTGTGAACGCCAGCCAGGGGCCTTCGACCACTCAGTCTCCCGGACATCAAAATCGCACCACCCACCCACCCACCCACCCAATACTGACCACCTGCTTGAATAAAACACGAATGAGGTTTTGTATTTATTACATGCCCAAAATTTTGATGCATTCTAACTATTTTTTTAGATTAACACTGTGAATGAAATTCAAAATAAATTGGGATTTCGGTCCGCACAAGAATTACAGTGAAAAGAACTAAATAGTTCCAATCTGGTTGTATGATAAAACAAATACAGTTTGAAAATCGAAAGCCAAAGGACGTGTCATAAAACTTGGATCATAGCAATTTGGAAAAGAACATTGGCAGATTAAAAATGGTAACAAAGTAGAAGACAAACAGCGGAAAAAGTATCCAGAGGAGAAGGACATTTATGATGGATAAATTGCAAGGACATTGATGATGGTCCAATTGCAAGACATTGATGACGATTTTACTGCAATGGTCCTATTGCAAGGGCATCGATGATGGTCTTATTGCAAGGGCATTAATGATGGTCCTATTGCTAATACATTGATTATGGTCCTATTTCAATGGTCCTATTGCAAGGACATTGGTGATGATCCTATTACATGGACATTTATGATGGTCCTATTGCAAGGACATTTATGATGGTCATATTGCAAGGACATTGGTGATGGTCCTATTGCATGGACATTGGTGATGGTCCTATTGCAAGGACATTGATGATGGTCCTATTGCAAGGACATTGATGATGGTTCTATTGCAAGGACATTGGTGATGGTCCTATTGCAAGGACATTTATGATAGTCGTATTACAAGGACATTTATGATGGTCGTATTACAAGGACATTTATGATGGTCCTATTGCATGGACATTGATGATGGTCCTATTGCAAGGACATTTATGATAGTCGTATTACAAGGACATTTATGATGGTCGTATTGCAAAGACATTGGTGATGATCCTATTACATGGACATTTATGATGGTCATATTTCTATGGTCCTATTGCAAGAACATTGGTGATGGTCCTATTGCAAGGACATTGGTGATGATCCTATTACAAGGACATTGATGATGGTCCTATTGCAAGGACATTGGTGATGGTTCTATTGCAAGGACATTTATGATAGTCGTATTGCAAGGGCATTTATGATGGTCCTATTGCAAGGACATTTATGATGTTCGTATTGCAAAGACATTAGTGATGATCCTATTACATGGACATTTATGATGGTCATATTTCTATGGTCCTATTGCAAGAACATTGGCGATAGTCCTATTGCATGGACATTGGTGATGATCCTATTGCAAGGACATTGATGATGGTCCTACTGCAAGGACATTTATGATAGTCGTATTGCAAGGACATTTATGATGGTCGTATTGCAATGACATTGGTGATGATCCTATTACATGGACATTTATGATGGTCATATTTCTATGGTCATATTGCAAGAACATTTATGATGGTCATATTTATATGGTCTTATTGCAAGAACATTGGTGATGGTCCTATTGCATGGACATTTATGATGGTCATATTGCAAGGACATTAGTAATGATCCTATTACATGGACATTTATGATAGTCATATTTCTATGGTCCTATTGCAAGGACATTGGTGATGGTCCTATTGTATGGACATTGGTGATGATCCTATTACATGGAAATTTATGATGGTCCTATTGCAAGGACATTGGTGATGGTCCTATTGCTAAGGACATGGACATTGGTGATGGTCCTATTGCTAAGGACATTTATGATAGTCGTATTGCAAGGGCATTTATGATGGTCCTATTGCAAGGACATTTATGATGTTCGTATTGCAAGGATATTGGTGATGATCCTATTACATGGACATTTATGATGGTCATATTTCTATGGTCCTATTGCAAGAACATTGGTGATGGTCCTATTGCATGGACTTTGGTGATGGTCCTATTGCAAGGACATTGATGATGGTCCTATTGCAAGGACATTTATATTGGTCCTATTGCAAGGACATAGGTGATGGTCCTATTGCAAGGACATTGGTGATGGTCCTATTGCAAGGACATTGGTGATGGTCCTATTGCATGGACATTGGTGATGATCCTATTACATGGACATTTATGATGGTCCTATTGCAAGGACATTGGTGGTGGTCATATTGCAAGGACATTTATGATGTTCGTATTGCAAGGGCATTGGTGATGATCCTATTGCAATGACATTTATGATGGTCATATTGCAAGGACATTGATGACGATCCTATTGCATTGACATTGGTGATGATCCTATTACATGGACATTTATGATGGTCCTATTCCAAGGACATTTATGATGGTCCTATTGCAAGAACATTGGTGATGGTCCTATTGCAAGGACATTTATGATGGTCCTATTGCAAGGACATTTATGAAGGTCGTATTGCAAGAACATTGGTGATGGTCCTATTGCATGGACATTAGTGATGGTCCTATTGCAAGGACATTTATGAAGGTCGTATTGCAAGGGCATTTATGATGGTCCTATTGCAAAGACATTGGTGATGGTCCTATTACATGGACGTTTATGATGGTCCTATTGCAAGGACATTGGTGATGGTCCTATTGCAAGGACATTGGTGATGATCATATTACATGGACATTTATGATGGTCCTATTGCAAGGACATTGGTGATGACCATATTACATGGACCTTTATAATGACCCTATTGCAAGGACATTGGTGATGGTCCTATTGCAAGGACATTTATGATGGTCCTATTACATGGATATTTATGATGGTCCTATTGCAAGGACATTGGTGATGGTCCTATTTCAAGGACATTTATGATGGTCTATTACAAGGGCATTGATTATGATCCTATTATATGGACATTTATGATGGTCCTATTGCAAAGACGTTGATTATATTTTGATATATTTAACCGACGAGTAAATAATTATGTTCCAAAGGTGTATATATATATATATATATATATATATATATATATATATATATATATATATATATATATATATATATGAGGAGCCAAATAACGTGAAACATTTCTATTTAAAGGTACATATAATACAATTCCCATAAATTACATTATTGATCTAATAATTATGGAACACATAATGTACATGACATGTACTTTACTACAGACCTTACAATTAATAAATGCTGGAGTTTAATCAACTTAATAAATAATAAAAATGTAAAAATCTTTACAAAAGTAAGCGGATTCTTGCTTATATAAGAATTACGAATTTGTAAGATTTTTTTAAAACAAGAACTAAAACCAACAGAAAACATTAAAAAAAAATTTCATCATCAAAATTTAACAGACGTTGGTGCTCACATATAAAAATGTTAAACAAAATACCTATTTTAATAGCTCCATTGCAAAATAATTGTTTTCTCTACGTTATATCACTTACTGCATATTAAGTAATGTAATTTATTTTATAACTTGTAAAGAATGTAACACTTTATCACCTTTTCATATAAAAATTGTGGGAAATTTTAGTCGTCCTCTATTAGTTCAATATATTTTAATAAAAATAACGAATCTTTATTTGATTGTTATTTGATACCAGTCGATAATGTGCATGGAGCGTTGAATAACTGATTAAAGAAATGGCTACGGAATGTTAAGTAAAGAACATTGATTTCACGGATTCACTTTTCATCAGAGACTCATGTATCTTTCTGATCTCTTTATGCACATGAGATTGTTATGATAATGCATATATTTTGTGACGTTATTTTAATGACGTAACTGTTTATAAATATATAGACGTCATCCATTTCTTTCTTTCGCGTACTCATCATGGTCTTTATTTATGACGTTATTTTAATGACGTAATTGTTTATAAATATATAGACGTACTCCATTTCTTTCTTTCGCGTACTCATCGTGGTCTTCATAAAGATGGACAAAGAAAGTATTGCACTGATTGTCAAACGAATAATTGACAATATTTATAAAACTAATTTTAATTTAGTCCATCAATGAAACAACTTTGCCTCCTGACGATGCTCCTCATCAACCAGTTACATCACCACTTAGTCGTACAAGAGACAAATTAACAATTTAGATAGCCATACTTATTTTAATGTTATAAATGGTTTGATCCTGAGCTCGAAACCATTTCTTCATGTTCTATCCCAAGTCTCAGTATCATATGCTTCTATTAGCTTAGATTTACTGCTTTTGGGGGAAGGGTGATGTAAATGAAAGATATAAAATTTTACATCAAGTTGTTGTTGTTATTGTTGTTTTAGGGTTTAACGCCATTTTTCAGCACACGATAGGCTATACATGGCGGCCTGTATTAATGGTGGAGGAAGAACCCAAGAAAATCCCTGAAAGAACCACCGACCCACGAGAAGCTACTGGCAAGCTTTCTCACATACCCACATAGGCTGAATCCGAGACTCGAACCCACGCAGACAGAGGTGAGAAGGCAGTGATCCGTAACGGAGAGCGCTTTAGACCACTCGGCGACTCGGGGCCCCCATCATGTTTGGAAATATATAACCGCGAACGGACGATTTCAATAACGTACTCAAATCGTGATCATTGTCATTTTCTCTCTCTCTCTCTCTCTCTCTCTCTCTCTCTCTCTCTCTCTCTCTCTCTCTCTCCACTCACTGTTCATTATTATGTTGTTATGTTGCCTATGCTATACTACTTGTATCACGTAGGGGAGGGCTAATTTTAGAACTTGTGCCCAGTCCGACTTTGACAATAAAATAAATACAAATTTAACTATTTATTATCATATAGAATTTAGAAAAGCCAAATTATCTTTAAGTGTCAATATACAAATTGACAACAATTATTTATAATCCTGATTTGCCATCTTAAGTGGTCATAAACTAAAAGAGATCACAGGATAGCCTGTTGTCAATCGTCCTTCCGTCCTCCATCTTTTCGATATCACAAGTTTATTATTGCTACTTCTCCTAAACTACACGAAGGATTGCTGATGAAACTTTATATCTAGTCTCAAATCAAAATGGTGCCGCTCGGTGAATTAACTTATATAGCAAAGCAGTGGTGTGATAAATTAGGAACTTTCGAAGGTTTTTAAGTAGTATAATCTAAATCTTGATTTCCATTGATATCGCCGAAAATGAAAGTCTGAATTAATCGAATGCATAAAACCCAACAAAAAAAAAAACACCCCCCCCCCAATAAAATAAAGAAAATTCTAGATTAAAAACTTATGACTCTGTTGTTATATCAGTACCAGGTTCACTTTGTTCTTGACAAATATCATTTTGATTATGAAATGTAAACATGCCTATGGTAGTTAATTAATTAATTAATTAATCAATCATTTAGTTAATTTATCCGAGAAAGTACGAAAATAACTCTTAATCGCTGATTTAAATTTATGTAGAAAATGACTTTACACAATAACTTGAGAAATGTATTAAATAATACAGACAGTGAGTGAAATTCATTCTAAAAAGATTCGTTGATAAATCCTTTGAATCAATGTTGTAGATCTAAACAGAGGTAAGGATTGTTTAGTCAAATTTGTCTAATTCAAATTGATACCTAGTGCAATTAAATTGTCAGATGTTGCTTTAAAGCCGTTTTTTATTTTTGCAACTAGAAAATGTCAGTGTGTGTGTGTGTGTGTGAGAGAGAGAGAGAGAGAGAGAGAGAGAGATGTTGCAAAGAAAAATCCTGTCAATCTTCAACGGACCCATGTAAAATGGCAAAATATGATGACGTTAACGTGCGCGAGAGTGTGTATATGTATATACACACTCGTATATGTATATGTAAAATGTAATATGTATATGTAAAATGGCAAAATATGATGACGTTAACGTGCGCGAGAGTGTGTATATGTATATACACACTCGCGCGCGCGTTAACGTCATCATATTTTGCCATTTTAAATGGATCCGTGAAATAATAATAATAATAATAATGAGGATTTTGTACAGCGCCTAATCTTTAGAAGCTCTAAACGCTTTACAGGGTTAGTCAACACATATAAGATTTAAAAAAAACAACATATAATGATATGATTACACAAACAAACACCATGAAATTAGAAAACATTTAAAAAAAAACCGTGCTATGACACTTGAGAGCGACTGAAATAGTTAATTTTATCAACGACCAAAATGTTGACATATTTTTCTTGACAGAAACTTGGCTAAAAACATCAGGCGATGAGCCAAGTGTGCGGATCTAACACCCACTGGTTATTCCATCAAGTCGTTCCCCCGTAATTCTCGCGGAGGTGGAATTGCTGTCATCACAAAGAACTCCATGATAAAACGTCTTAACTACACCACAACATTCAATTTCGACCACACATCGTTTGAACTAGTCCAAACCACACTCACACTGGAGCAAAGGTCAGTCCATTTTGTCTGCCTATACCGCCCTCCTCCTTGTAGAAAAAACAAGCTGGCTGACTCTCTTTTTTGGAGCAGTTTCCGAATCTCCTGGACTATGGAAATTCGATAGGTGGCAACCTGATTATTCTTGGAAATTTCAGCTTTCACTTTGACTGTCCCGGAAACTCAAATACATCAAAACTCATAGATTCAATTAATGTTTTCAACCTCAAACAGTCAGTTAACCAACCCACCCATAAACATGGTCACATTTTAGACTGGATTCTTCATAGACCTGATGATAACATTCTACGGTCCTCCCTGGTATCCCATGACCTTGCATCAGATCACCTCTGCATTATATGCCATCTTGACGTATCAGTCCCTAACCCTCCACCTTTATCTGATACTAAGAGAAACCTCCGTATGATAAATAGAACCAAATTAATGCACGACATCCAAGCTAACCTAACAACTTGCTTACCTCCTACCGCGGAACAACTCGATAACTGTCTGCGTTCATTACTTGACAAACATGGCCCAGCTACCAAGTGCAGAGTATCAATTAAAAAGTGTTCTCCATGGTATAGCAGTGTTAGGGACCAGCTTCGCACTGTTAAAGAGACCGTCGTAAAGCTGAGAGGCTCTGGCTTTCCACCAGACTCACTATTCATAAGCAAATCTATGAAGTCGCTAAGAAGAATGTCACAAATATAGTCCATGCAGCGAAATCAGCCTACTACACTACTAAGATCATGGAATGTTCTAGCTGCAAAGAGCTCTTCGAGATTACTAACAAGCTAATGTCAAGGAACAAATCAACACCACTTCCATCTACCTTCTCTCCAGTCGACCTTCCGGACATGTTTGCAAATTTCTTCCGTGACAAAGTACAAACCATTAGAGATAAGCCTGACACCACAATTTCAATTGACTCGTCGTCACCAGACAGTTGGGATACAGAATTTGAGCGGTAACCATTAGCAGCATTTGAACCTGTCTCTGTGGATTTCGTACGTACAATCGTGATGAAGAGTGTACCAAAGTCATGTGAACTTGATCCAATTCCAACATCACTGCTGCTTGAGTGCTTAGATCCAGTATTGCCTTCACCAACTGATGTTATTAATACCTCTTTCTCATTTGGGGAATTTCCATCATTTTCAAAACTGCCATTGCAAAGCCTCTGCTGAAGAAACCAACACTAGACCATAACGATTTAAAGAACTACCGCCCAGTTTCTAATCTTCCATTCATTTCAAAAATCTTAGAAAAGGTTGTTCTATTCCAGCTTGTATCTCATCTAAATTCAAACAGTCTTTTCAGGAATGTACAATCTGCATATCGCCCTTGCCACAGTACTAAAACTACTCTTCTAAAAGTAGTTAATTACATTCTCTCTGCGTTGGATAGCGGAAAGATTACAGTCCTCACTCTCCTTGATTTGTCTGCAGCATTTGACACAATAGACCATGATATATTAGTTCACCGTCTCCAGCATGTATTTGGCATTCATGATACAGCCTTACTGTGGTTCAAGTCCTACTTGGTCAACAGGACACAGATTGTATCTGCAAATGGAATACACTCCAGCCCAGTTGATCTATGTTGTGGTGTTTCATAGGGATCTGTTCTTGGACCTGTTCTCTTCATTCTGTACACTCAGCCGCTCTCAAGTGTCATAGATCATCATCCAGTGTCTCACCAATTGTACGCTGATGACACCCAAATATACAAATCTAGCCACCCAACTGAAATTGATGCTACCATCCAAGGTGTAGAGAGGTGCATTTCTTGGATGGTAGCTGGTGCATGTTTGTCGAGCAATGAACGCGAGAGTTACGGAGAAACGACTTGATGGAGTAACCAGTGGGTGTTAGATCCGCACACTTGGGCTCATCGCCTGATGTTTTGAGACATGTTTCTGTCAGGAAAAAGACGTCAATATTCTGGTCGTTGATAAAATTAACTCTTTCTGTGCGCTTTTCCGGCGGTCCTACTGATTGGGCATTGAATAATGGAATACGCAGAGGTATCTCTTGGATAGTTGACACAAAGGTATCTCTTGGATAGTTGACACAAAGGTATCTCTTGGATAGTTGACACAAACTATCAGCACTATAAAACGGAACAGCTGCTTATATATATATATATATATATATATATATATATATATATATATATATATATATATATATATATATATATATATATATATATATATATATATATATATATATATATATATATTTGTGTGTATGTGTGTGATACCAATGAAATAAGATACACCATGCCAGGGAAGAAGGTCAGCCTCATCAAAGGCTTGAGCCGAAATTGCTGCATATTGGATTTGCGTATTTTGTCCCCGTACAGTTCAAGGTCACCGGCCATACTCTAACACTTTTTCTTTTTACATCAGATTTGTATTACATGATTAAAAAGTTGTTATACTCGCACAAAAAGAATAACAAATATTATCAAGTTATAGAAAACACAATTTAATTACTCGAAATAGAAGCATACAACGCTGTTACTTCCCCTTAGTTTTGATTTCTTACCTACACAGGACGCCAACCAGAAATGACGTACATTTATCCCCACAAGACGAAGTACGTGCTTCTTGTTATCGATAAATAAAACAAAATAAACTATGGATATGGAACATTTAGATGAAACTATTGAAAAATAGTTTACTGTTTGGCCTTTTATCGATGTGCACTAGATTGTACCGCTTTCAAAACTATTCATTATTTCAATTTATTTTCTAAATTCCCGTTCATACACGTAAAAAGGAATCAATACTGGCTTCCCTATGTAGGCCGGCTTTGTAAAAAAAAGAAAAAAAAAAAAAAAAGAAATCGGCCTACTTAAAACAATCCAAAGGAACCGAAGTTGGCTCGCTTATGTCAGATGACTTTATTAAATAAATTGGCACACTTAGAAGAGTCCAAAGTCAGTTTCCAGGGTTGAATTTCATTGTAATAAAATAGCCTTTTGTATTTGATATCATATAGGTAAGTTTAAGCCGTGAATTTCTTGCTGGCTGTCAGATGTGTTTATTCATCACCCGGGCTTCTATTTGTTTTCCATATGAAATCATAATCGATACAAACGGGCATTGATGTTTACTGGGTAAATAGTATACACAGCAATAACTTGCTTTACTAAACTCATGCTAGCGAAACGATTAGCATTTGCACTCGCAGTTTAAGTATTTCAAATAATGATTTTTGTTTGCGAGATATCGTATAGTTAACCTGGACAAAATACAATCTTGGTCATTGTGTCTTAAAGCAGTCTGGTGATATTCCTGTTTATTTGGCAATTTTATCTGACATAAACGATACAAACTACAGCAAGGATGCATACGCCAGCCGGCATCCGCTACACATACGGAGTTCGTGGGTATAATTATTCTTTAATAAATTTCGCATGATGAAAAAAGAAGGAATAAATGATAACAATGCAAGGTTAGTTTCTTTCATTATATTTTCAAATAAGTGATTTGTTTATCTATTTTACTGTACCATGCAGTGGGGGGGCAAAAATTCAACACAGAATTATTTCGTTTCCTAAGTCTTGGGACATATACCTTGATGAAAAAGGTTTCATCATAAGTTCTGGGACAGGAAAAAAAATTATTGTATCGTTCCCGATCTACGGTAAATAAGGTGTACACCTCTAAATGATAAGCATCCCAGAGTAATACCTCATATTTCGGTTTTAAAAAATCCTGTTGAGTTCCTATTGGTTATAATAATGCTAAACAAAGAGTTTGATCAAATTCTATACGTTGCACGTTCAAAAAGCATTTATTTTTAATATTAATATTTTACATCTGCAGTAACATTACTGTACTGTAATCCTTTATTTGATATATTTTACTTACACTTTTTCTATCCTTCTTTTCATATGCACCACTGAGCTTTCTACGGGATTTATGAGGTCCAGACTTCTTGTGTGACGGAAGGGAATTTATTCTTATATCTGACAGTCTCTGGGAAAATTATAGGTACTGCTGTCGTTAAAAAATTAAATTTCATTTGTACACCAATGTGTTTCATCAACGAAGGAGGGCGTAAAAAAAAACAACTGTCCTAATAAAAAAAGGGCCGTGTGCACAAGCGGGATGTTGCTGTTGTCATAAAAGGTATAACTTTCCCATCCCTCACCCTATTCGATCCCACAGCTTAAATCCATTTATATTTTTCTGGTAAACAGGGTTTTTAGGAAAAAGAAAGAACCCTTTTGTCTCATCATCACTCTTTTGGTTACATCCGTATGCAACACAGTGCACCATACTTGCTATGCAAAAACACGATCATAAGATACATAACTTAGACGTTTACGTGGGGAAATTAAACACTTGAATGACCTGTAAGTCATATCCGTTTTTGGCAGCAGGCGGAAATTACCGATTGTTTACAGAGATTGGCGAATATGTTTTTCATTTAAAAAGCGGATTGTTTTAGTCAAATTAAACATTTTTATGATGTGCATACATAACAAATGCGTTTTTTATGACTATAAAAATATCAGATGTTTGTACAATAGATGTGGCCAGTGACCTTAAAGGACGATTATTCACCCTGCGAGACATTTTTAAGGTGGAGTTTTCATTACCAAGCGGAGCTGCTTTGAGCAAAATATTTGCAGTTTGGCTTCTTCTTGAAATTCGAGTGTTACCTGTTTGATATTAGTTGCATGCGATTCAGAAGCGCTGCTGCCCTCTGTGCCACAGTCTTCTTTCTTGTTTTGGAGTTTGTGTGTGTCGCTCCCGCAAGAGTCCGCTTGGTGATGGTCACTTGCGGTAGGACTTACCCCAAACTCTAATCGTCTCAATGCTATAGGAGACCTTTTCGTGTTTCTAGCACGCCTTCTTCTGTTCGGTGTTGGTGTAGAAGGAGTTGACTCATCGCCAGAATATGTATTAACGCTTAAGGAGTCCCCAGTCTCTTTCCTCCTCAAACTGGATTTTAGTCTTGGAGACCCGTTCGATGGAATATTAAATACATAAGAATTTTCTTCGTCATCATCAACATCGCAACCACGAAAACAACATCGCAACATACATTGTATTCTTTTCTCTATGGAAAGTTCATCACTTAATTCACAATTTCTATTTTTATAGACGTTTGGAGTCCCAAACAAGTTCAAACTAGAATCTCCATCATATTTCTCTGGCTTTACAAATCGACGATCCATTCCGAGAAAAAGAAGAAGCCTGTCCCTTATCACCGCCAGACACCCTCTTATCGAAGATGCAAGATTTCCCAATCTCGTCCTGATTCGAATGTAAAGTCGGTCTCGCATTTTTGAGGATATACATTTTTCCTTTGTTGACGCCATCGTTTTGACACGAACCTTTTTGTATTTTCGCAAGTTTTCATCATGAAAGCTTGAAAGACCTTGCAAATCCCCAAATCAGCCCAATGTGCATCATATTTTGATGTCGCGTTTTTGACGTCAGCGAAAAACTATGACGTCATACTAAATTGTGTCATCATTTGGCGCCATTTTGTAAGGTCATTCACCAACGTTAACGTTGCTCTCATCCTTTGTCGTCTTTTTAGCTCATTTCCCAGAGCTAAATCATGGAAAAGCACCATTGTCCTTCCCCATTTTGTTCTCGTGATACGGATTCTGGTAACACGATTATCCGACAGCTTAAAACTGGCATCATAGCCAGTAGTTACTGATTCTGTTTTGCATACTAATTATTAAAACGTTGTTAATTATCGTTTTGCATATATGTTATACGCAGAGTGTACAGTTCAACGATCTAATTAATCTGATGGTACAAATATTTATCTATAAAACATTCCTATGCTTAGCGGATATATTGTTATCTTCCCGGTAAATGGTTGCTCATAGCGATGTCATGAAACTATAAATGTGTTCAGGGAACACATTTGCTATCATCCTTTGTCGTCTCTTTTGCTCATTTTCAAGAGCTAAAGCAAGGAAGAGCACCATTGCCTCAGTCACATCGACCAAACGTGAAACTTAACTCGATAGAATGACGGATGGACGGATAATGTAGACTTAAATAATCTGATTTCTCTACAATTCTTAGCTAGACAGGTGAAACGAGGTTCCTTTTTTGTCTACCCCGTCTTTAATTTAGGTAGAAAAAAAAAACATTTTGAGCTGAATACAGAAGCTCAAACACTGGGCCTAAACTAAAAATGTAGACGGACGGACTGATCGACACGGACTACAATAAAATCGCACTGTATTGTTTTTTCTAACGAGGGCTCACAGCAAAATATAAATGTTTATGCATGGTTGGTAATTTTCAATTTTAATTTGAAATTTAAAATTTTAATTTTGAATTATTAACAGGCCTACAATTAAATCCCTTTAATATCGGCACAAAATCTACATGAATTAAGATTTAACAAGCACTAGGACGAGAATCGCTAGGAAGTCAAGACAACTGAAGAAAGAAGAAAAGATAGAAAGTACATGGACTTGGGATGTCTTGGCATAAAAACATGATAAATGAAATGCAGTTGAAAGTTCTATTTAAGCACACTACCCTGTCTACGAAATTTCTCACAGCCAATACAGCAACACCAAAACCAAGAAACCGTTCTGGTGGGTTAGAGCGTCCGCCCTGGATGCGGGAGGTCGGGGGTTCGAACCCGGCCGAGTCATACCAAAGACTTACAATAATGGTACTAACAGTTTCCTCGCTCGGCGCTCAGCATTGAGAGGTTAGTGTCAGGACTGCTTGGCGTTGTGTCAGGATAATGTGACTGGGTGGGACATCATGCTACATGTCTGCGGCATGATGCCCAAGTGCTAGACATCACTATAAACTATCACACTGCGGACATCGTAGCGATATGACTGAAACATTGTTAAAGCTACGTTAAAATCTAAACCACTCACTCATTCACCCAAAACCAAGATTCCAACTATAATCCTACTCTTACTAACTCTGGCGATAATGATGGCGAGGTTGATGATTCCCTCATGTGAGTTTAACGTCAGTGTTATATTTAGTTTTTCTTCATCTCCTAACATGTTACATGAATTTTAAATGATAGTTTCACCACACTCGTATGAGTATATTAAAAGCCTGTAAACATATATCCCTCTCTCTCTCTCTCTCTCTCTCTCTCTCTCAATGACCCATACTGTTATGACCCGATCGGTAATATAAATGTTCAAAGTCCACCTCAGCAGAAAACAAAGAATGCCTTTTTTTTTTAAAAAAATATATTTTTCCTCTACTTTAAACATATTCTCTTGTGTTTGTACTTTTTGTCTGTCTGTCTGTCTGTCAGTGTGTGTTTTATTTTATACATATATACCTCAGCTGCTTTGTGGACTACAAAAATCCCATGTTCATGTACACTTCGGCAAAATGGTTGTATCGGCATTATGAAATCAACTGGCTGCAAAACAGGACATATTTTGTTAAACTTGTACTTCTTTTCATAAAGTAGGGACATTCAAGTTATTCTTACACTATATGCTAGTGTTTCTTGGTGGGGGAGGGGGGACGGTAAATCTAATGTTAGACATTTTTCTCTTAACATTGCAGTGCCAAAATAGGACCACTCGTACATAAAACAACGGCATAAAAAAGCAACTAAACTAAAGATTTTATATAATTCAAGAAATGTAACCTATGAACAAAAATGGTTATACAATTTTTGGAGGGACAAGATTTTTTAAAAATATGATGTAAAAAAGTAACACTTCACATAATGATTGTGACCATAGCCAAATTTACTTAGAGGTATTTTGAAGCCGGAACAAATACTATTATAATTTCAATCGATATCATTTTATAAGAAACTAAAGTGTGTGTGTGTGTTTTGAGAAATAGAAAAAGACAGATATACTTTTGGGGGATGCGGATGTTTTTTTTTAGCAATTGTTAAACTTAATCAACATTACCATCCTTTTATGTTATAAATTATTATTATTATTATTGTTATTATTATTATTATTTGTAGTAGTAGTAGTATTTCTTTATGAGAGAGAGAGAGAGAGAGAGAGAGAGAGAGAGAGAGAGAGTTTTTAAATATATCAAAGTCCTAAGTTCTCTTTTATGGTATATATTTTTCTTATAATAATTCAAGAACAAAGATCACATTTTAAAAACTCACAACGATAGGAAAAATCCATCATTTGTAAAATATCACAAGATTTAATTACATCCATACAATATAATCCTTTTTAGATCTAAAGTTGTCGAATCACATTTAAATAACTCCTTGCATAATTTGATCAATGTCAACTCATCGAAAATCGTATGATATAGTTCTACTTATTTGTTGCAAATCGTATATAGTTGTACTTTTTTTTTGCAAATCGCATATGGTTGTACTTTTAATGTTGCAAACAGACTAAAGGTCAATCAGAAAAACATAATTTACGGCGTGAAGCCGATTAGAATCCGAGATGGTAAATATGTTTGTTAACCAATGAAATCACGAGTGAAGAAGTATTTTGCTATAGATTCAAGACAGGCGGTGTGGCGGAAATGCATTTGGTGTTGTATTTACTATTGCAGTGCGGACTGATTATAGTGAGTTTGCAATCATGTTGGGAATTCGTGTACTGTA
Organism: Sinohyriopsis cumingii; assembly: GCA_028554795.2. Classification (NCBI taxonomy): domain Eukaryota; kingdom Metazoa; phylum Mollusca; class Bivalvia; order Unionida; family Unionidae; genus Sinohyriopsis; species Sinohyriopsis cumingii. Next base: position 99,403,502 of record CM068839.1, read on the forward strand.
AATTTTATTGCCCCGCGAAATATTGAACTGTAACCTTGGTTCGCGTTTTCAAACTCACATTTGTTGTCATTCATTTTGACTTACTGTATATAGTGTCAAGTTTTTTTTCTCTCTCTTCAAACTAATGAATTTGAGGGCTTGTATGAATTTAAGATTGTGTGTTTTGGAAAATGATAAATAACGGACAGAAAATTTTAATGTGACACAAAGTCTGTGTAAGTTTCAAAACTAATGTCACGTATCTTTTATTACAGACATTTCTACTTTGGCAAATTTTAAGTAATATCACATGTTTAGGTACAGAGAGTGATATACTTTGGATCATACTTAGAGTACCACGATCAGAGCACACCTCCCCGCTGTTCTGTACCCTACACTGGCTATCCATTCGATCCAGAATCAAAAACAAAATTTGTTCTCTGTGCTACATTTCACTGACGGACTCAGTCCAACATACCTATCCGACCTCACCCATGTGTACACACCAGCAAGACACTTACGCTCCTCTTCTGACAATCGTATACTCATTATTCCCACTATGAAAACAAAGTCATATGGACAGCGTTCTTTTACATACCAGGGCCCAGCAAAGTGGAATGAATTGTAAACTGAACTTAGATACAATGATCCCATTCAAGATTGCTCTCAAAACTGTTATTTCGACTGCAAGAACAAACTTAAAGACCTAATAATGTTACCTAACTTAAATATTCTCAGTATGTTTTTTTCTATTTTCTAACGTCAGTGTGTTTGTGTTTGTAATCATATAATTATATGTTTTTTATCTTATAGGTGTTGTTTAATGTTGTAAAGCGCTTAGAGCTTCTAAAGATTAGGCGCTATATAAAGTCCTCATTATTATTATTATTATTATTGTACTTATAATATATATATATATATATATATATATATATATATATATATATATATATATATATATATATATATATATATATATCGAGCGAGAGAGAGAGAGAGAAAGAGAGATAGAACTAACGAAGTTAAATAATATTTCAATCAATAATCAAGATGAAAAGATCACACTATTCTAGCGAGAAACCAGAAGAAGCCATGTGACGACGACGACGTACGGTGTCATCTCATACGCTATGTCTTAGCACAGGTACATGCTAGTGATTCTGAACTTACCCGGTAGGTGAACATTAATATGCACGTACTACTTTCTCTGCCACAGGGTAAAGATCCATGAAAAAAGAAAGTCGTTCAATAGCTCCTTAAATTTATATTCACATTATCGAGACACAAAACGTAACTTGAAATTTTTTTCGAACCATTGCTTACAAGTACATAATACAATTGAAAGAGTTCAAGCCTGAAGTGCCATAAGAGAAAGCAGCAGTTTTTATTTTAGATTTGAGGGGTTCATTGTTAGAGATATTGAAATGACAATACCAAGATAAAGACGACGATTGTTTGAGTCTCTCCATCAAACACGACAGTTTGGAGTCAGCCTACGTTTCGGATCGAGTTTAACAGAATTAAAACCTTCCAAGGTCATCGAGGAAATTCAACAGGTTCAACAATCGAATGCCCGTTTAACATGATCAATGGAAAAGCCACTCTTTACAAGACACAAGTTTCACATCACGCAGAAATGTGCTTAGCCCGTGCCATCTTCGTGGTCAAACCGAATGCCGGGAAGAATGTGACAGCAGAATGGAAAAAGGCATAGAATGAACATTAGACGATTGGCCAGACCCAAGCAACGAAGAGAAGCAGAACTCCTTTTGCAGCAAACAAGCAGTTCCCAAGAGAACGTGTGGCATTCCTGAAATGATTGTCTTGCTTCCTCAGTATACGTTGAAATTATACCCTCAAGTCGTTCGTGTGTCGAGGACCCGATTTCAACGTCGGAAAATGCATTCATGTGTATCATCAATAATATTTCAATATCATTTCCTGTGTCACACAATTTCTTAGATGCAATTAATTTTGCGAGGAATGTGACCAAGAATGTACTACTTGCAACCAACACGTTCATTTTGGAGAGAGATGCCGTGAGTGTTTAGCCTACAAACCATGCATTCCTGAAAGAAAAGAACTAATTCATTGCTCTTCTTGCAAAGGAATCTTTGTCGCTGACCTTGTTGCAAAACAACATCATATAAAACAAGTTAACCAGCAGAAAAGTACTTTCGCTTTATTGAGGTTGTGCACTACTTGTGGATATCTTGTTCGAACATAACCGAACGGAACAGGTTTGTCCAGGAAATAAAAGATGCCGTTTTGGACCAAATCTTAGACTTTGAACATCAATGTTGCATCCAAAAATATGAAAATGAGCTGGAGGAAGATTGAAAGGTAGCCCAGCATAAGAAGAAAAAGAAACAAATGGAGTTTTGACTTTGTACGTGAGCGACTGGCATCCACACCCCTAAATATTTGCAAAACTCGTGATTGTGAGATGTGTATACAAAAACCTGCATTTTTTCACTGTCCCAATTGTATTATGATTCCAGAAGGACGTGTAAAAATCTTTCGAGGACCCCACTCTTGCCGACTTTGCGGAATGGATCTTGGACATTACTTTATGGAAAACCACAGGTACCCGGCGGTGACTAAAATATTTCCTTATATTTTTATATGGACAACAATTAGTGGCTCCTACCTGCGGCTTTCATACCGTACACTACCGATGACACTTACAGCGAAGAGGACATTCAGCGTTACAGGGACTGTCATCGATATGCTGCAGTTACGGCTCATGCTTTCTCCTGATACGAAGGAGAATTTCTTTTGAAATATTATTCAGAACAAGGTACAGAATATCAAACAATCACCATGAAAGGAACCATCATGAATGTGGGACAATACAATTTAAAGGTTCGATGAGCCTTTTGGCTCTGCCGTCGAGTAGGATGCCTCAAACGTTTGGAATTATAGAAATGGCCAAACATTATCCGCACGTTTTCCATACCGAAGTCAACCAATACATTGTGCTCCCGCATTTGCCTGACATTCGCTATTACGACCACGTTTTCCTTACCGAAGTCAATCAATACATTGTGCTCCCGCATTTGCCTGACATTCGCTATTACGACCTCGATGCACAAAGAAGACCGAGAAGCTTCTTCGCTTGGTACTAAATTCGTTCTTCGAAACCGTTTGACTTTCAAGAAGACACGTTAACTTATTGCCGACCTAATGTGCAAATTTTACGCCGTTTATTAAATAAGAAAGTAGGTTATACAACCCATGTTAATTTCCATAATATTGTCATTTTTTTTCTCAGTGTTTTAAAATCTCTGCTTACAGGATAAAACTACAAGGGGAGAGTTGATCGCCCATATCTACACCCTCTTCTGATACCATACCAATTGGAGACTTGACCATTACCACAGTGGCAGTGCAAGGGTTCTTTAATTTACTCGTTTTAATTATTTTAAAAAAACTTCTAAGTTCTTTATTTTTCCACAGTTTATGGTTTGCATCTATCCACCAACTGAGACACTTCTCATAAAATCTTGCTCATCAATGGAGTTCGCAAGACATACAGGTTGGTTATACAATCTTCTTTGTTTGCCGCTGTTTCCATTCTCAGGGTTACTTACTTCTTGCTCACTGTATATTTCCTGCTCAGAGTGAAGTTTGGTAATTGACTCCATAAACCATTTGTTCAGACACGGTAATTTGAACACAGTATGAGCCTAACACTGTGTATAAGCCAAGGTCTGTTGCTTGTCGGTATTGTTACATGATGATGGTGGTAAATAAAGAATGACCACCAATTTCCTGTTTGTTTATAGGAAGAATATGACATGTTGACAAATGTGTATGTGTATGTGTGTATATATATATATATATATATATATATATATATATATATATATATATATATATATATATATATATATATATATATATATATATATATATATATACACATATATATATATGTGTGTGTGTGTGTGTGTGTGTATACTCTTAATACCATAATTCCATATATTATCCAGAATATACACTCTCTGTACTTGTGGAACTTGCTTGTTTTGGGGGAATTGTCATGGTGTTTTACAACAAAGCAACACAAGTCGATTATTTGAACTGAGGCAATCAGAGCAAAGTGCACTGCCACTGACACACCTGGGTAGCCAACATAGGCTGACCTAACAGTTGCATGTCATCCTATACCCTTTTGGTTTGATTCTAGCACACTAACCAATGAGCCACTGCAGCTCTCTGTGGAACTTGTACATGAAAGTCAATTCAACATGTGACAGCAATCCTCAGAGTATACTGTATTGCATGCTAATTGCCTTCAGCTTTTATCAAATTTTATTTGGACTGGATGCCTGCTATAAAGTTGTCATATTTTTTAATGTAAATTACCATGTCCTTGTTGCACATTCTGATGACATCAAATATCACAGGAATTTCAATATTTTCCATGGAGTGCAAGAGGTTGGTGTGATTCAACCTGGCACACTGATGAGGACATTTATAGCTGTGCTTTAAAATTCTTTCATAATCTATAGACACATTTCAGAGCTGCACCAACAAAACATCTTATGGCAATAGGAAATATGGATAAATCCGAATACGGGATATGAACAAACCCCAAGAGGGGATATGAACAAACCCCAAGAGGGAATATGGACAAACCACAATAGGTGATATGGACAAACCCAAAAAAGGAACAAAAACAGCTGATCTACATTGCTGAATTTGTTAGAAAGCGCTTGTGTGATAAATAAAATTCAGGAGTCTTATTTTCAAAGTTTAATTTGTTTCTGTGCAAAATTGATTTGATGTCCCTGAAGCAAAAAGCCATTTAACTAAGCTAGAACCTCATCTTTCACATAAACTGGAAAATGACAGAAAACAAACAAGAGCTTATTTCTTATGGAATTTAATTTCTACTTGATCACGCAAAAAGATAAATGTTTAGGGATATCATAACATACATAGATTTACATAACACAATAACATTTTACACTACAACATTATTGTCCTAGACTTCCCAGGATATGAAATAACCTCACTCTTGTCAAATAGGAAGACAAATTGAACCACAGTGTATCTCATAGTAATTATGCCAGGTCTCTTGTAAAAAATTGCACCCAGTGTGCAAAAGAAGAGCAACATCAAGGGGAATAACTCTTTCAACATAACACAAAAAAATACACGTGAAAACTGTATCAAATTTCATTAATCAATGATCAAGTCTTTAGCAAACTGATATTCAGTTTAGGAATATTTCAAAGCCATTATCTCCGTAATATACTGAAGCCAAAGTTTATACCCCCTTCATTTAGTTCTTGTTTTGCACTGACAATGAATGTATAAAAGCTATGAAATTTACAATGTTTATAAATACATAATAAAAACCACTCTCTCTTTCTCTCTCTCTCTCTCTCTATGTTGATGTGGGTGTGTGTGCTTAAATCATGATTTCAAAAGGTACCCAACATAATTATTACCAATTATACTGTAGCTACAGGTCTGAAAATCTGAGATTCTTGAAAGGCTATGATTGTGATTAAGATAATGCCAATTCCCAACGTAAAACTGAAACAAATGTTTCAAATGTTTCAGCTAAAACTGGACAAAATTTCAAAACTAGTTCATTCTATGAGGTAACATTAGGACTAGCATACACATGGGCATTTACTGAAATATAGGCCCAATAAAACTGGACAATGCACAAGTGAAAATAAAAAAGTCCACAGTATTTAATTTTAATGTACCTGAGCTATAATAATTGCTAAACAGCATAATGCAGAGCTAACTAATCCCATCCACAAACATGGACAACTGGAATATTCAGCTGGGCTAATGAGAATTTATAATGTGTTCACTGGGTTTTGGTTACTACCCCATCATATCGCATACATGTCCTGCCACTTTAAAAACAATGGGTCTTTTGGAACTTAACCAATCATAAAGAGAGGGGTCAAGCCCCAAATTTAAACCTTCTTGATCAGTGCCAGATAGTTCCAGAGGAGTGAAAAGGCTGGACATTTTGGGTCTTTTGGTGCAAGCAATAGTTGTTTTTTTTTTCAAACATAGCACGTACCTATATAGGTGACTAGTGTTTGTGTCTCTCTCCCCCACCCATGCTTTTTTTGTACAAGATAATTTTATTTCATACCAATTTGAAAAAGTTACACGTGAAGTTTTGGACTGATTCACAAGACCATCAATTAATCTCTCGCAGATTTCACAACAATAAGGTACGGGTGAATAGTATGAATATAAATGACCTATTTACTCCTACCAGCACTCAAAGTAACTACTGAAAGCATGATGAGGGCATCAAACGCATTGCCAGTTCACTCAGTGACTGACAATACTCTGTTGAGTAAATCTGAGCAGCACTTGCTCACACAGTTCTCCAGAGCTGCTGGCCTGAAGCTCATGGTTCCATATAACAATGAAAAAAGTACAGCAATATATTCTGAACTTTAAAACTTTTGTGGGAAGATACCAAATTTGCAAATGCAGCAGCATTAAGTTGGTTGTGTTGAAATTGGCTTAAAATTGAAATGGTAGGATCTTACGACCTTCATTAGTTGGAAAATTTATTTGAGAATGATGTGATGTGTTGTCATGTTTGTTTCGATTCTGTTAAGTGGTTCTTGACAAAATGTAGTTGAAAGATTTTTCTATTTGTAATAACAGTGGCAACATTTTATAGCAGACTGGCATCGTGTTTATAAATTTTAAATGTCCTCATGCAAGAATGATTTCTGCGAAATTTGGTCAAACTGTTTAGCAGAATTTGAGATGTTTGATGGTCTTTCTGTTTTTTAATCGCAGGTACATTTAATGGCTGATTAGCACCGTTATGTTAAAACTTTTCACATTTTTCATGCTGGAATGATTTCTGTCAAAATTGTCTGAATTCTGTTTAGCATTTTCTGACAAGTATTGTTTAAAGATAGTTCTACTTTCAGATTTGGTTGCCAATTTTGAAAGTGGATTGGCATTATTTGTAAAAACTTGAAAGGCCATCATGCCAGAAAGCTTACTACCAAGCTGGGCTGAAACTGGTGCAGCGTTGTTGTTTTTTTTAGATGATGCAACTGTTGATAGAAGAACACACACAAGATAAAAAGCCAAAGCTCAGACGGCCTTATGGTTTGGTAAGCTAAGAAATTTTGTTCTGTTAAAAAACCCCAAGGTAAATCATAGCATCAAGTGTCAGTATTTTCCATCTACCTCAGATCACTGTACAAAGTGTATCAAGGCAGTATGTGTCCAGCCCTGTAATGAATAATTCAGTTTAAGTCGTGTATTTCATTGAAAACCCAGAAGATACTAATTTAAGAGTTGAGAACTTTGATGTCTTTCATTTGTAGAATACAACCCCACACCGTTTTCTCCTTGAGATTTGCAACTCAAAATTTACAACAGATTTTTGGTTTGGATTTTGGCATTTTATGGCAAATCTACTTGTTATATCATGATGAGGTAAGCAGAGTAAATTCCCTTGCCCCATAAAACATGTCGGGAGGTTGACATCATTACAATACTCAGTGATAAAGATCCAAGTGGTGTACTTGCAGGTGGTTTACATCATTACAATACTCTGAAAAGAAATCAATGTGGTGTACATTCAGGAGGTTTACATAATTACAATACAGTTAAAAAAGGTTCAGAAAATAACTGCAAAAAACACAACTTGTATTTCATAGGAGGGAAAATACAATTTACATTTAATATAAACTGAATAAGTATACCATACAGTGAGATTTCATCTTTCAGTTTCTTGGAAAACTCTACAGGACATCCAACTTTTATGTGGTTCGCTAATCTCGACATCGACAGGCCTATAATTACCTAACAAGGCCAAGTTCTGCATGTCGAGCCAATGATCAATGCACTGCTGTAAAATTTATGACCTTGACCCAAAAGTCACAAGTTTGAATATGTTGCATAAATGAAATGGTGACCCAAAAGTCACAAGTTTGAATATGTTGCATAAATGAAATGGTCAAAATACATTGTGGGCTTTGGGAAACAGAAGCAAATGAAAACTCAAGTGAAACCTTAATGCTAATTTTGTATGAAAACTCCTCAAGTGAAACCTTAATGCTAATTTGGTATGAAAACTCCTCAAGTGAAACCTTAATGCTAATTTAGTATGAAAGGAACCCAATTAAGAGAGGCAAGAACACATTATCGCAGAATGAATTATTTTTGCTTTATCCCATTCATGAAGAAAGCACATCAAGGCATTTTCAAAATACAAGCAAATGTAAATACTAAAATGCAAATTGTTCTGGACAGTATACCATGACCCCTAGGTCAAAAGGGCATGTTGCTTAATGAACTGTATTCACTTAATGAAGATTCAGCTCCAAGTATGAAGAAAATCCATCAAGCATTTGGGGTAATATCATCAACAAAAGAAACAACTGTAACAAAAAGATTAGCACCATTTTTCTCTTCAACTGTGACTTTCACCTCCAAGTCAAAAGAGGAACCAAACATAATGTATAGTATAAACTGTCTGTTTCATAAGGTTTCATACCAAATACTGTACAGTATAAACTGTCAGTTTCATGATGATCCATGCCAAGTACAATGCTGTACAGTATAAACTAAGTTTCATAATGACTCATGCCAGGTACAATGATGTACAGTATAAACCATCTCAGTTTCATAATGACTCATGCTAGGTACAATGACGTACAATATAATCCAAGTTTCATAATGATCCATGCCAAGCACAATGATGAACAGTATAAACCATCTCCATTTCATAATGATTCATGCCAAGTAGTGTTATACAGTATAAACCATCTCAGTTTCATAATGATTCATGCCAGGTATAATGCTGTACAGTATAATTTGTCAGTTTCATAACAATTCATGCTAAACAGTGTTGTACAGCATAAATCATCTCAGTTTCATAATGATTCATGCCAAGCAATGTTGTACAGTATAAACCATCTCATTTTCATAATGATCCATGACAAGTATAATGAGAATCTATTAAAGGGTAGGAATTATTTGCAAACAATTCATGCTACGTACAGTGTAAACCATCTCATTTTCATAATGGTTCATGTCAAGTACAATGTTGTACTGTATAAACCAGCACAGTTTCATAATGATCCATGGCATGTACAATGATGCAAAGTATAAACCATCTGTTTCATAATGATTCATGATAAGTACAATGTTGTACAGTATAAATTGTCTTTTTTAAATAATGATTCATGGCAAGTACAATGTTGTACAGTACAAACCATCTCAGTTTCATCATGATCCGTGCAAAGTACAATGTTGTACAGTATATTTTGTCTTTTTTTGATAATCATTCATGGCAAGTACAATGTTGTACAGTACAAACCATCTCAGTTTCATAATGATTCATGTAAAGTGTAATGTTGTACGGTATAAACCATATCATTCATAATGATCCATGCAAAGTACAATGTTATACAGCATAAACCATCTCAGTTTCATAATGATCCATGCCAAGTATAATAATAATCTATTAAAGGGGAGGAATTATTTGCAAATGAAAATCTTTAACAAAACTGTAACAAACCATTATTGCTCCTGCTGCTGACAGAGAAAGTGACAGCTATATGTCTCATCTGCCACTAACGTACGCTCAGCAACATAAGAATACTTGAAGATGTTGACAGTAAATAAAAAACATTGACAAAAGTAGTAGTAAAAGAAAGCTGACAAATTTAAATATTGTTAATTGGTAATAGAATTATTGTCAATTCCCTTCCTATGAGTACTATTTGTCAACGTGAGGCTATGAGACGTCCTGGGAAACGTTGTTATGACTTGGTCATGATTTTCAGATACTGCAAGGCATTGTGGGCAGCCTGAGCATGGGATTCATCGACAGTGGGGCCAGTTCCATGACAGACAGCTATTGGCATGGTGGACAGCTGAACCAAACACTGGTGTTGTCCTACAGAAGAGGAAACAATTTCCATGAATTAATCTCATATTGGTAATTTTAAAAAAGTGCTGTTCCCGTTGCAAAATAAAAAATGACAGAACAAAATATGATCTTTAAACTTACGATTTTTTTTTACTTGTTCTCAAAAATGTTTGGTATGCAAAATGCAGGATTCCACCCAAAAGCTTGCACAAAATACAAGTACAGTTTATTTAAAGCTATCATTCAATGATAAACTTTGATCTGGTCTGGGGGCTACAGTTAATGGAAAATAAACAGTGACAGTTTAAAAATACTGTTACAATTAACAGTACAGTTTATTTTCCAAGGTGATCCACATGCACTTTGTTTGCAGCAATGATGGCACTGAAAAAGTCTGCTTACTGTTCAGCTGCCAAATTCATTTAAATTATTTTAGCTTTGTTTCCCTGAAACTATGACAAGACTTTAACGATGTCTTATGCAGGTAGTGTAAAGATTATGACTAAATTATATGAAACAAATTGCAACAAAATGTGGAAATGCCAAATGTCCATGGTGTATATACCTTATGTGCAAATAGAGGAATCCAGAATGCTCAATACTTAGAGTGCAAAACTCAAGATCACCTCCTCACCCCCCCCCCCATATTCCATGCTTTTCCCCATGTCTTTTAAAGAAAGAAATTCATGCAATGATGGGAATTAAAATTTAAAAAATTCTGAAAGTTTTAAGACAGTAGGATATAAAAACTGCAGACTTTGAAGTAAAGTTCAAAACATTTCACACAAAAGAAGTTTCCAAAATATACAGTAAGCGACTGATGTAACAGTCTCCACTATACCTGATGCACTGAGATCTTGAATGACTGTATGTGAAGATTTAGGGACATTTGATCATTGGCTTGTTTGATCATAAACCATTGATCAGAGTACTGTCTGATATTGGGATTGTTTGATCATAGGATGATTGATCATAAACCATTCACTAGAGTACTGTTTGATCACAGGATGATTGATCATAAACCATTGATCAGAGTACTGTTTGATCTCAGGACTGTTTGATCATAGGATGACTGTTCATAAACCATTGATAAGAATACTGTTTGATCTTGAACTGTTTGATCATAGTTCTCATGGATTATTTGATTATGTATGAAAATAGATTAAAAAACGAAAAAATAATTAATAAGCCAAAGTTAGTACATGAAAACCACAGGTTTACATTTCTACAGTTAGAGTTATAAATTTGTGACTTCAAAGCCTAATAGAAATTCATGTCACTTTTGCTTATTCATTCAAATAAGCAACTGTTTACAATGGTGCAAAACAACCCACCACCCCAACATAGTATTAATTATCGGAGAAATAAGTCAGATTTTTCGCCATGATGTACCAGTAGATCTACCTTGTCAGTTGACTGAAACTAAAAATTCACTCACTTAGAACACAAAGCCTTTCAGTAGGTCTACCTCGCCAGTCAATTAAAATTAAAAATTCACTCACCAGGGCTGTGAACAACATTTATGAAAAAAGGAGGAAAATTGTATGTCGGGGGTCGAGCGGACTGCATAGGCCCCCTTGCAGATCCAAGGCAACATTCTGGTAGGGGACTAGGTTGGCAACACCTCCTGAAATTTATTGATTCAAAACCCTTAAAACTAACCCAGAATCGCATAACTCAGCATTTGCTAGCCTATCACACACTGAAATAATATGTTGGAATGTGACAGTTGCTGCCTCAGTGTCAGAGGTACTGGTAATAGTAACATCTCCCAATGGTTCGGGTTCATTACTGAACTGTTTAAACAACATTTCAATACTGTAATGCGAGCACTTCTGTGACAAATGTTTCGTTGAATATCTGATGTGATATTCAAGAGTAACTGAGCTACAATGGCTGTTAATATATTTTCTTTGTACACAAATTGCATAATGCCTGTTTCAGTAAGTCATACTCAATAAAATGTCGCCTAGTTTGATATCAGTTTGTCTAAACCTGTCTTCAATTCTTCAAAACATTTGAAGGTAAAATTTATTCTTCACATCTTGGCCAATTTCCTTCACTCTAAATTCCTCATTTTTTATTAAAATACTCATTTTTTTAAATGCATTTTAAATCGTGAAAATTTATTCAGTCCAATCATTTTGGCTTCTTTTTTCTCTCACAAAGATGAATGCAAAATGTTTGATCAGTAGAATGTTACAAAACAAGCTTGGTGATTGGTTAACAATTATAATCTGATAATTTGGTCTTTTTCGGTCAGGCAATAAGCTGTCTAAATTACCAACAAATGATTATATCATTATCATCTTTGTGGATCGACAGCCTATCCCCCCAATTTCTCCTCAAATGACCCTGGGAATAAATAAATCCTTGGATAATTTACAGCCCTGACTCACTCAGTATACAAAGCCATTCAACAGATCTACCTTGTCAGCCTGTCAATCAAATAAAATTAAAAATTTATTTATTATAGGTTTCACTCCAGCACTATGAGTAAAATGTTATAAATAATCATTCACTTGGTTTTTTTTTTGGCCACGCAATAAGCTGTCTAAATGAGGGATTGTAGCCAGTTATCTTCCCTTTAACCCAATAGGTGGCAGCATGGAACAAAACGGTCCAAAATTATATCCGGTATACTTCCTGCTTAACAAACAAGTTATACAAAAATATAGCATCTTCACTTCGCTTTGCAAAATGTCTCATTCATTTGCATCATGGATGTTATTGGCCGAGAGAGAGAGAGGAGTTTACAAGATGAGAAGCCAAGTTATCTATGCCAAAAAAGGAGTTAATCAATAGGTTCAGCAAAACTAGGCACAATCGGTGATATTGTTGTCAAACATGGAAAATAACATTTTCTTGTTTCTGCATAAAAAGGAAATACCTCTCTGTGATCATGTATCACATTTATTCACCAAAACAATGCAATGTTATAAAAACTTTTTATTAAGGTTTAAATACAAAACTGTTCGACTGATCAATAACAGATTGTTCTGGAGAATGATAAAGTCCAAGGATAACCAAATATTGGGAACAGGTTTTTCTCTGGCTCCACCTATTGGAAAGATAACCGGCCATGACTGCTCATTACCAACAAATGATTATGTCATTAATTTCTCTGAGGATCGATGGCCTATCACCCCAATTTCTCCTCAAATGACCCTGGGGATAAATAAATCTGAGGTTAATTCACAGCCCTGACTCAAGCAGTATACAAAGCCATTCAGATCTGCCTTGTAAGCTTGTCAATCAAATAAAATTAAAAATTCACTCAGTGATTTTGTCAGTTGCTTATAGTTTAAAATAACCCCATTATATAATTTTTATAAAATAATTTTATTACAGGTTTCACTCATGTATTATGAGTAAAATGTTAGAAATAAATAAGCATCCAGTTTAAAAATGAATTGGTGGATAATTTTCTCAATTTCTCTAACAATTAAAATTTCCATATTTTGTAAACTGAAAATGTGTTCAATTCCATGAAGTATGATCAAACATCCTATGATGATATAGTCCCTTGATCAATCATCTTATGTTCACATGTACTGACAACATATGTGAACACCAATGACAATGCAGAAATCAGGATGGGCAACTCCATAAATCCTGATTGTTACCCCACAAAACCAGTATCACTACCCACAGCACAAAACTTTGTAATGACTGCTTGTAAGCAGTAGTGATAATGCAGAAATATGCATGTATAAATCCATAAATCCTGATCCTATCCTCAAAATCTGCATCCTACCTGAAATACAAAGGTCCAGAACATCTATGTATGTAATTCAGACATCCTGAACCTAATTCCAAAACATTATCTTACCTGAAGCACTGAGCTCCGGAATATCAGTATATGTGACCTCAAACCTCTGGACCTCCGCTATTTCCTGTAACATCTGGCAATAGTTTGTGGATGGAAGGTTCAGTTGTTTGTCTTGAAGGTTCTTTATTTGTTTATTAGCGTTCTTAACCATCTTCTGGTAGAATCTCTGTGCAGGAGAAAAATGAAACTTTTGGGAAAAGATAGGAAAAAGACACAAACATGCTTTTAACATAAAATAATGTTTATCAATGGTTCTGTAGAACGTGATTTGTCATGTGTAAACCACCCAATGATGCAAACACCATTACTTGCAAATTCTTAAACATACAATTGCTGATGCTGTTAGGAAAGCGATAGTGTTCATACTTTTGGGGACAGCAATACTGCTGATGCTACTGAGGAAGCGGGCCCCATAAAAATAAAAAATAAAAAAACAGAAACAGGTATTGGCCATTCTTTTACAGGATAGATTTCACTACCACTAAGTCTGCTAAAAAGGTTGAAGCACAAGGCCAACTTTGAACTGTAGCTTAAGCATGTTTACTTTTGACTGAATGATAATGGCACATCAACACATTAAAGTTCATATTGTACTTATGTAACTAGAGTAACATGCCTTATCCTGAGAGGCAACATAGTGGCAGACCTAGCCTTGTTTGGGCTGGATTCAAAGCCACATCCTTCTTGCCACAAGGCAGCACCCTAAGCACTAAGCAAATGACGTATTTATTCAGTGATTATTCCCCATGACTGAGTTATTTGCTGATTAGTATTTATACCACAGCAACACAGAAAAGGTTATTTTTTAATAAGGCAATTAGAGTAAAACACCTTCTGTGGAAAGAAACACAGGTTGCTGACCTGACCTGGTCTGGGAAGGATTTTGCAAGCACGCCTTTCTGGTTGCCAACTGTGATTCAGCTCAATTAACATTAAAGTAACAATTCTTCATCATCATGTTATGGTGGAATCAAATGATGGAGATTTTATTTAGTCTATAATGAAAAACAAGTAATTTGTATTCCTTCAATATAAATATACTTTACAATGAAGGTAGCTGATACTTCATTCTTTCCTGGTTCTCTAAGAACTAATATGATAATGCTAAAATAGTAACCATGGAAACCAGTCTTATAAATACTTAAAGTAAGTCCTAATATTACTATTTTTAAAATTTTCTATGTAAAAGATAAATCAATCTGGGGAGCAATCCAAAACTTTTTAATTTAAGTATTTTTGGATGCAAGGCTCATTCAACACTCTGGAAGGAAATTTATCTAACCTGAATCTCTTTAGTCTGTTTAGGATTTGCTACAGGGATCTTCTTTGTGCCCTCCTTCAGAGCTGTATAGGATGCTTTAGGTTCTAGATTCTGGAAAAATTTAAGCAGAAACTATATATATCCTCTGAATTTCACAATATTAGTCCAGTCTAGAAATGCATTAGACTATTGTCCTTGACAGTTATACTTGATAAACAACTGCAGTGAAATCAATTTACTGTCAGAGAGACAACTAGCTCATCTGTACACTGGTGTGTGTCTCGTGATTTTTTAGAGGGTTGGAGTTGGGGAGTAACACCTTTTTTCAAGACATGATAGGTTTTACATGGTAACCAGTATAAATGGTGGAGGAAGAAGCCAGAAAAACTAATTCATAGGAAGCTAATGGTAAGTTTTCGCACACACCCACACTGCCCAAGCCAGAGTTGTTGTTGTTGTCATAAGGCTTAACTCCATTTTTCAGCACAAGATAGGCTATACATGGTGGCCAGCTTAATAGGTGGAAGAACCTGGGAAAACCCCAGAAAGAACCACAGACCCACGAGAAGCTACTGGCAAGCTTTCTCACATACCCACACTGGCCAAGCCCAAGACTCAAACCCCCACAGACAGAGGTGAGATGGCAGTGATCGATATTGGAGAGTGCTTTAGACCACTCGAGGCCCCCCTGAAAAAAGCCAGAGACACAAACCCATGGAGACACAGGTGAAATGGCAGTGATTGGTGAAGGTGAGTGCTTTAGACCACTTAGCCACCTGGGTCCCCCATGTTTGTGTGTGTGTGATTTGCTTTTTTAACATAGCGTTAACAATTTTTCAGTCATATCGCTACAATGTCTGCAGTGTGACAATTTATAGTGATGTCTAGCACTGGGGCATTATGCCATAGACATGTAGCATCATGTCCCACCTAGTCATGTTATCCTGACATCAGGCTGACCAGTCCTAACACTAACCTCTTAATGTTGAGCTCCTAGCAAAACAGCTGTTAATACCATTTTTATAAGCCTTTGGTATGACTCGGCTGGGGTTCAAACCCATGACCTTGCGCATCTGAGACAGATGCTTTAACCATTAGGCCACCAATTTACAGCTGATGTTTGAATCAAATGTAACAATGTGGGTGGGCATTTTTTTTTTACAAATAAAGAATAAACATATAAAGATAGATATAAAGACCATGCAGGCAATTTTCATTTTGTATTATGAATTGATTTCTTTGTACCATTATAAAATAACATGTTTGCAATATACACTTATGTAAACAATGGTAATTACGAAGCAATAATATATTATTAGGGAACAAAGAAAAATAATCAAGTTCTAATTAAATTCATAGCCTTAATATGTAAAAGGCATTTGGCTTGAAAAGAGCACAGGCACTGCTTGAGAGACAGAAGTCCAAAAGATTTAATAAAGTGTCAAATTACTAATTAATTCTGCATGACTAATAATGTCTCTACAACTCTGAAGATGGTAACAAATTTTTTCAGAAAAACAAGGTTGGAAGATGAACTAAATATGCATGCATTAGCCTACAAACACCTGACATGAGTTACTTCCCTTTGTTCACTTAATGATAAGACAATGGTAAATACCATAATACCAATCAACACACTTATATTTTCAATAGATTTTGTAATAAAAAAGAATGAAAATAAAACATAACAAAGAAATGTGAACTCCTATTTCCCTCAACATTCCGAAACTTTCACAAACCTTTGAACAAAAAGACATTTTCATGAACTTTCATGAACATGAAACGGCCACCTGAAATTTCACAAACTTTCATGGTCTGTGCAAACCCAGGCATATGCATACATGCATCACAGCAAAGAAAACAAATCATATCAATCCACACGTCTGTACATCTGTGAGTGTCTGTGTATCAATGTTCATCATACCAGTGGTATAGAATCATCATAACAAATCATGTCAATCCACATGTATGTATATCTGTGTGTGAGTGTCTGTGTATTACTGTTCATTAATACCAGTGGTATAGAATTATCATAACAAATCATGTCAATCCACATGTCTGTACATCTGTGTGTGTGTGTATGTGTATCAATGTTCATCATACCAGTGGTATAGAATCATCATAAAAAATCATGTCAATCCACATGTCTGTACATCTGTGTGTGAGTGTCTGTGTATCACTGTTCATCATACCAGTGGTATAGAATCATTATAAAAAATCATGTCAATCCACATGTCTGTACATCTGTGTGTGTGTGTATGTGTATCAATGTTCATCATACCAGTGGTACAGAATCATCAAAACAAATCATGTCAATCCACATGTCTGTACATCTGTGTGTGAGTGTCTGTGTATCAATGTTCATCATACCAGTGGTATAGAATCATTATAAAAAATCATGTCAATCCACATGTCTGTACATCTGTGTGTGAGTGTCTGTGTATCAATGTTCATCATACCAGTGGTATAGAATCATTATAAAAAATCATGTCAATCCACATGTCTGTACATCTGTGTGTGTGTGTGTATGTGTATCAATGTTCATCATACCAGTGGTATAGAATCATCATAACAAATCATGTCAATCCACATGTCTGGACATCTGTGTGTGAGTGTCTGTGTATCACTGTTCATCATACCAGTGGTACAGAATCATTATAAAAAATCATGTCAATCCACATGTCTGTACATCTGTGTGTGAGTGTCTGTGTATCCATGTTCATCATACCAGTGGTATAGAATCATTATCAAAAATCATGTCAATCCACATGTCTGCACATCTGTGTGTGAGTGTCTGTGTATCAATGTTCATCATACCAGTGGTATAGAATCATCATAAAAAATCATGTCAATCCACATGGCTGTACATCTGTGTGTGAGTGTCTGTGTATCACTGTTCATTAATACCAGTGGTATAGAATCATCATAACAAATCATGTCAATCCACATGTCTGTACATCTGTGTGTGAGTGTCTGTGTATCAATGTTCATCATACCAGTGGTATAGAATCATTATAAAAAATCATGTCAATCCACATGTCTGTACATCTGTGTGTGAGTGTCTGTGTATCATTGTTCATCATACCAGTGGTATAGAATCATTATAAAAAATCATGTCAATCCACATGTCTGTACATCTGTGTGTGAGTGTCTGTGTATCACTGTTCATCATACCAGTGGTATAGAATCATTATAAAAAATCATGTCAATCCACATGTCTGTACATCTGTGTGTGAGTGTCTGTGTATCAATGTTCATCATACCAGTGGTATAGAATCATCATAACAAATCATGTCAATCCACATGGCTGTACATCTGTGTGTGTGTGTATGTGTATCAATGTTCATCATACCAGTGGTATAGAATCATTATAAAAAATCATGTCAATCCACATGTCTGTACATCTGTGTGTGAGTGTCCGTGTATCAATGTTCATCATACCAGTGGTATATAATCATCAAAACAAATCATGTCAATCCACATGGCTGTACATCTGTGTGTGTGTGTATGTGTATCACTGTTCATCATACCAGTGGTATAGAATCATTATAAAAAATCATGTCAATCCACACGTCTGTACATCTGTGTGTGTGTGTATGTGTATCAATGTTCATCATACCAGTGGTATAGAATCATTATAAAAAATCATGTCAATCCACATGTCTGTACATCTGTGTGTGAGTGTCTGTGTATCACTGTTCATCATGCCAGTGGTATAGAATCATTATAAAAAATCATGTCAATCCACATGTCTGTACATCTGTGTGTGAGTGTCTGTGTATCAATGTTCATCATACCAGTGGTATAGAATCATCATAACAAATCATGTCAATCCACATGTCTGTACATCTGTGTGTGTGTGTATGTGTATCAATGTTCATCATACCAGTGGTATAGAATCATCATCGTCCGATTCCTCAATGACCACATTGTTTCCACTTTCCTCCATCAACCCTCTTAAATGCTGCAGCATGTTGTTGGCCGCATTACGCTTTGCTGTTTTCTTTGAGCGTCCAGTACCTGATATTAAACAGTTCAAGTTCTTACTATTTCTTTTTTATCCCTCCACAATGCAGGCCTAACAAGAAATTTCACAAGAATGCCAAACGGCAGGTTATTTTATTGTATAGTTTGCTATTTTTGGGAAATTTCTGTGATTTATTGGTCTAAGATAACCTGCAAAAAATCCCATCCATTTGCTAAAATTAATGCTCAAAATTGATTTTATTCTGTGAAAATGTTTTTGTTTTAAAAATATGGTGGAAAAGATTCCATTTTGTTCCAAAGGAACATCCTGTTCTCAGTGTCTACTGTACAACTGATGAAAAAGTTTCTTGTAAATTGTATTTAAATTATTTCATTCTTCCCTTGACACCTGCCTTTGAAAACGGGACATGACATTAAATAATATCCTCCGCCTCGTCAAAATGATCCTCAATAGGCCAGGTTAATAGTCCAATATACATGTTGAGCATCACAGGAAAATACCCAATGACTTTAAAGTTTTGCTCCAGAAACAAAAGTATGAATGAATGAAGGACATATAGATGGATGGAGAAAAACTTTTATAAACATTTAAATGGTGTGTGTGAGTGTGTGTCTGTCTATATGTGATTTGGATTTTTAATGTAGCTTTAAAAAAATTTCAGTCATATCACTACGATGTCTGCAGTGTGACAGTTTATAGTGATGTCTAGCACTGGGGCATCATGTCATAGACATGTAGCATGATGCCCAGTCATGTTATCCTGACACCAGGCTGACCAGTCCTAACACTAACCTCGTCATGCTGAGCGCCAAGCAAGGCAGCTGTTAGCACCATTTTTGAAAGTCTTTGGTACGACTCGACCAGGAATCAAACCCATGACCTCTCGCATTTGAGGCGGACGCTCTGTCCACTAGGCCACTTGAGTGGTCAACATTTAAATGGAAGAATTCCTTTTAAAAGCATTTAAATGGAAGAATTTCTAACGGAAAAAATCTTGACCACTAGTTTAATAGACGTACTGTTCATCAAGATATCTTAAACAATTGTGGAGCTTTGCTCTGGAAATAAAAGCGTGAATGATGAATGGATGGACAATTGGACAAAAACATTAAATTGAAGAATTGTAAATAGCAAAGGCACATCTACACTTGCAATCTAAAAAGTGTACCAAATTTCTGAGAAATATCTTTAATGGATTTTATTCTTCTTCACTGTTACCCCCAAAACAAAAGATAACTGGATGGACTGAAGAGCAGTCAAAATAAATAAATATACCATTTACATGGAAACATAATTAACAGATTAAAACATTAATTTCACCTGACAAGACATTTTTAATTGGTGTTCATTTCTTTCAAAGTTGCCATCTGTTAACATTCACCAAAATGTTTCACTGATTTGTTGTTTTAAGATATAATTCACAATAATTGTCTACAATAAAACAATATATTGTGGTCTCATTTACCAATTCAAGATTTTCTTAACATGCAACACTAGGGGCCAATTTTTCAAAATATTTTCTTTTTAAAAAACATTGGATCCACACTAGGTACCATATTATAAGTGGGTCTGCAATTTATCAAGACACGAGTTATTGAGGGAGTGGTGTACTTGGCTGTATTCAATTATTCCATGCATAATGTGATTCCATGTTTTTTTTTACAACACGATACAGTTAAAGTAGTTTAAGAGATCCCTTTCCAGCTTCTAGAAAAGAACATGAATTTTAGAAGTGTCAAGGTCAGGGTCAGCAGTGAATTGAATCCCCAGCTATCATTGGTTGAAATAATATGCATGCATATTTGTTACTATTTTTGTGTATATGATTGTCTTCTCATGCAGCAATATGGCCATTTCAATATATGCTCCATGTGGACACTGAATTGCAAATCCAGGTGTTTTAACTTCATTTGGTCTCTTATGGCTGTCATGTCATTATTCTGGTAAATACAAACAACTGTTACTTGTTAAGACTGCCTATTAAGATGTGTCCAAATATTGACTTAGGTCATTCTGATAACAGACATGATTTTTGTCCTCCATGAATAAAAGCTGTAAAAAATGTGCAGGGGGGAAGGATGTTTGAGTCTGTGGATCAAGGGGCAGTGAATTGTACACTCATACAGGGGTGGGGGGGTGTTTGAGTTTGGGGGTCAATGGGCAGTGAATTGTACACTCATACAGGGGTGGGGGTGTTTGAGTTTGGGGGTCATGGGCAGTGAATTGTACACTAATACGGGGGGAGGGGTGTTTGAGTTTTGGGGGTCAAGGGGCAGTGAATGTGGGCGGGATGTGTGTGTTGGAGTTTAGGGGTCAAGGGGCAGTGAATTGTACACTCATATGGGGGGAGGGGTGTTTTAATTTGTGGGTCAAAGGGCAGTGAATTTACACTCATACAGGGGGGAGGGGTGTTTGAGTTTGGGGGTCAAGGGGCAGTGTATGTGGGCGGGGTGGGGGTGGGGGTGTTTGAGTTTGGGGGTCAAGGGGCAGTGAATTGTACACTCATGGACCTTATTGGACCACAGTGTTCACTGTCACATCTACTTACTACATGTGCATGTCAATGTTCAGTCACAATAATTTGTCAATTTGGCAGCAAATAATATATTACACTTTCCTCTTCTCTGAAAAAAATCAAAAATAAAACACCCAAATACATGAACTATATACAAATAATCACTTCAACCCATTTGTCTCTTCCTCCAATGGACACAACCAGTCTTGCTCTTTCTGCATCCTTGACAAATATTTCTTTTGCTTTCCTTCTGTCACTACTAACGTTTTAGGCTCAGTGTTTGATATTTTTCTCTTTTTTTTTCTGAAAGAGGGTTTCTCTTCTTTTCAAGCACCTCCTTGTAATTTGTGTGACATTCAATTTCACTGTATCCAACTTCTTTTGGAGGTGCTGGCTGCTGCTCTAAACTGCAATTAGTGCAATTCAGATCTTTTATGTAAAGAAAATGAAATGCCAGTCCTCTGACATTCAGTTTCTTACAAATTGTGCAATTCATTTTCTACTAACTTTCCACTTGAGCCATTCCCATTTCCACACATTTTTTCAAACCTTTATCCAAATGTTTTGTGTCCTGTTCTCTCTCAAAACCTTGAGATGCAATGTTTTGCAAGAATGCTTCTTTCTTTCCATCAGTTTCCATTACAATGGATGAACAGAAACTTCTGATCAATCAGAATACTCATTACAATAGTCGTATTTTAAAGAATATATTGAATGAATACTTCACAAGGATCACTGCAGAATGGGACTGGACAGACATTTCTTCACTAATCGGATCAGATATAAAAAATGGATTACACAGAGAAGAAAACCAGATTTTTCTTTAAAATGGACAAAAATCATGTCTGTGGTAAATACAAACAACTGTAAGGGCCCCAAGTGGTCTAAAGCTCTCAGAAAAATGGATCACTGCCATCTCACATCTGTCTGCATGGTTTCAAGTCTCGGGCTCAGTCAATGTGGGTAATAAAGCTAGCCAGTAGCTTCCTGTGAATTGGTGGTTCTTTCTGAGGTTTTCACAGGGTTTTCCTCCACCAGTTATACTGGCTGCCATGAATAGCCTATCTTGTTCAGAAAAATGGAATTAAACCCATAATAACAACACCACCAAACGACCATTATTTGTAAGACTGACTATGATGATAAGGGTCCAAATATCAACTTGGGTCAAATCAGCCAAGTTGCATTCTGACTATAGATTACAATTAATAGTTCTGTCACTAAGTTTTAGATTTTTATGTTCCCAAGTTTATGACATACAGGGGTCTTTTAATTGTTACTTTTATTGTTGACATTGTTTTTATACTCATAGATTTCTCACTGAATATTGAGTGCATCACCACAATCTCTCGCACATAAATTTACCTGGAATACACAATTTTAAATTTGTGTGAAATATTCAGGGTAATGGGTTATGTTGTGGGCTGAATGACATTTCTCAACGAAAGTGATATATGGTGGCCAGTGGAAGAACCTGGGAAAAACCACTGCATAAAACTAACAAATGGTAAGCTAATGGCACCTTTCTCACATACCCACGTTGACCTAGCCAGACACTCTGACCTACTCGGATAGAGGTGAGTTGGTATCAATCAGTAAAGGTAAGCGCTTTTGACCACTCAGCCTCATGTGTACTGGGTTATTGATAACCCTGCAAAAATAAATGCAAAATGTGGTCAGCAATTCCCTCACACACACACACACACACACACGCACACACATATATATATGTGTGATTATCCCACATTCCATGATGGAAAATGGTCTATAGTAATAAAAAAAAATTCAGTCATATCGCTACGATGTCTGCAGTGTGACAGTTGATAGTGATGTCTAGCACTGGGGCATCATGCCGCAGACATGTAGCATAATGGTCCCACCCAGTCACATTTCTAACTCGTTAGAAAATAGTCAAAAAGGGTAATAACTCTAAGGAAAACCTGAGGAGCACTCTAATTTGTTGATACGTGCATATTCAGATGAAGACCATAAGTATAAAAACTGTCTACATGTCTTACAGTTACAATGCACGAGCCACAAGATGAAAAGGGCAATCAAACAGAAATTATGAAAAATGAGCCATTAAAAAATAAGACTAGACTTTTCACAAGATTCTGTCTATACAAAATGTATGGCATCCATTCAACCAGTAAAAAAAGCAAAATCATCTGTTGGGATACACATCTTCAGATGATGACTGTAAAATTTCTCAAACTTCAATCTAATGAAATTATGTTTGCAAGATTTAGCTACTAGTTACAGTAACTTGAAACAAACAGTTATTTGTCAATATGCAATGCTTTAGATGATCCTATATGTACTAAGTTTCACAGCGATTTATCAAAAACTATGTAGCATTAATAAGATTTTTTCATACAGATTCAAATGCAAGACATCAAGATAATAACTGCAAAATGATTTGCTGACGTTCAAATCTTCCAATGATGCCCTTTTTATGTACCAAGTTTCATGGCAATTCTTTGAAATCTGTGATCCAAGTGACATTCAAAAGATTTTGTCACACACCACATTCTGCTTCAAGAAAAATGGCATTATCTCTTACATAAATTGTGGGAGCAAAGAAATTTGTTGATACACACATCTTCAGATGATGACAATGTTTACCAAGTTTCATGGTAATCCATCAAAAAATTGTATGATGGACAGAAGACAGACAGAATGACAAATAGAATTCATATATACCCTTATCTGTACAAAGGTATATAAAACTGAATTTCATGGAATTAAAATTAACTAGTTTTTATAATTCTGATTACGAACCCTTTTCTGCAAGTTTTCCTAGCTTGACAGTGCAAATAAATTCCTTAGCATGTGGTGGTCCCTGTTCGTTGGTGAATTCATATATTGGTGGCTTCATAAGCTTCTTTTGGGTGAATTCTTGTAACTCCCCGACTGGGTTCCCAGCACCCTCTTCTGACACTACAGGGGTTCTGAAATAAAACAGTCCCTCATTACAACGTGGTTTATGCAAACCATAAAAGGTGTACAGCACTACCTTGCAGCCAGCAGTTAATTCTAACAATAGCCAACATCAATGACACTGTTAACAGTATTTGAGACTATTCAGTGTATTAACCAGTATTATCTTGTTAATTAGTATCAATTAGTATTTACTATTAATTAAATAATAGGTCATGACACAAGCATACAGCAATATTATTCCAAATTCAAGCTGACTGCATCGTATGATTACAAGACAGAGGGCTACAAAAATGTAAATACAGGATCTTAACATCAATCGCATATCTTCATCTCGCGATCATGACAATAACGGAACTAAATTTACTCACCCAACCTCTACCTCCATGATCAACAATTGTCTCAGTAAAGAAAAAACTTAAGAACCCTTCTGAAAATAGTACAAGTACAATGACTTGTCTGATGATTATGTTTTCAGTTTCATAGCAATCCAATGAATACTGAAAAAGTTTTTGCATTCACAAAATTCTGCAATATTCTGCATCCAACTCCATGTTAAAAATGGCACTAAATTCTTTAATGCTCAAGTTGACCTCATCATTAACCTGATTACCTGTCAACCTGTGAATGCATTTTCAAAACATGTACTGAAACTGTTGGGGTGGAATAAAAATGGATTAAAGACATTACATTGTTTATTAAAGTTTATTAAATATATATATATATATGTGTGTGAATGATCACTTTCTTGGCAAGTCATTACACAACCAATATTGTTCCCTGACCCTCTAACAGTACTTGGGACTAAACATTTATTATTTCAAACTGTTCGTGGCCTCATCCTGAAAGTATATACACTTGGATGACTGACAAGTGGACTTACCGGGTTATATTTTTACTCCCAAATGGTCCACAGGAGCTGCAGTATCTCATTGTCCGATCAAAACTTGATTTTAAAGTATGGCCTCTTGAGTGTAGCCAATCAGGTACAAGATCACTTTTATAACACACATGGATGTTGTTCGTAATTAAAAAATCGTTACACATGCTAAAATGATACAATCCAAAAATACAATCTCTAGAGTGTACACAGATTCAGTCAGCATGAAACAATACCTCATTAACATGCATGGACATTGCTGATGATTGCCCACTGAAATCAACATCTGATCTGAAATATCACCCTTAAAGTGTTCCCAAAGTCAGCCAATCAGAACTAGAATGTTCACAAGTCAATCAGATTGTTAATATGTGAAGATGTTACACAATCAAACTCATCCAAGATCTTGATAATATAAGCTCCAATACCAAATACGATCAGAAATATAGACTCTGGAGTGTTCCCAAGAACAAACAATCCGATCTAAAGTGTTCACCAGCTAAACCAATCAGAAGCAAGATAACACTAAACCAATCAGAAGCAAGATAACACTAAACCAATCAGAAGCAAGATAACATCATTTATATCTGTGGATGTTGCCCATAATCGAACTCGTCTGAGCTCTTGATCAAACAAGCTTCAAAAGTGATCAAAACCTGATCCAGACATGATTTTGGTCTTCCACAGAAAAATCTGAAAATTTGAAAGAGGGTTTTGGGGTTCTCCCCAACAGGGTCTTGAGAGGCAGCAGCCCCGACCAAAGGCCCCTGGCCAAAAATGTATTTTACAATCATATTCTTCAGCTACTGGTGCAATCTAATGATCATATTATATAACAAAATAATCATTTGAGAAACTAACAAACTTACCAAAAAATTTCAACTTGACTTGAATAATTTCACAATATTTATTGTCACATGAATTTGTTCTCCAATACTATTGGTGCTTTGGTTATTTCATGTGCATGTCAGTGTTCACATCGTAATTAAGTCAAAATAATTTGGAAATTTTTGCTGCCAACATATTATACTTTTCTCTTTTCATAACAAATCTGTAAAAATAAACACCCAAGTACATCAACTACATACAAATAATCCCATACATTCACTTGTCTTTTTCTCCACTGGACACAACCTGCTGAGATGCCAACTGAGCTCCTTTTGTGGCTTCGTTAAAGATTTCTTTAGCCTTCCTTTTTGTCACCACTGACCTTTTTGGCTCACTGTGCAATTGTTTCTTTTCCTTCTCAACAAGAGCCTTTTTCCTTTTTTCTTTTTCAAGCTCCTGTTTGTAATGGTGACAGCATATTCTGTTCTCATGCAAGAAATCTTTTTTCTTACAGTAATTAACTTCACTTTTTCCAGATGCCTTTAGGCCATATTTTATCTTTATGAAATGAGTTGTAGGTTTCAATGTTTATCCTTCCTGATTTAGAATAAAAAATATCATTCATAACGCTGAACGAGGATTCAACTTGTGGGCAATGAAAACAACTCAGTCAAGACATGACCATCATAGATAAACATGCGTATCTGGAAAAAATATCACCACTCTCCCAACAGTGATCTATGCGTTGTCCCTTTTTAAACTCTGGAAGGGAATTAGTTTGGAATCTTCTAACTTCCAAATCATATTTGTCCTACTCATCCTCAGTTAAAACATTTGAGTTGGCAATCTCTGAAGGTATGTGAGAGACAAGAAGTGGCCGCTGGCGTCTGGATGGATTGCAGCAACAGTCTTCAGAACTTGTTGTTGATAGGTAACTTGTCTTGCAGAGTCTTGCCACAGGAACTTGTCTTGCAGAGTCTTGCCACAGGAACTTGTCTTGCAGAGTCTTGCCACAGGAACTTGTCTTGCAGAGTCTTGCCATAGGCAACAAACATGCTTCTTCAACCTGCAAATATTAACATGTGGTAAAATAAAAACATAAATGTAATATATCTGATCTTGTATAAAGTATAGACAGCGTTGAAACAAAACTTTACTTGTATGACAAAATTGTATAAAATTAAAAAATTATATAACAGTGCTGTGTTGTACAAGTTTTTGTTTGTTCTCCCTTGTTCCGGTATGTGTATTTTTATAGTGTGATCATATTTCATGGTGTAATTGTTTCTGATGGGTGGGTGTGATTGTTACTTTTCAGTAGTGACAAAAATGTAGGAACAATTCTCACTTTTCTGGACAATGGCACTGTGTTGCAATAAAAATGTACCTGTTTTAGAAAACTCTTCACAATATGGTCCTTTCTGGCAGAATTCTGTACAATCTTTTGAGCTTTAGCACCAATAAACATGAATTCAGGTTTCAAGAGCTTCTCAGAAGATTTGATATCCAGGTTCTTGAGCTTTGTTGCACTAGTTATAACTTCTGGTTTCACATAGCATCCAATAAAGTCCTTAAATAGTTTCACCTGTTGAATAAAATAATTAAATGAAATATAGTTATCTTCAATTATTCCTATTTAAAATGTATGGTGTTATAATCTGAACTTTAAAAATACCCAAAATGTTTCATCTACACATAATGTAACTAAAATTTGCAGTACTACTTGTGCCCCTATTACATAAAAGATGATTAGGAGGGGCAGAAATATACAGTTATTAAACAAATGATAGGATGAGAAGCATGATAATTTACATCACTAATAGTAGCATGCTGAAACAACTATAAAAATAAATCAAAACATGCTTACAAACATTTTCAAATGCTGTTAGAATACAAAGAAACACAAACACATGCAAATTAATCATAAAACTGAACAGAAAGTGTAATATCCCAATTAGGATATTTCTGCATCTCTTACTTTACTTACATGCAACATTAATGATCAAAAACTAATTGTGGGAAAAAACGAAACAAAATAGAACAAACATGAAATGAAAAAGACTAGTACCTTTCTTATTTTAGTAATTCTCTCCTTGGAAGTTTCTGATACTCCATGCCTCTGGTATATCTCTACAATGGCAGGAAGGAACTTCACTCCTTCTGAATTTAACTTGGATATCCATGGAAAATAAAATACTGTCAGCACATCAAACAATCTCAGTGTATCCCAAGTGACATCATACACAGATGGCCATCTGTGACAGACATATTCCTGAGGCATGGTATATTTCACAGAGAGGATAACACAAATCTCCTCAAATAACCTCACAGATCAGGTGATGACTTCAAGTCACTGAACAGGTCATTGTACAACTGTTCAATAAACCAAAGAAAGGGTTTACGGAATGATTTGGCAGCATTATGAACATGATGACATCAATCTCCATCCACATCCAATAAATGGGGCACTTTCTCACTCCTTGTTCTCGTTTCCAATCCAGATTTTGAGCCATGCATAACATTACACGAGTCCATAAGAACAGACATAAGATTTGTCCATGGAATGTCATTCTTTTTTAATAAATTTGTCAGTGCCAGATACAGCGTCTCAGTGTTCACTTTGGTGACGGACAATGAAGCAAAGTGTTGAACAACAACTTGTCTCTGGATTGAAGAAAAATAACAAGAATTGTGAGAATTTTCTGTAAGTCTGAACTGGTACTTTCATCCATATTTAAAGAAAAGTTGGTGGATTTCGTTACTGTAATCAGTTTCTTGAACGTTTTCCCAACACCAAATCTAAGTTTGTATGATGCAGTTGTCCGACTCACACTTATCCCATCCAGTGCTTTTTTATCATAGGCCAAAGTTTTTGTAAGATCAATCAGACCAGGAGCAACTGAAAATGGTAATGAATTCTCTGCGGTAAAAGCAAGAATCATTGCTTCTGCATTTGTGATTCTGTTAGACAGAAGTGTTATTGTTAGTGGTGCTGGTTCCTGAATCTTAGCAGCCAATTTAAACATTGGATGAATGCCATATGGTACTTGGTCCAACTCTGATGTTCCAGTACTGCTCTTTCTGAAAGCCACTGAGGAAAAAGAAATGCATTCAAATGACTGACTTTCGTCCTTTATTCAAGTCGATTAGTAATGATAATAATACTTTATTCAAGTCGATTAGTAATGATAATAATACTTTATTCAAGTCGATTAGTAATGATAATAATACTTTATTCAAGTCAATTAGTAATGATGATAATACTTTATTCAAGTCGATTAGTAATGATAATAATACTTTATTCAAGTCAATTAGTAATGATGATAATACTTTATTCAAGTCGATTAGTAATGATAATAATACTTTATTCAAGTCAATTAGTAATGATGATAATACTTTATTCAAGTTGATTAGTAATGATAATAATACTTTATTCAAGTCAATTAGTAATGATGATAATACTTTATTCAAGTCGATTAGTAATGATGATAATACTTTATTCAAGTCGATTAGTAATGATAATAATACTTTATTCAAGTCGATTAGTAATGATAATAATACTTTATTCAAGTCGATTAGTAATGATAATAATACTTTATTCAAGTCGATTAGTAATGATAATAATACTTTATTCAAGTCGATTAATAATGACAATAATACTTTATTCAAGTCGATTAGTAATGATAATAATACTTTATTCAAGTCGATTAGTAATGACAATAATACTTTAATTAATCTCAATCAGCCGGTGAGCTGAAGGCATGTATTAAAAAAATGTTAGCACAGACAGTAAATTATATTTCTATTTTGGCATAGAAAGATCTTGCATTTGTGGATTAAAAGCTGAAAGGGATGTACACAATTTATATAATTATGCGGATATTTCATATTAAACACTGTATGTAAAACTATTGTGAACATTTCATTCTCGTGTGTTTGGATAATTAGCCGATTTTTAAAACAAGAATGCAATGATCTGACATATACTATGAAATACAGAGACTGGATAATACATATTCTGATAATCTGGTGGCATAATATTTTGAACTTTGTACAAGAGGCCTGATTCCATACACTTAAACTACCCATAAAAGGTTATCATTAAACTTGTTCAAAAAACTTTCCATTGTGTACTGCACATTATCATCTTAAAGACTTACAGAGAGATTCATTAACAGGCAGTCCATTTATTTTAAAGGACAAAATGAGCATTGTCCAAAGAACATAAAAGCATAAAATAACAATAATATAACCTTCAGATTTGTGTTCAACTTCAGCAAGAAACACAAATGCGAGCTCTGTACGCACTCAAAACCATTAACTACTGTACATAATATATAAGGTCTGCTTCAAAATTACTTAATACATATGTAAAATTAATAAAGGCACTCAGAGAATTTACCCTTGCACAATATTTCTTAAAGAAAATAAATATATATATATCTAAAATGATGCAGTGTTCCTCGTCCATTCATACAAATCTGGCTACCATAGTGGAAAGCCTCCAACTAGCTTCTATAAACATGACCTGATTTCCCTGCAAAAAAGATATATAAAAGAAATATTTACCACCAAGACTGTAGTTGTGCTTCTGAGCTTCAATTTTTCCGTATGCAGCTTCTTTTGTAGGTGCTGTTCCAAACTTTTCCAACCGTGATTACAATAATTAAATCTTTCTTGCAGAGGTCACAAAATGCCAGTCCTCAAGCACTCAGTTTTCTTATAAACTGACCAACTTAAATTTCTGTCAACTTTTTGCTCCAACCATTCCCATTTCTGTACATTTTTTTAAAACCTTTATTTAAACTTCTTGTGTCATGGTATCTCTCAACAACTCAGCATGCTTCTTCTTTCCACTGCCATCAGTTTCCATTACATGAAGATTCATTGGTTGAATTTAAACTTTTGACCAATCAGAATATTCTTTAGAGATTCGTGGGTTAACTAATATATATGGAACGAATATGTTACAAGTGTCGTTGCAGAATGGGACCAGACAGACCATTTTTTTTAAAAACCGGATGGGAGAGGATTAAAAAAACATACCAAGAAAAATCTGATTCAAGGCAGGGGATACGCAGAATTCCACTTTAAAACGGAGAAAAACCATGTATGCTGATCATAAATACGACCTCCTGAACGTTCACAAACTTGGTCAATCATATGTAATATGCCATCATCAACACGTGTGGATGTTCCTCCTAGATGAACACATCTGAGATCTCAATTTCATGACTGAACACATCTGAGATCTCAATTTCATGACTGAACACATCTGAGATCTCAATTTCATGACTGAACACATCTGAGATCTCAATTTCATAACTGAACACATCTGAGATCTCAATTTTATAACTGAACACATCTGAGATCTTAATCTAATAAGCATAACATACTAAATCTGATCAGAAATAAATGTCTAAAGCATTAACAGGTGTTGACACAAGGATGGACACCAGACAGGTGTTGACACAAGGATGGACACAAGACAAGTGACCCAAAATCTGCAAGATAAAATGCACTCACAAGATTCCGTTTAACAATGCATTCAGCTGGAGATGAATAAATATGTGCATCTTCAGGAGATAACACACAAAGTTTAATGGGAATCAAATGAAGCAGAATAACTGCATCAATAAGATTCTATCATGCACTACACAAAGTCATGAAGTTAGGAAATCTTATAAAAAAAATAGCAAAAGCTGTGTGGTTTCTTCATATGCATATCTTCAAAAGATCAAAACCAGTTGTATTTGCATTTAGTTAGAAGACCAATATGGCAATAACTCTTAACAAAAATAGATAAGTAAATTTCATTTAATCATCAGATGATGATAACTATAATATTTACCCAAATTTCATTTATTTAAACTGACACCATTCACATAACCATAACATTTACCCAAATTTCATTTATTTAAACTGATACCATTCACATAACGATAACATTTACCCAAATTTCATGGCCATCTATTATTTAAACTGATACCAATCACATAACAATAACATTTACCCAAATTTCATTTATTTAAATGGATACCATTCACATAACTATAACATTTACCCAAATTTCATTCATTTAAACGGATACCATTCACATAACTATAACATTTACCCAAATTTCATGGCCATCTATTATTTAAACTGATACCATTCACATAACTATAACATTTACCCAAATTTCATTTATTTAAACGGATACCATTCACATAACTATAACATTTACCCAAATTTCATGACAATCTATTATTTAAACTGATACCATTCACATAACCATAACATTTACCCAAATTTCATGACAATCTATTATTTAAATTGATACCATTCAAATAACCATAACATTTACCCAAATTTCATGGCAATCTATTATTTAAACTGATACCATTCACATAACTATAACATTTACCAAAATTTCATGGCCATCTATTATTTAAACTGATACCATTCACATAACCATAACATTTACCCAAATTTCATTTATTTAAACGGATACCATTCACATAACTATAACATTTACCCAAATTTCATGGCAATCTATTATTTAAACTGATACCATTCACATAACTATAACATTTACCCAAATTTCATTTATTTAAACGGATACCATTCACATAACTATAACATTTACCCAAATTTCATGGCAATCTATTATTTAAACTGATACCATTCACATAACTATAACATTTACCCAAATTTCATGGCAATCTATTATTTAAACTGATACCATTCACATAACCATAACATTTACCCAAATTTCATTTATTTAAACGGATACCATTCACATAACTATAACATTTACCCAAATTTCATGACAATCTATTATTTAAACTGATACCATTCACATAACCATAACATTTACCCAAATTTCATGACAATCTATTATTTAAACTGATACCATTCACATAACTATAACATTTACCCAAATTTCATGACAATCTATTATTTAAACTGATACCATTCACATAACTATAACATTTACCCAAATTTCATGGCAATCTATTATTTAAACTGATACCATTCACATAACTATAACATTTACCCAAATTTCATGGCCATCTATTATTTAAACTGATACCATTCACATAACTATAACATTTACCCAAATTTCATGACAATCTATTATTTAAACTGATACCATTCACATAACTATAACATTTACCCAAATTTCATGGCCATCTATTATTTAAACTGATACCATTCACATAACTATAACATTTACCCAAATTTCATTTATTTAAACTGATACCATTCACATAACCATAACATTTACCCAAATTTCATGGCAATCTATTATTTAAACTGATACCATTCACATAACTATAACATTTACCCAAATTTCATGGCCATCTATTATTTAAACTGATACCATTCACATAACCGTAACATTTACCCAAATTTCATGGCAATCTATTATTTAAACTGATACCATTCACATAACTATAACATTTACCCAAATTTCATTTATTTAAACTGATACCATTCAAATAACCATAACATTTACCCAAATTTCATGACAATCTATTATTTAAACTGATACCATTCAAATAACTATAACATTTACCCAAATTTCATTTATTTAAATGGATACCATTCACATAACTATAACATTTACCCAAATTTCATTCATTTAAACGGATACCATTCACATAACCATAACATTTACCCAAATTTCATGACAATCTATTATTTAAACTGATACCATTCAAATAACCATAACATTTACCCAAATTTCATTTATTTAAATGGATACCATTCACATAACTATAACATTTACCCAAATTTCATTTATTTAAACTGATACCATTCAAATAACCATAACATTTACCCAAATTTCATGACAATCTATTATTTAAACTGATACCATTCAAATAACTATAACATTTACCCAAATTTCATGACAATCTATTATTTAAACTGATACCATTCACATAACCATAACATTTACCCAAATTTCATTTATTTAAATGGATACCATTCACATAACTATAACATTTACCCAAATTTCATTTATTTAAACTGATACCATTCACATAACCATAACATTTACCCAAATTTCATTTATTTAAATGGATACCATTCACATAACTATAACATTTACCCAAATTTCATTTATTTAAACGGATACCATTCACATAACCATAACATTTACCCAAATTTCATGACAATCTATTATTTAAACTGATACCATTCACATAACCATAACATTTACCCAAATTTCATTTATTTAAATGGATACCATTCACATAACTATAACATTTACCCAAATTTCATTTATTTAAACTGATACCATTCACATAACAATAACATTTACCCAAATTTCATTTATTTAAATGGATACCATTCACATAACTATAACATTTACCCAAATTTCATTTATTTAAACGGATACCATTCACATAACCATAACATTTACCCAAATTTCATGACAATCTATTATTTAAACTGATACCATTCACATAACTATAACATTTACCCAAATTTCATTTATTTAAATGGATACCATTCACATAACTATAACATTTACCCAAATTTCATTTATTTAATTTGACACCATTCACATAACCATAACATTTACCCAAATTTCATGGCCATCTATTATTTAAACTGATACCATTCACATGACTATAACATTTACCCAAATTTCAGTTATTTAAACGGATACCATTCACATAACCATAACATTTACCCAAATTTCATGACAATCTATTATTTAAACTGATACCATTCACATAACTATAACATTTACCCAAATTTCATTTATTTAAATGGATACCATTCACATAACTATAACATTTACCCAAATTTCATTTATTTAATTTGACACCATTCACATAACCATAACATTTACCCAAATTTCATGGCCATCTATTATTTAAACTGATACCATTCACATGACTATAACATTTACCCAAATTTCAGTTATTTAAACGGATACCATTCACATAACCATAACATTTACCCAAATTTCATGACTATCTATTATTTAAACTGATACCATTCAAATAACCATAACATTTACCCAAATTTCATTTATTTAAATGGATACCATTCACATAACTATAACATTTACCCAAATTTCATTCATTTAAACGGATACCATTCACATAACTATAACATTTACCCAAATTTCAGTCATTTAAACGGATACCATTCACATAACCATAACATTTACCCAAATTTCATGGCCATCTATTATTTAAACTGATACCATTCACATAACAATAACATTTACCCAAATTTCATTTATTTAAAAGGATACCATTCACATAACTATAACATTTACCCAAATTTCATTTATTTAAACGGATACCATTCACATAACGATAACATTTACCCAAATTTCATGGCCATCTATTATTTAAACTGATACCATTCACATAACAATAACATTTACCCAAATTTCATTTATTTAAAAGGATACCATTCACATAACTATAACATTTACCCAAATTTCATTTATTTAAATGGATACCATTCACATAACCATAACATTTACCCAAATTTCATTTATTTAAATGGATACCATTCACATAACAATAACATTTACCCAAATTTCATGGCAATCTATTATTTAAACTGATACCATTCACATAACAATAACATTTACCCGGGGCCCCGAGTGGCCGAGTGGTCTAAAGCGCTCTTCGTTACGGATCACTGCCATCTCACCTCTGTCTGCGGCGGTTCGAGTCTAAGATTCAGCCAATGTGGGCATGTGAGAAAGCCTGGCAGTAGCTTCTCGTGGGTCGGTGGTTCTTTCCGGGGTTTTCCGGGTTCTTCCTCCACCATTAATACTGGCCGCCATGTATAGCCTATCGTGCTGAAAAATGGCGTTAAACCCCACAACAACAACAACAACAACAACAACATTTACCCAAATTTCATTTATTTAAATGGACACCATTCACATAACTATAACATTTACCCAAATTTCATTTATTTAAATGGATACCATTCACATAACTATAACATTTACCCAAATTTCATTTATTTAAACGGATACCATTCACATAACCATAACATTTACCCAAATTTCATGGCCATCTATTATTTAAACTGATACCATTCACATAACCATAACATTTACCCAAATTTCATTTATTTAAATTGATACCATTCACATAACCATAACATTTACCCAAATTTCATGACAATCTATTATTTAAACTGATACCATTCACAGAACAATAACATTTACCCAAATTTCATTTATTTAAATTGATACCATTCAAATAACCATAACATTTACCCAAATTTCATGGCCATCTATTATTTAAACTGATACCATTCACATAACTATAACATTTACCCAAATTTCATTTATTTAAACTGATACCATTCAAATAACCATAACATTTACCCAAATTTCATGGCAATCTATTATTTAAACTGATACCATTCAAATAACCATAACATTTACCCAAATTTCATTTATTTAAATTGATACCATTCACATAACCATAACATTTACCCAAATTTCATGGCCATCTATTATTTAAACTGATACCATTCACATAACAATAACATTTACCCAAATTTCATTTATTTAAACGGATACCATTCACATAACTATAACATTTACCCAAATTTCATTTATTTAATTTGACACCATTCACATAACCATAACATTTACCCAAATTTCATGGCCATCTATTATTTAAACGGATACCATTCACATAACCATAACATTTACCCAAATTTCATGGCAATCTATTATTTAAATTGATACCATTCACAGAACCGTAACATTTACCCAAATTTCATGGCAATCTATTATTTAAATTGATACCATTCACAGAACCGTAACATTTACCCAAATTTCATTTATTTAAACTGATACCATTCACATAACCATAACATTTACCCAAATTTCATGACAATCAATTATTTAAACTGATACCATTCAAATAACCATAACATTTACCCAAATTTCATGGCCATCTATTATTTAAACTGATACCATTCACATAACCATAACATTTACCCAAATTTCATTTATTTAAACTGATACCATTCACATAACCATAACATTTACCCAAATTTCATGACAATCTATTATTTAAACTGATACCATTCAAATAACCATAACATTTACCCAAATTTCATGGCCATCTATTATTTAAACTGATACCATTCACATAACAATAACATTTACCCAAATTTCATGGCCATCTATTATTTAAACTGATACCATTCACATAACCATAACATTTACCCAAATTTCATGGCCATCTATTATTTAAACTGATACCATTCACATAACCATAACATTTACCCAAATTTCATGGCCATCTATTATTTAAACTGATACCATTCACATAACCATAACATTTACCCAAATTTCATGGCCATCTATTATTTAAACTGATACCATTCACATAACCATAACATTTACCCAAATTTCATGACAATCTATTATTTAAACTGATACCATTCACATAACCATAACATTTACCCAAATTTCATTTATTTAAATGGATACCATTCACATAACCATAACATTTACCCAAATTTCATGGCCATCTATTATTTAAACTGTTACCATTCACATAACCATAACATTTACCCAAATTTCATGACAATCTATTATTTAAACTGATACCATTCACATAACTATAACATTTACCCAAATTTCATTTATTTAAACTGATACCATTCACATAACCATAACATTTACCCAAATTTCATGACAATCTATTATTTAAACTGATACCATTCACATAACCATAACATTTACCCAAATTTCATTTATTTAAACTGATACCATTCACATAACTATAACATTTACCCAAATTTCATTTATTTAAACTGATACCATTCACATAACCATAACATTTACCCAAATTTCATGACAATCTATTATTTAAATTGATACCATTCACATAACTATAACATTTACCCAAATTTCATGGCAATCTATTATTTAAACTGATACCATTCACATAACAATAACATTTACCCAAATTTCATTTATTTAAATGGATACCATTCACATAACCATAACATTTACCCAAATTTCATGACAATCTATTATTTAAACTGATACCAATCACAGAACCGTAACATTTACCCAAATTTCATTTATTTAAATTGATACCATTCACATAACTATAACATTTACCCAAATTTCATTTATTTAAATTGATACCATTCACATAACCATAACATTTACCCAAATTTCATGGCCATCTATTATTTAAACGGATACCATTCACATAACAATAACATTTACCCAAATTTCATTTATTTAAACGGATACCATTCACATAACAATAACATTTACCCAAATTTCATGACAATCTATTATTTAAACTGATACCATTCATATAACCATAACATTTACCCAAATTTCATTTATTTAAATGGATACCATTCACATAACCATAACATTTACCCAAATTTCATGGCCATCTATTATTTAAACTGATACCATTCACATAACCATAACATTTACCCAAATTTCATGACAATCTATTATTTAAACTGATACCATTCACATAACCATAACATTTACCCAAATTTCATTTATTTAAATGGATACCATTCACATAACCATAACATTTACCCAAATTTCATGGCCATCTATTATTTAAACTGATACCATTCACATAACCATAACATTTACCCAAATTTCATGACAATCTATTATTTAAACTGATACCATTCACATAACCATAACATTTACCCAAATTTCATTTATTTAAATGGATACCATTCACATAACAATAACATTTACCCAAATTTCATGGCCATCTATTATTTAAACTGATACCATTCACATAACCATAACATTTACCCAAATTTCATGGCCATCTATTATTTAAACTGATACCATTCAAATAACCATAACATTTACCCAAATTTCAAGGCAATCTATTATTTAAACTGATACCATTCACATAACAATAACATTTACCCAAATTTCATTTATTTAAATGGATACCATTCACATAACCATAACATTTACCCAAATTTCATGGCCATCTATTATTTAAACTGATACCATTCACATAACCATAACATTTACCCAAATTTCATGACAATCTATTATTTAAACTGATACCATTCACAGAACCGTAACATTTACCCAAATTTCATTTATTTAAATTGATACCATTCACATAACCATAACATTTACCCAAATTTCATTCATTTAAACTGATACCATTCAAATAACTATAACATTTACCCAAATTTCATGGCCATCTATTATTTAAACGGATACCATTCACATAACAATAACATTTACCCAAATTTCATTTATTTAAACGGATACCATTCACATAACAATAACATTTACCCAAATTTCATGGCCATCTATTATTTAAACTGATACCATTCACATAACAATAACATTTACCCAAATTTCATTTATTTAAACGGATACCATTCACATAACGATAACATTTACCCAAATTTCATTTATTTAAACTGATACCATTCACATAACTATAACATTTACCCAAATTTCATTTATTTAAATGGATACCATTCACATAACAATAACATTTACCCAAATTTCATGACAATCTATTATTTAAACTGATACCATTCACATAACAATAACATTTACCCAAATTTCATTTATTTAAACGGATACCATTCACATAACGATAACATTTACCCAAATTTCATTTATTTAAACTGATACCATTCACATAACTATAACATTTACCCAAATTTCATTTATTTAAACTGATACCATTCACATAACTATAACATTTACCCAAATTTCATTTATTTAAATGGATACCATTCACATAACGATAACATTTACCCAAATTTCATTTATTTAATTTGACACCATTCACATAACGATAACATTTACCCAAATTTCATGGCCATCTATTATTTAAACTGATACCATTCACATAACAATAACATTTACCCAAATTTCATTTATTTAAACTGATACCATTCACATAACCATAACATTTACCCAAATTTCATTATTTTAAACTGACACCATTGACAAGATTTTGTTGGCTTAAGTCAAAATAAACAAAACAGTTTTCTGACATGTTCATCTTCAGGCGATGATCATCATATTCACCAAATTTCACAGCAAGCCATCAAGCACTGTATGCATTCACAAGATTATGTGCTGGAGAGATGGATGTGCTGGCCAGACGGCTGGATGAGGATTCCCATATTTCCTTGCCTCAATATAAAAGGGGCCAATATAAATAAAGAACTAAGAAAGGATTATCAAAACTTAAATCCATTTCATGCTTTCTCACATATCCCTTATTTTGCTGTCTTCCCTTGATAACCTTGATTCATGGCGATTTCTTTCTAAGGAGTTTTCAGTGATTTGTCAAGGACCTTTAAAAGTATTCAAAGTTGTTTTTCTCCACAAAATAAATTAAGCCTTTTTCCATAAGTTACTAAGTGTTATTTATGTGGTGGTGAACTACAAATTTTTACCAAAGGCAGTAAAAGATGAAATAAAGGACAAGATCAACATTTTAGTTGTATGTAGTGGATGTCACCATCAATTTCAATTACACCATCTTAGGAAGTGACATATGTGCCTATTGGACACATTTATTACAGTGGCCCCCCTCTTATACAGCCACCACTTCTGCACTGGGAAAGTGGCCTTATAAGACAGGTGGCCTTTCCAGAGGGGGACTAAATTTTTGTGAGAAGTGTATGTAATGTATGTAGTAAGAAAGCTACATACTTCAAAGCATTTAAAATCTTCATTTAAAGGTAACATTGATTATTAAAAGTTTCTTCTATACTTAAGACTTATTTCAACTGAATACATTAATAGTTGTGGC
The DNA here is from genome assembly GCA_028554795.2 of Sinohyriopsis cumingii. Taxonomy (NCBI): domain Eukaryota; kingdom Metazoa; phylum Mollusca; class Bivalvia; order Unionida; family Unionidae; genus Sinohyriopsis; species Sinohyriopsis cumingii. The sequence goes on from CM068839.1 coordinate 99,444,409, forward strand.
CCTGAGTGGTCAAGTGGTCTAAAGCGCTCTCCATTACGGAACACTGCCATTTCACCTCTGTCCGTGATGGTTTGAGTCTCAGAATCGGCCAATGTGGGTATGTGAGAAGGCTTGCCAGTAGCTTCTCGAGGGTCAGTGGTTCTTTCCGGGGATTTCCCAGGTCCTTCCTCCACCATTAATACTGGCCGCCATGTATAGCCTATCGTGTGCTGAAACAGACAGCGCTTTAGACCACTCGGCCACTCGGGGCCCCCATATAAGATTTAATTATGCAGATGAAACTTTTGTGCAGTGGATGATGTGCCTTCTTTGTAAATTAAGTAATAAATGTGTTGTGACGTGATTTTTCAGTCTTTGTCTAGTACTCTGTTTCGTTCAAGGATATTACGTCCAGTTGTAATCATCAAAGAGAAGAACTCAACAGATGTGTGAAGCCCAGAACTCTATTATAACATTATTGAGCCCATTTCCCTTAAACATGGCTTTTACAGGCAATGATATAATATTAATCTTACTGTTACATGTACTTTAGTCAACACTTCTTTCAGTAACGGAAACTTGACAATGGGAGACATGAATTGGCGATAATTTTACTACTTACCTTACATCACGACATGAATTAATTATTGGTTCTAGATACATTTGAAGAAAAAGTGCAGAGAACATTTTACATTTCTGTACTGATATGCTGGCCAACAGTCGCATTAGAGGTGGTGGCCATTCTTGAGGGGCACTTTTGAATACAAATTCGTTGTTGCCAAGGGATTCTGGATGTAAGAAGCAGGTAACCGCTTTTTTTTTTTTGTGGGGGGGGCGCGTTCATGAGGGGGACTACTGTACTAGTATAAACAGTGTCTGAGAAATGAAAACCCATCACAGAGAGTAAAATATGGGCTGTAATGACCTACTACAGTAAAACGTGTCTTGAAAGACCACTGCTATGTGAGACCACCTGTCTTGTGAGACCACATTCTCAGTGCACAAATTTATTGATTATATAGGATTGTGACCTGTTATGAGAGACCACCTGTCTTGAGAGACCATAATTTTTTGGCAAAAGAGGTGGTCTTTCAAGACAGGTTCTACTGTACTAAAATAAATGAGTATTACTCATCAAGAGACATTCCTCTTCAACACATTTCATAATTCCATGTAGTACAAAACTTATTGCTTCATGGGCTTAGGATGGAAACCTAATGCAAGCCAGTAAACTGTAAAGTGAAGTGTAATTTTTGTATACAGGTGTTGTACTAATACAGTTCCAAACAATCAATAATCATCAAGTTTAATGATTCAAGCATGATCAGTTAAAACACAATAATAACAAAAACTTAGTTTGTGAAGTGTAAAATATAGGTCACAGTGACATACATTTAGGACATGTGTGTGGTACTCAAGATACATCTACTCAGTTTCCTGATTCCAGGTACAACACAGTATTTACAAAGAATGCAAAAGTATGGGTATAGCACAGTATGTACACAGAATGCAAAAGTATGGGTACAACACAGTATATAAACAGAATGCAAAAACTGGGTACAACACAGTATCTACACTGGAAGCAAAAATCTTGTGTGTTCTTCAGCTGATGCAAAACCTTAAATTAATCCAGGCAAATGTGAATGTTGGTCACAGTGACATTCTTTGCTTGTAAGGGTGAGGTATTAACAAAGATGCATATGATCAAGAGGTTTCCTGATTCTAGCATGAACAGTGCAAGAGAAATAAATTCAGATCTCAAAACTGATCACAAGTCTGTGAAAAGTGAAATATGAGTCACAGTGATCGATATTTGTGATACACATGAAGAACTCACCAAGATGCATCTTCTCACCAAGTTTCATAATTATACATATGATGCAAAATATCAATCTGGTCACATGTTAAATGAAATAAAACTTAACCTAAGCCACATAAATGTGAAATGTAGGTCACAATGACCTTTTTTTTAGCTATTAAGGTGTTGTACTAATAATGGTACATATAATCATCTAGTTTGATGACTGGCAGTGATTGAAAAATAAACCTATCACACAAAATTTAACCAAAGTCAGTGAAGCATGAAATATGGGTCATGACAGTGACCACCATTTGTGATGAGGTCACACCAAGTTTCCATGTTTAACTGTATGTACACAGTTTTGAAAAAAAGAAACAAACCAGACAATGCAAACACTGTTGCCTAGGACCTAGGAAAAGCAACAGATGCAGTAAGGTGATACATATGTTTTTATATAGTGGACACTGCCAACTACTGTAGTAAGACATACAATACCTGTCCTCTATGAATCTGAGGCGTGCTAATGGTAATTTTAACATAAACCACTCCAAACTTGCTAGGTACAGATAAGAATCTTTTCTATTTCTTGTCAATACTAACTCTGCTGAAGCATCCCCTGCAGCTTCCTGCTGACCATTGGGCAGGCCGAGAATTTGGTTCAATGCAGACTGTGCAGCCATGTGCTTCGCCTTCTTCTTGCTGGAGCCTACAGGGACAGCAAGAAAAATTGAAGTTTCAGATATGGTAACAAACATAGAATTTGTATTTATAGAACTGGACTTGAATGGCCCACAGTAATTTATACACCTATTCTTAATGTAAGTATCTACACATGATCAGTGTGACCAACTACAACAGTTTTTATGTACAAATCAGTTAAAACATCACTTGACAATTTTCAATCAAGTTATGAAATAACCTAAGGTAAATGTTTGTTTGGTTTTTTTATTTCATTTTATTCGTTTAACACCATTATTTCAGCATACAATAGCATTGAGTCTATTTAGTCAGCGGTAGTTGTAGAAAAACAAAAAATAATTGATTGTTTTGTGATTCACCCCTGGCTAATGGCAAAACGCACGTTCACCATAGTTCACGATGTCAATTACATCCAAAGTTTTGTTACCATATCATGCCATGTGAATAACAGTAGTTCTTGACATAGTTCTTAATGTCATTTAATTCCATACCAACTTCCCAAGCTCTGTCACCATATGCAAAATGAATAACAGTAGTTCTTGACATAGTTCTCAGTGTCAGTTAATTACATAACTTCCCAAGCTCTGTCACCATATGCAAAATGAATAACAATAGTTCTTGACAAAGTTCTCAAAGTCAGTTAATTATATCTAAGTTTATTGCTCAGCTTGACAGAAATGGCCCAATTGGTACAACATATGTTCTGAATTCCTGTGGACGATCATAGTGTAAGATCTTCAACTTCTCATTTGAAGTGTGTAATTTAGACCTTTAATATTAGTGTTGCAAATATATGATGGCATCTGTACACTGCCCCCACTCTGATGCCTTCACAGAAATGTCAGGAAAAGAAATATTTGCATATGACTGAAGAAAATTGCAATCACTTAAAACTGATTAAGTAATTGATCTAAAGGTAGGTGATGGTTTTCCAACTGCGCAAGGTATCAGACTGGGATTTAATTCAAGACCTCCAATTACTATCTTGCAGTGAGAACGATGTCTTTAGACTTGACACTAGCATCAGGAAACGATGCAGCAATGCAAGCATAGCAAGTGACATATTACTGCTATTAAAGTGACTTTTGACTGGTCGATGCCAAAATTGATAGTTTTCTTTATTACCCAATGGGAAAGCCATCCACAATGATTATTCAATAAACTTGCCTCTAGAACAAACATTATTCTGCAAAACCCACTTCTGACCAAGTCACAATGATCACGATATGTCTTTTTGTGAAATTCAATACAGTAGTCCCCCTCTTGAACGGCCCCCTGACCAGTGGCCACCCGCTCCTTACGGCCAGAATCCGTTGGCACCGACGAGTTTGTGTTCAAAAGTACCCCTCGCGAAAGGCCACCCGCCTAACGCGACCAGCGGCCAGCATATTAGTGCAAAATTATAAAATTTACCCCTCACAAGCGGCCGCATTTTATTTGAATATGTATCCAGAACCAGTATTGTATTCATGACGTATGTTAAGTAATCCGATTTCTGTTTCCCGATGTCAGGTTTTCGTTACTGAAAGAAGTGTTCAGTAAAGTATATTTACCACTAAGGTTAATAATATATCATTTACGCCTCACGAGAAGCCAAATTTATTCCATAAAAACCGAGAAGGACTCAAATTTTAATCCATACAAAAGGGTACGTACATGTAATCCAATTAGCCTTACTGCTGTGTTATCATAAGATGTCCGGTTTAGTCACTGTGATAATTGTTAAGATTACAATTATCGAACAGTAGTAACAGCTGAGAAGTGGCAGTATCGATGTACAATACCCAAGTCAGCACGAAAATGGTTTAATAGCCTTAATGGCTTCCCTTAGTAAGATATTGAGCTTGTTCACTTTGGTAATCAGTGGCTATTACTGCTGACAATAATTGTCAAAATTACGAATCCTTGCGGCCGTGAGATCAAATCTGCATGATGTTAATGGTACATATCGAAGCCGTTTTGGCTTCTCTCACTTAGTGTAAAGAAATGTATAAAAACAATAGGGTACCAGACTGCGACTAACGAATCACGTGACAAGATCACTTCCTTTAAAAACACTGCAATTTGTTTAGATGCATACAAAATTGTTTTATCAGTATTGTAGTTCGCAACATGAATAACATACTGCAAAAAGATCAATATGTCATCGAGAAAAATAAAAATTCTCAGTTTAGAGGAGAACGTGAAAGTTATTCAACCGGGGGGGGGGGGATGTCGCAGAAAAATAACGTCAGGAAGACTCAGATAAACAATATCGTAAAAGATAATGAAACAATTCTGCAGAAGTGGAAAGGTGAAATGGACAGAGAACGGAAGATTGTTTGAGCCAGGAGACGTTTGTATGCTGATTTGAAAGACAAGAAAAAGCAAAAATTTTGTCAGTTGAATTGGAATATGACGACTTTACTGCAAGTAACGGAAGGTTGCACAGATTTCAAGTGCGACACAATATCAAGAGTTCTGTCATTAGTGCCGAATCAGCTGATGTTAATAATGAAGTTGTCGAAGATTGGAACAAAAGACTAAACGAAATATGCAGGGGATATGACAGCAAGGATATTTTTAATGTGACGAGACTGGTTTTTTTTTTAAGAGTGATACCAGCAAAGTGACAGATGATGTGAACTGTAACATAATTATAAAGACAGTTTTAAAACTATCAATGGTTATTCATAGCATTGTTTTGCAAATGATGACAAAGTTTGTTTTACATTTATTTCACATCATTCATGTGATTTTTTAATTAAAATATTAAATATTTAAAATTAAATGCACTTGTGACTTTTTTCATATGTATTTACTACTCACATTTGTCATCCCCCTCTAGAAAGGCCACCCGCATTATAAGGCCACTTTCCTGCTGCATTAGGGGTGGCCTTATAAGAGGGGGACTACTGTAATCCTCTTATACACCTCAAGTGCAAGCCCTACACAAACTCTGGCAAAGGTCTATTGTCTAGAATTAATATCATTGTGCAAAAATAAAAATTCTTTCTTTACCCACTGACACTGACTAATAATAGACTCTAAAATCAATGGGCTTCTTTCTGACTCAACTTGTAACCCACTCACCTGATTGTTATTTAAACAAGTCGATTAAGAGTCAAATGCACTGATCTACCACTACTTCACTCACAGAATAGCACGGAGCCAAATGTATATAAAAAAAACTTGAACAATAAGCTTAATCTATGGACTGGATGGATATTTTCGGATATGCACCTGTATGCTAAAGTGACTGGTATAACAAGATTCCACAAAAGGTACTTGGAAATAATACACACTCGCACTCTTATGGGGCATACAGATTTTCAGGAATCCAACCATGATCATTTCTTCCTTTTAAGTTCTGTGTTTTCAAATTTTCTGCTGTGATGGATGTAAGATTTTCACTTAAAACCAGTAGATATCATTAAAAGTCTTTGAGTGAAAACCCCATTCATTATGACCATCCAATCAAGGGAAGTAATTACAAGACAGCCATTCAATATGACCATCCATTCAAGGGAGGTAATTACATGACAGCTATATTGGATGTACAACTGGCAACGTTTTCATTTAGGACCAACTAAGTGTCATGAGAATTCTATGGTGAAAAATTCCATACTGAAAATAATCATCACATTTGGAAGAAATCAAGACAACAGTATTTTCAAGGTGGCCACCAAAGTGAGGGTCACCATTTTCATTTTGGACCAACTAGATACCATAGAATTCTTCTGATGAAAACCCAATGAGTAACAATAATATCAATATGGGAATCATGCAGTACCATCTTAATGTATAAAAAGTCTTATCTTGAAAATCCAATTTTAATATGATTTTCCAATTTTGTTGAGTAACAATAAAAGGATTTGTAAGATGGCTGCCATGATAGCCATAATGGATACAAGACTGGCACTATTTCCACTTAGGACCAACTAGACATCATAAAAATGTTTTCTTGTGAAAGTACAATGTTGATATGACAAGCCATCTAGTAAAAATAGTAATATTTTCCAGATGCGCAATGTGGTTGCCATATTGGAGGTCACAGCTGCACCAATGTCATTTACAACCAAGCAGACATCATATGAAATTTCCTACCTTATATAACCATCATTGACAGTAGTTTAGGAGAAGTAGCAATAATAAGCTTGTGTCAATGGATTGATGGATACCAGATGAAAAACCATCCCATAACCTTTTCTCATAAATGATGAATGGAGCTAAAAGCAACAGAGCAGGACAATTACAAAAGCACAATGATGTTGCACGCTAGCTTGTCTTTTACCTTTTCCCGAGGCTATGATGTCTCCAACAGTGACTCTCATGATGAATGTAGGCTCATGAACAGCACCTTCATTAGCAATAAGATCATACTGTGGAGTTATCCCCCTTTTTGTACACAGTTCCTGCAAGAAGCTGATTGGTGTTTTACCAGGAGGTATAGACATCTGTAAATAAAAAACAAGACAAAGTTACATGAACAAATAATTCCAGAGAAATGTTCACAATACTGGCCATTCATTTGCTTCAACCCACTTCATTCCATAAGACTTTCAATGCTGTGTTTGATCAAGCAGCATCTTTTAATATCATACCTTTTTAAGAGTTTCAAATTCTAAATGCTACATAACCCATATCAAAGAAACAATATTCCCTCGACTACACGAGCCTGAAAAAGACTCAATGTATGTTAGTGTCTATGTGGAGCAACTGTATGTCTTCACAACTGATTCTTTCTACACTACATAGGACCGTATCATATTGTACGAGAGACGTATTATGACAGGTCTGTTGTCAGAACAGGTCATAGGAGTAATCTGAGGTTACTTTTGTCACTGTCTGGTTGTTTTCCTTCAGGTTATTACTTTTTTTTAAACAGTAACTAGTGTCAGGATAGAAAGGAGGCAACTTAATGTGGCACAGAGGAGAAATACTGGATCAAAGTCTAACATGTGATATAGTTTGCTTTCAGCTGATTATATGGATACCAAGAAAGTGGTTAGAGATTTCAACTCAAGATCCAATAATTACTGAAGCATAGAAAACTGAATTACATGCACTACTTATTCGGCTACATTTAGAAATAAACACAATAATGAAAGCTAAGGTTGCTCGTTTGATGAACTCTTATACACAAGTACATCACTGGGTCTTTCTGCCTCTGAATTCAGTCATTGTAAATACCAGTACATTTTCCCAACATTCAGCAGCTATTCGAAGTCTTTGAACTTTCCGCCAAGATACTGGGCCATATTCTACCGATGTACTCACAAGGACATCATGTACATCTGGGCGTCTTTCAGCCACTGAATTTTCTCATTGTAAATATCAGCACATCTAAAATGATCAATTGATCAACACATTTTCCCACTCAGCAGGTGGTTGAATCAGGACTGGCAAGCCCTTGAATTCGGCCATCCAGCAATTAAGTGCATACACGGGACTCCTGCATAAGTGATTTTCTGAATCCCAGATAAAAACATTGCATCCAAATATGCGTGATTAAGTGTTTCTAAGACCTCAGCACTACATTAAGGCCAGCTTTGGAGGACTAAATAAATGATCATTTCCAAATGTGGCAGCAACATAAGTAATTTTACAACGTTGAGACTTTTTTTCCCTAAGTATTTAAACAGAATGATCATTGTGACAAGGGTAATCAGTTTTCTTTTAAGTTTCAGCAAAAACTTCTTTTTACACTAAAACAACAGGAATCAGTCAACATTTGGTCGATTGTAGCATTTATTGTTCCTGCCTTCAAAGGTTAGTCAACTGTAACTCATCCTGGTAGCACGAATACATTAGTGAATCATTACAGTACTTAGGACAGATGTCAGCATAAGCGGATTATGATGTAACAATGCACTGTTAAGATGGTTTGTCAATATGAACAAAGAATTTGTTTATGTAACAACAGATAGATTCCAGTGAATTTTATATCAAGTTTGTGGCTTCACATTTAGTGGTTAGAGCATCCAACTCAGATGTGGTACGTCACAGGTTCAAACCCCCACCAAGTCATTCCAAAGGCTTATAAAAATGGCACTAGCAGCTGCCTTATTTGGCATTTGATATGACTGAAAAACTGTCATAGCTATGTTAAATATCCAAATCTCACACACTCCTTTCATGATGCCTCTGAACGTCTCCGCTCCAAATCCAAGATGTAAGTTTAAACAGTAAACTGTCGCAACAAAAAAAAGCTTGCCAGATGATACAGTTAATAACAAAGAAAATTCCAATTTGTGACATTGGCAAAGCCCAGCACTATCCCTGAATAAACACTGTACATGATTTTTTTTATATCACACGTTGTTTTTCATACTTTTCGGAAATATAAACAAATATTTCATGCAAGAGAAAAATACAAGTACAGTAGTCCCCTCTTGAATGGCCCCCCTGACCAGCTGCCACCCGCTCCTTATGGCCAGAATCTGTTAGCACTGACGAGTTTGTGTTCAGAAGTACCCCTCATGAAAGGCCACCTGGCTAACACGACCAGCATATTAGTGCAATAATATAAAATTTACCCCTCACAAGTGGTCACATTTTATTTTAATATGTATCCAGAACCAGTATTTTATTCATAACGTGTGTTAAGTAATCCGATTTCTGTTTCCCAATGTCAGGTTTTCGTTACTGAAAGAAGTGTTGACTAAAGTACATGTACCACTAAGGTTAATATTATATCATTTACGCCTCACGAGAAGCCAGATTTATTCCATAAAGCAGAGAAAGACTCAAAATTTTAATCCAGACAAGAAGTGGTTTTTAGTTACCATCCACATACCATAGTCAGTCTAAATAAATTAATTAATTACTAGCGAGCATCCGAGAAGTCAGAACTGATGGGGAGGTTAACACAGCTTAAAACTTCAGTATGGAATATGGCCCGACAACATTGGTCTCCACTGTCAGATATAAAAAAGGCAGAGACCTACTTGTTGGTCTATCATCTATGAATAGCACGAACCAACAAGGGATGCAACTCCTAATGCACTTAAAAAACAGCCTCACTTTCATGTCCACATTGACTAACCTCTCAGGGGGTTCTATTACACCGTTTCTTACATTTATTTTCAGCTGGCTGTTTAAAATTAACATCCAATATAAACTCTTGATACAAGAAATTTGTAGTGCAGTCACATTATGTTCTGAAAACATGCTAGAATCAAGGATTTTGATTGTTTTGAGCATTTGAGAAACTTGATTTCCATAGTACTAGCTTCTACACTGCTCTAATTTCAGCATAGCTTTGATGCTCAATCATTTAACAATATAAACCTTCAAGAATTTTATGTGTAATTATCGTAAAGTGTTTAAACTTACTTTGATTTCAATTGAGGAGTCGTGTGTGTGCAAGCCAGAATTTGATACTTCAAAGATGGCAGCCACCCGAGACATTTGGCATTTTGGACAGACTTTTATGTTTCAGCATCAAATAACATTTGATTGGTTGAATATTCCAGGAAGAATGAAAGGTTAAACAAGTCTTTTCAGTGGTTTCTGTTGATAATTACTCACTTTTTTTTTCTTCTACTGGAGTGTAGACTACGGTTTAGTGTCGAGTGTAGGCTGCAACCTAAAATAGTAAATATTCTTTTATGATGAATTAAATATCTCAGTGAACAAATTGGGTCAAGAAAAAAAGAAGGCAGCTTGCCTTTTCCATGTAATGTTAAGTACTAATGTTGTGAAGTTTTAAAAAATGGAAGTTCAGATATTTTTGTCAAAATGTTCTCATTCTCTGAATAAAGGCCCTGTAAATTAAAAATGTTCCTTCATAAGAAGTCTATGTGAAGCAACATTTCTCTCTATATTAAAATTTTACGTCTCTAGCTTATTTGCCATAAGAGCTAACCAAAAAAAACATTCAAACTTGCAATAATTATAATATATTAAAAAAACTAGAGAATCTATTTGAGGTTCAAATTTTAAAAAGCTAAGTAATCTTTATGAATGTGCCAAATTTGGTTTTGATATCTCTAGAACAACAAAAAACACTTTTTGGCACAAAAATAATATGTTCTTACACACAATTAAGTCGACGTTTGAAACAAATTCATAAAAAATACAATTTCTGACATATATTCATTGAATAAACTTTATGCTGATTTCAAATAGCATTACATGTGTGCAAATTTTGATTGTTATCTTTCAAATAAAAAAAAATGATCGATTCACGCCACTATGAATTCTAATCCTACATGTAAAACACAGCACATATTGATTTTCTTTACGTGTTATGTCTTATTATCCAAATAACGGCCTTGTATAGCGTGTTCCAATGTCGTTGACATCAGAATGACTAATCAAAGTTTCAGAACATCTCACACACTTGGCAGCCTATATCAACACTCTTCCACAAATTTATGTGCAATTAATATGCTTACTGTTGTCTTTATCCTGGCAGAATGAAAATATGATACTAGCAAATGAACGCATTTTCACGTTCCGTTGACATACATTTGAATTTGTTACAATGCAACAGTAGTCGATGCATGCTTGAAGTTCAAGCAGGTACATGATGGGGATAAGTTTCTTGAAAATAAATTGAACTGTTGTTTACAGTTCCAATAGGCATAATATATTTTTATTCGTTTCGTTATAGAATAATATTTCAACTTAACCCGATTTCGGCATTCCTTGCTCTCATTGCATTCCAGCCAACTTAAATGTAGGCAAACAAAACTTGAAAATAGGTCCATTTCTTTTGTGAGAATTTGAATTTATTAGAGAAATACGTCAGAGTAAGTACAGTCTGACTAAAACATTATGACTTTACTTTGTAGAAAAGCGTCGTTATTTTAGTTGTCAGTTGTTTGAAATATTCCTGAAAATTTGACTTTCGTAACGATGTTAGTCGACATCAAAACACGCCACACAGCGCCGTTAGTTAGGCTGTAAGACCTTGACGCCCACAACATAACTATCAGCGTCAGGTCTTACATGTAGAACTACTATGAATCCCACCCCAACCCCATATTATTTACAACATTTGTCATATGCCTCTTTCTGTTTTTCTTTTTTGATCTCTCTCTCTCTCTCTCTCTCTTTATCATAGGTTTATAATGTTAGACGTGGACCCTAGCATGTATGAGAGATATCAGGCTCTACGTATTACATTATATGACCATCGTACTCAGTCTTCCAAATCAAACAAAGGTTTCAGCATGCGACTGTGCCGGTTCTTGCATTCATGTGAAATTCGTATAAATTGAGGCTAAAATCACTGGTCACACGTGCAAAAGTTGCGAATAATTCTTACAAAGTTATAAATGCATTTAAATAATACTCAAAATTAATTTAAACCTTTGTGGTTGTTATCTTTTTAGGCGAATTCAACTTTTCTACATAAACCGGAAGAACAAATGCGCACGTGCGAATTGGATATCGTAAAGCGTTCTTTACCATTTTTCGCCGGTCAAAATTACTTTATAACAAATCAAGATGAGTTAGAGAGAAGAATTAAATGAAATATTTGTTTTAGCAAAATAGGAAAATAATATTTTGCCAACAAGAACAATAACGGAAAATGTCGCAAATTTATGTCGGTGCAAATTATATTTGATCTACCTTATTTGTTTCCCGGAAAGTTAATACGATGACGAAGTGCAGCCACTGATAATGGATACTGGAAATTACACCGCAAATAAATAATTTAAAAGGTTTTCCAGTTTTGTATTCTAATCATTTATGATTGATCCTGATTTCTTAACAAACTAGTCTGGTAGAAACTATTTTATAGAAAAGCGTGACTTTTGTTTCAGCACGAATATAAAACTGCAACGTTTCAAATATGGGGTCGTCCATTAATTATGTCAACAAAATGGGGGGAGGGGGTTTGAAGAAGTTTGACAATTGTGGACATGGGGGAGGGGGGAATTCAAGATAAATTGACGTCAACAATGTTATTTTTTTACAATAAATTTAATAAATCAAAAAATAGGAAATTAGTCGGTGCGTTGGTATGGCACACGCTCGCCCGTCAACAGCCCACCAGTTTAATCCTAAACCGGTTGAGCTCTTGCCAAGGAAGTCGTAGTCTTGCATCATCATATTTGCTTCACAAGTCATGTTGAAGAAGCATGTTCAACAGCACCGACAACGCGATCTTGGGCCTAGGCAATTACCACCTGCTCCTCAACCGCAAAGAATTCATCCAATACGAGTGGCTGCCAAAAGACAGAGAGAGCTGAAGGCAATTATGGAGAGATGTTAAGCGCAGAATGGTTAGATGAAGATGATGTTGACATGTCGGGTGTATCGGTTCCACAAGAAATTAATGAATCAGCCACTATGCCCATTATAACAATTGAGGAACATTTGGCTTCCCCATGGGAAGATGATAGAAGCTAGAATATAAACTCTCGATTTTTTCATGAATTCAGAGTTTTTATAGTCAATTTGAAATCTGTTAAACAAGTAAAAAAGAGGAATTAAAATTTATTTGTAGACCGTTTAATTTCCATAATTCTATTTTTAGCATAAAAGCCAGCCGTATAAAATATTGTTAGTTGGGGGGGGGGGGTAAATTTTATTGGGGGGGGGGGCCACTGAAAGTTTGACAGTTGTTGACAAGGGGGGAGGGGATTAAAAATTGCCTAAAAATTGTTGACATAATTTATGGACGTCCCCTATGTCATATGCACATTTTATTTTTATGGTTTAATGAGTTTAATCAAGTTGAAACTTTCAGTCTACTCCAGTAATTCTACTTGTATTTGTCTATTCTGACTTTCGTTGTCTTTTCTTTATATACATATATCGATTTGTACGACTCTCTGGTTTTAAAATAATTAACAAGAATGAGCAAAACCAACAAGTTTTGTATACTTGACAAAAAGAACTCATTTCCCTAAAATACAAATTCAAAGAATTATTGAAAAAAAAAAATACCTTAAAGTATGGTGAATTAAATCCTAAAGTCCGAAATGTTCTATCAATTCCAATAGTTTGTGGTAATCCGAATGAGTTCCAAAGGTATCCCAAATGACAGTCTGCATTGCAATGATTTATCAACATTACAAAAGAATCAATCTGTTATAATAATAATAAAAATGAGGACATTGTATAGCGCCTAATCTTTAAAAGCTCTAAGCGCTTTACAACATTGGACAACACTTATAAGATCAGAAACATAATAATATTATTACAAAAACAAACAACATGAAATTAGAAAAACATTAAAAAAATAAAAAACATGCTGAGAATATTTCAGGTAGAAAACATTATTAGGTCTTTAAGTTTGTTCTTGCAGTCGAAATAAGTGAGTTTTGAGAGCCATCTTGAATGTGATCACTGTGTCTTTGTGTCTAAGTTCAGTGGGCAATTCATTCCACGTTGCTGGGCCCTGGTATGCAAAAGAACGCTGTCCATATGACTTTGTTTTCATAGTGGGAATAATGAGTATACGATTGTCAGAAGCGGAGCTAAGTATCTTGCTGGTGTGTACACATGGGTGAGGTCAGATAGGTATGTTGGACTAGAGTCCGACAGTGAAATGTAGCACAGATTTTGTGTTTGATTCTGGATCGAATGGATAGCCAGTGTAGGGTACAGAGCAGCGGGGAGGTGTGCTCTGATCGTGGTACTCTAAGTATGATCCGAGCAGCTGTGTTTTGAACTTTTTGAAGTTTCTGGAGTAGATATTGAGATGAATCAGACAGAACTGAGGTACAATAGTCCAGTCTTGAAAGTACTAATGAACACACAAGTGTTTTAGTGGCATCAACTGAAAGATATTTGCGAATGGAGCTGATGCGTCTCAGCTCAAGATATGCAGCCTTGCATATGTTCATGACATGTTGGTGCAATGTGAGAGTACTGTCCAGAGTAACACCTAGGTTTCGTACTGATTGTGTGAATTTAATGTTGGCATTGCTGATATTTATTGTTTGAGGTAAAGGATGTGAATGAGAAAGTCTTCGTGTTGTGATCAGAATGGCCTCAGTTTTATCATCATTCATCTGCAGCTTGTTACAAGTCATCCATGATTTCACATCAGAAATGCACCTCTCTACACCTTGGATGGTAGCATCAATTTCAGTTGGGTGGCTAGATTTGTATATTTGGGTGTCATCAGCGTACAATTGGTGAGACACTGGATGATGATCTATGACACTTGAGAGCGACTGAGTGTACAGAATGAAGAGAACAGGTCCAAGAACAGATCCCTATGAAACACCACAACATAGATCAACTGGGCTGGAGTGTATTCCATTTGCAGATACAATCTGTGTCCTGTTGACCAAGTAGGACTTGAACCACAGTAAGGCTGTATCATGAATGCCAAATACATGCTGGAGACGGTGAAGTAATATATCATGGTCTATTGTGTCAAATGCTGCAGAGAAATCAAGGAGGGTGAGGACTGTAATCTTTCCGCTATCCAACGCAGAGAGAATGTCATTAACTACTTTTAGAAGAGTAGTTTCAGTACTGTGGCAAGGGCGATATGCAGATTATACATTGCTAAAAAGACTATTTGAATTTAGATGAGATACAAGCTGGGATAGAACAACCTTTTCTAAGATTTTTGAAATGAATGGAAGATTAGAAACTGGGCGGTAGTTCTTTAAATCGTTATGGTCTAGTGTTGGTTTCTTCAGTAGAGGCTTTACAATGGCAGTTTTGAAAAATGATGGGAATTCCCCAGATGAGAGAGAGGTATTAATAACACCAGTTAGTGAAGGCAATACTGGATCTAAGCACTCAAGCAGCAGTGATGTTGGAATTGGATCAAGTTCACATGACTTTGGTGCACTCTTCGTCACGATTGTACGTACGAAATCCAAAGAGACAGGTTCAAATGCTGCTAATGGTTGCCGCTCAAATTCTGTATCCCAACTGTATGGTGACGACGAGTCAATTGACATTGTGGTGTCAAGCTTATCTCTAATGGTTTGTATTTTGTCACGAAAAAAATGGGCAAACATGTCAGGAAGGTCGACTGGAGAGAAGGTAGATGGAAGTGGTGTTGATTTGTTCCTTGACATTAGCTTGTTAGTAATCTCGAAGAGCTCTTTGTAGCTGGAACTTTCCATGATCTTAGTAGTGTAGTGGGCTGATTTCGCTGCATGGACTATATTTGTGACATTCTTCTTAGCGACTTCATAGATTTGCTTATGAATAGTGAGTCTGGTGGAAAGCCAGAGCCTCTCAGCTTTACGGCGGTCTCTTTTAGCAGTGCGAAGCTGGTCCCTAACACTGCTATACCATGGAGAACACTTTTTAATTGATACTCTGCACTTGGTAGCTGGGACATGTTTGTCAAGTAATGAACGCAGACAGTTATCGAGTTGTTCTGCGGTAGGAGGTAAGCAAGTTGTTAGGTTAGCTTGGATGTCGTGCATTAGTTTGGTTCTATTTATCATACGGAGGTTTCTCTTAGTAGCAGATAAAGGTGGAGGGTTAGGGACTGATACGTCAAGATGGCATATAATGCAGAGGTGATCTGATACAAGGTCATGGGATACCAGGGAGGACCGTAGAATGTTATCATCAGGTCTATGAAGAATCCAGTCTAAAATGTGACCATGTTTATGGGTGGGTTGGTTAACTGACTGTTTGAGGTTGAAAACATTAATGGAATCTACGAGTTTTGATGTATTTGAGTTTCCGGACAGACAAAGTGAAAGTTGAAATCTCCAAGAATAACCAGATTGCCACCTATCGAATTTCCATAGTCCAGGAGATTCGGAAACTGCTCCAAGAAGAGAGAGTCAGCCAGCATGTTTTTTCTACTAGGAGGAGGGCGGTATAGGCAGAAAAAATGGATTGACCTTTGCTTTGCTCCAGTGTGAGTGTGGCTTGGACTAGTTCAAACGCTGTGTGGTCGAAATTGAATGTTGTGATATAGTTAAGATGTTTTATCATGGAGTTCTTTGTGATGACAGCAATTCCACCTCCGCGAGAATTACGTGGTAACGACTTGATGGAGTAACCAGTGGGTGTTAGATCCGCACACTTGGGCTCATCGCCTGATGTTTTTAGCCATGTTTTTGTCACGAAAAAAATGTCAACATTTTGGTCGTTGATAAAATTAACTATTTCTGTGCGCTTTTCCGGTGGTCCTACTGACTGGGCATTGAATAATGCAATACGCAGAGGTATTTTTTGGATAGGTGACACAAAGGTTGACGAATTAATTGGGATTTGAATTAGGTTATCTAAATTAACGGTCGAAATTTTTTTAAATGGTTGTGCCGAAATAAGGGAGATAACTGTAATTATTCTTCCTGTTCTACGCCGGCCAGCTTTGAAACAATGTTTCTTTTTTCGCTTCTGTTTACATTTAGGTAATGATGAATGTAGTCACAGTTCGTTTAGTCTAGAGCACAATGTAGTGTGGAGAGCCGAGGAGTGAACATTTAAGGCAATTAATGAGGGTCCATCGTAGCATAAATGGGTTGGCTGGCGAGTATCACGTGATGGCGGTTTGTTCAAAAACAGTAGAGCAATACAGCTGAGAAAAAGTCAAATTATTCTCGTTTCCAAAACAAGGAGATGAAGAAACACATACGAATTTAACAGCCAATACATAATGAACACAATAACGAAGATGAAAACAGGCAACAAGCACAAATATCATGAAAACGGCACTAAAAATACGGAACAGCTGCTTCAAGCCGGTTAAGCAATAGCGGCCATCTTGTCTTCTATAATTCCAAAATATCTTTATATGAGTTCACAGTAATCCAGTCACATCTATAAATCTAACTAGTCTTTAAATTGGTTCACAGCAATTCCGTACAACTAGTATATGTATAAATAGTCTTTAAATGACCGCTATAATTCCAACTTATAACTAAATTTAATAAATTAATCAATTCTCTCAGCATAACTCTTAATAGTCTTTAAATAAATGTTAGATTACTGTAATTCCAATAAATGATTAAAATGGTTACATAAATAAAGAAAACCTCTCAATATAACTCTTCCAAGACTGACAGTACTACTAAGAATGACTAATTTTAAGATATAATTATTTTATATAGAATTCTAATACGCATTAGAGAGAATGCAATACGAGGCTTGAATGAATCATCGTAATGTTTCAAAAGTACTTTATCAATAAACGAATCATCTGTTCCATCTTATCCGTCAGAACTCATGTCCTGGAGTTACGTCACGTGATGTTTACATGAGCCATAAGCATCTCAACCACGGAACTTTATGAATGAATCGACGTACTTGATACATGACTCATCTTACAGTACAAACTTACTATTCATAAGAAGTTTAGTATTTCAAATATTGTCCACTAAACCTTACAAACTCTAATTATCAATGTTAATATATATATATATATATATATATATATATATATATATATATATATATATATATATATATATATATATATATATATATATATAGTCTCGGTGTACATAACGGTATTTCGAGTGAATAGATCATATTGGAAATCCCATTGACCCTAGGGTACCCCTTTATATTACTAATAGATCATATTGGAATTTGAAATAGCACGATTTTTTTTTAAAACCCTGGATATTAAGGTCTTGCATAATTGAAAAATACCTTAATTGTTGGCACCCAATAAATATTTAAATAAAGATGCATTATATTGAATTCAACGGCTTTCGCATATGATATAGAACGTTTTTACGATCTTAAGTGTCTTTAGATTTTTTTATATACAAATTTGGATTTGATAAAAGAGATTAACAAAGTGTTAATTTGTTGATTTTAAGTGTAAAATAAACACCACAATGTTTCAGAAATGATACAATCTATAGTGTGTGTGTGTGTGTGTGTGTGTGTGTGTGTGTATATATATATATATATATATATATATATATATATATATATATATATATATATATATAACTGACGACGAACAGTGCAAAACTAGTCTCTAGCTAGCCTATGCATTTTCGACTCTCAATGAGTATTTTACAAAGGCAGATACAAAACATAGACAAGACAAACATATAAAACACAAAAACCGTTATGTTTGTAAAACTTTACATGGTTATTTCCACTGGAATTAAATCTTTAAATGTATTATGTTCAACTAGTTTATTTCAACTTGTTGCAGATGCTGGAAGATATTTTTGTTGACCTAGAAATCGATTAATCATAACGACATCTGTTCTTTTATGTAAATTTATGTAAGGACAAATTATATCCCAGATATTTCATGGTTATAGTAGTAATTATAGGCTATTAATAATAATAATAATGAGGAATTTGTATAGCGTCTAATCTTTAGAAGCTCTAAGCGCTTTACAACATTAGACATCACCTATAAGATAAAAAAAACACATAATGATATGAGTACAAAAACAAACACCATGAAATTAGAAAACATAAAAAACATGCTGAGGATATTTAAGGTAGGAAACATTATTAGGTCTTTAAGTTTGTTCTTGCAGTCGAAATAAGTGAGTTTTTAGAGCCCTCTTGAATGGGATCACTGTGTCTTGGTGTCTAAGTTCAGTGGGCAATTCATTCCACGTTGCTGGGCCCTGGTATGCAAAAGAACGCTGTCCACATGACTTTGTTTTCATAGTGGGAAAAATGAGCACACGATTGTCAGACGCGGAGCGTAAGTATCTTGCTGGTGTGTACACATGGGTGAGGTCGGATAGGTATGTTGGACTAGAGTCAGACAGTGAAATGTAGCTCAGAGAACAAATTTTGTGTTTGATTCTGGATCGAATGGATAGCCAGTTTAGGGTAAAAAGCAGCGGGGAAGTGTACTCTGATCATGGCACTCTAAGTATGATTCGAGCAGCTGAGTTTTGAACTTTTTGAAGTTTCTGGAGCAGATATTGAGATCAACCAGACATAATTAAATTACAATAGTCCAGTCTTGAAAGTACTAATGAACACACAGGTGTTTTAGTGGCATCAACTGAAAGATATTTGAGAACTGAGCAGATGCGTCTCAGCTCAAGATATGCAGCCTTGCATATGTTCATGACATGTTGGTGCAGTGTGAGAGTACTGTCCAAAGTAACACCTAGGTTTCGTACTGATTGTGTGAATTTAATGTTGGCGTTGCTGATATTTATTGTTTGAGGTAAAGGGTGTGAATGAGAAAGTCTTTGTGTTGTGATCAGAATGGCCTCGGTTTTATCATCATTCATCTGCAGCTTGTTACAAGTCATCCATGATTTCACATCATAAATGCACCTCTCTACACATTGGATGGTGGCATCAACTTCAGTTGGGTGGCTAAGATTTGTATATTTGTGTGTCATCAACGTACAGTTGGTGAGATACTGGATGATGATCTATGATACTTGAGAGCGGCTGAGTGTATAGAATGAAGAGAACAGGTCCAGGAACAGACCCCTGTGGAACACCACAACATAGATCGACTGTGCTGGAGTGTATTCCATTTGCAGATACGCTTTGTGTCCTGTTGACCAAGTAGGACTTGAACCACAGTAAGGCTGTATCATGAATGCCAAATACATGCTGGAGACGGTGAAGTAATAAATCATGGTCTATTGTGTCAAATGCTGCAGAGAAATCAAGGAGGGTGAGGACCGTAATCTTTCCGCTATCCAACGCAGAGAGAATGTCATTAACTACTTTTAGAAGAGCAGTTTTAGTACTGTGGCAAGGGCGATATGCAGATTGTACATTGTTGAAAAGACTGTTTGAATTCATATGAGATACAAGCTGGGAGAAAACAACAGTAGTGCAAGGGGTAGGATTAGCGACAATGGGAATTAGCATTACAGAGACCCTTGGGTCCGATTAGCGACAAGGGAAATTTAACATGGAGAAAAATCGTGGGTCCGATTAGCGACAAGGGAAATTAACATGGAGAAAAAAAATATCGTGGGTCTGTCTAGCGACAAGGGAAATTTAACATGGAGAAAAAAAAAATCGTGGGTCCGATTAGCGACAAGGGAAATTAACATGGAGAAAAAATCTTGGGTCTGATTAGCGTCAAGGGAAATTAACATGGGATTTTTTTTTTTTAAAAAAAAGGGTAGGCAATTATAAAGGCTATCTCTTTTCGAGATATATGGCTGGCCCTGAAAAGGGCCTTTGGGTTTTCTTCTTCTTCTTCTAATTTCTTCTTTTTCTCCACCAAGTTCTTATTTTATCTCGTACACTCTTTTTCTTCTTTTTCTCTCCTCCTCTTCTTTCTTCTCTTCCTCCTCCTCTTCTTTCTTCCTCTTCTCATTTTCTTCTTCTTTTTCAATTTTTTCGTTCCATTTTGTGACGATCGTCGATAAATACCTATGTATCTATAATCAGCTGAAATTCCTATGAAATCCCACTATCTATTTATAGCTCCAACTTGTGGGTTTTTCCTTTGGAAAATCCCACTATCTTTTTATAGCCTCAGCTTGAGTGACGTTCCTGTTTATGAATTCTAGTATATATGTATAGCTACAAAATGTGGAAATCCCCAAGTCGATATTTATAGTCTCGAAATTTCCAGCGTCAGTGACGTCACTGTACTGAACACTAGGGATAAATATCAACAGTGTTGCAAGTGGCTGACCTGAATGCACGCTACTGCAGGTAGGTAGGTAGAGTGTATCTGATAGGGATAAAGTGAGTTTTATACGGACAAACAGAGACCAATACACACACCCACACAACGTACGCGCGCAGACACACACACACACACACACACACATACACACATACACACACACACACATACAGAGGGAAGAGGAAAAAACAAACCCCAAATATACTATCAACACAGAAGGGAGATGATACAAACCCCAAATAAACTATCCACACAAACGTACGCGAACGCATACAAACCCCAAATATACTATCAACACAGAAGGGAGATGATACAAACCCCAAATAAACTATCCACACAAACGTACGCGAACGCATACAAACTCCAAATATACTATCAACACAGAGTGAAGAAGTAAAAGTTTTTTGAAAGCACCTAAGCCCTCACCTGCAATGACCAACTCTGCCAAACACCTACACCCCACCCCATCCCCACTCCCAACACTACAAAACCCATTTAACCCGTTATTTTATGGCATCAGTGTGTGATTTAG
This sequence comes from Sinohyriopsis cumingii, assembly GCA_028554795.2. Lineage (NCBI taxonomy): Eukaryota > Metazoa > Mollusca > Bivalvia > Unionida > Unionidae > Sinohyriopsis > Sinohyriopsis cumingii. The sequence continues at coordinate 99,465,898 of CM068839.1, forward strand.
GAAACATCAAGACACAAAATAATGGAGGAATAGACTGACTATTGTTTACCGACTTGCATGCCTAAAGAGCGTGCGTGAAGGAAAACATCCTTCCATTTCAATTCTAACTAAAACATGATCCAGAGGGATAGAGATAGGTGAAAGGGCACAATTTCATAAAGTGTGAGTAGAAAACAAAACACGCCATCCTTATTATACAATGTCAAGACCAAGAGACACTTACGTGTTCTTTCTGGTCTATTCTCTTTTAGAAGGTAGTATGAAATTTCACATCAGGGCCAACGCATCGGCTCACATTGTCAATTTTTCCATTTCCATGTCTTTACTGGCACAAGTTCTTCATTATCTTCAATTTCTTCTTCTTCTGAATCCCTCTTCTCTGTTTCGTCTTGTTTTTGTTTATTCTCTTTTCTCGTAGGGCACTCTGAATTCCAGTGTCCTTTCTCCTGACAACGATATTCGGTATCTTGACTTTTGTCTCTCTTTCTTAGACGAAGCAGGTATTCTGGAGACAAATACCCATTTACCTTTGCAGATATAGCAAACTTCATTAGCACTTACACACTTTCGTATGACTCTCATCAAATCAACGACCAAAAGAGTAAGTTTTGTTGCCACTTTCGCATGTGAATTATGCTTTCGTATGACTTTTAGCAAATATTTGACCAGCAGGTCGATCTGTGCTGACTCTTCCATCTTTGATCGTTTGAGAGCGGAATGAATACTCTGACGCTAAGACACTCTCCTTATATACAGAGACCTGCTGCGTATGAAACCTAGTCAAATGTAATTTTGCAATAAGATGAAACGATTTCATTGAGGAAGTAAAAGGCAATGATGTACCGTATCGCCTCACACAAAACCTGAAGTGTTAGTTCAAATCCGTGTCAGCGATTTCGAAGACGACATAACTGGGCTTTAATCAATGCTCTCCATTTCTGCCACAAAACCACGAGTCCTGATTCACGCCAAAAGAAATTTCGTTAGGTCCATAAAAAATAGTATCACATCTGAGAAACGCAAAAACGAACTTCCAGAAAACTGAGAACGACGGCTTACACCTACAACGTAAATGTATGAGTTCAAGTAGTGCGTAAAACTTAGTCAAATTAAATTTTTATAGTCAAGACGAAACGATCTCTTTTCGAAGAAGAAAGCAGACACCAAACGACAATGGCGATCCGTGTCACACAACACTTTTCAAAATGTGTATGATCAGAGGTTTATTTAGCGATCTGCACGGTTAAATTAAATGTTGATGTATTTTGCAATAAGACGGACACAATTTCCATGGGATCGCCCATGGTACGATTGTTCGTGCATTAGTTTAATTTTTAAAAATATTTTTTTTTATATAAATCGCCTATAGGATAGACCCAGTAAAGCATGGCCATTCTCGTCACTGTCTGAATAGCTACTCAAGTCAATTCGAAGCGAACGCGGTAAGAAAATAAGTATAGCCAATGAAATGGCTTACAATGGGTGATGCATTGTTTTGTTCTAGGACTGTGTGGCATAATAATCCCTATGTTCTTGCGTTGTTACCATTACAGTGCAGACACTGAAATGTGAACTTACAAGCCCTCTTTGTGTGTGTGTGTGTGTGTGTGTGTGTTGTACCATTTCCTCTTACCACATCAAAATACTGAGCGTCACAGTATTGGTTCGCGTTTTCAAGCTGACCATTTTTTTATATCTCACTTAAACATTTCGACATAAACACTCACACTCACATCGGTAGAATCAGAACAGACGTGTTACAGTATTGAGGGGCATGTTATCTTTTTTTTTTCAAACCAATAAATTTGGGGTTTGTATGAAGTAAAGAACCGAAAGTACAGTGAAACTCAAGGATGATGGCCCAATCTGTCTGCCTATTGATGCATGTATTTACTTAAGAAGAAATATGACCTCTAAAACACAAAGAGATACGGCAAGCATGATTAGATTAAACACAACGATGTTTTTCCTTCACGCCTGTGTAATTTAGAGTTTCAATCGTCTTTGAACACAAACTTGGTCTCCTTTTGTAGGGCTTGAAATAATAAAAAAAAGCTGAAAAATCTTAAGCACTTTGCTATAGATAATTTCATCAACAGACTAAACAACATAAATACCGTTACAACAATAGAAAGCCTTAAATCTTCTATCAAAAAGAAATGCATGAAAAAAATTAAAGATTAACGATAACTAACCAATGAAACCGAATTTAACAAAGGCAATGACATGTGAAGAAATGCCTCTCACTTTGGAAAGGTAGGCGAATGTACTCTGTCATGCACCATCAACTTGAAAAAAAATTATAAACAGAAAGAAACCTGAATTCAAAATTCAGTTGTTTTTTTTTCTTCAAAATTATTTCGTTTCTTTTTTCTTTTTTTTTGGAACAAATCTAAGCACTAATATAGAGTGGAAAAGGGAAAATGCACATACAAGCTTTGATATTTCTGAAAAAATGAGGGGATATTCCTAACGCTCATAACCACCTATATATGCTTGGACTTGTCTGTGACTTATCCACAAAACAAGATGTACATATTTCTGGTCAAGCTGCAAGTGTGTGCGTGTTTTTGAAAATGGTAAAAACTTGGATATACAATTTTCTCGTGACACTTATAAAGTGAAGAGTCTGTGCAAGTGTCAAAAGCCAAAGTCATATAAGTTTTGTATTTTGTACGGCTTGTAAAGATTTCCACTTTAGGAAATGTGAAGTATCACAAGTTATTATCACAAACAGAAGTGGAACATAGGGGCTTGCAAGAAAGAAAATAACCCAGACAGTTGGTGTCATCAAGAGTGCTAGAGACGGTACCCGAACTTGCTTGCTTGCTTACTTGAATTAAAGTGATTTTCGCTCTAATGGAGCATGTATCACTGGTTTAATAACGCACCGCGTGATTTTTAATTACTCCTGGGGAAGGAAAGAGAGCCTCATCCCCCAGGCTTTTATGTACTCACAGACTATTTTTAAATTTAGCCACTCAGGTGTAGGACTAACTAGTCCTTAACAACCTGACTGAAAGGCTTTACACATGAGTGGGAATTGTCTCACCACACACTCATTTTTCTGTCCGAGCGTGGTAAAGGAGGAAAAAGGTGCTCAGCAAGACAGCCATAGATGTTAAGTACTCACCAAAACGCTAGCCCGTACTTATTTCAAATCAAGTCCTGTTTTTGCTAATCGACAATAATAAGTACCAATAATGTGTTAACCACCTGTGCAATTAGTTCAAATCTAACGAGTCTGTTAAATTTCCTACTTCCTAACATATCTGTCTAATATTAGTACTTAGTGTACATAAAAATAGCCATACTGATCTTATTTTAAATTATTATGTCTAAGCGACATATACCAGTTTGGTCACTGTTAGGTTTAAAAAGTTAAGTTTGTTGTGGTGTTCCAATGGGTCAAGTTTGTTTCGAGAATAGTTTAGTCAAGGAGGGATACCAAGCCAAATATGGTTCCCTATTTAATAAAAAGCAATCTTTTGGAGCCCTAAAAAAAAGTCTGTTTTTCTGTTAGAAGGTAACACGTCTCTCTTTTGCTTTCACGTTCTTTCCCGCACTCCTAGTCACATGATTCTTGATATCAGGAAATGCGTAGCCATGATGGGCGGTAATGTAAGCAGCGGCTTCTACGAGTTGACTGAGGGGGTATCCAGTGTACGTTTGTCTGTAGAATTGGGGAAGAACTCTGACCCCTAATCCCCATTGAGAAGGTCTTGGTCTAAAGGTGTCTAGAGATCTGTAGGCAACGTATTGTATGGCTGTAATAAACTGCCCTGCAGCAGGGAGGGCGAATCCTACAAGATACTTTTCCGAGATAACCCTTCCAGGAAACTATTCCTCGATAGAGGGCTTATTTCGACGAAATAACACTTTTATTCAGAAAACGAGACAAAAAAAAATGTCCCTGAAAATGCTTTGTATTTCCGCTGATATAACGCGAGTTACTTCAATAAATCCGACTCGTATCCGACATAATTTCCACGGTGAGGTATCATCGAAAAATCAGGTGTAGTTTGCGCCTCCCTGCTGCTCTACGAAATGAGTTTCCAAGGAAAAACATTTTTATGTTAACCATACAATGTATCAAGTCCGATACGGTATCGTGTCCGCGGGTCGTGTAAATTTATTGTCACAAATCCATGCGGGGAATTAAATCATGGACAAATAAATAATGGCAAATATCGGAGAAGCACTTACTACTAGACTAGCACGAGAACGACTCGAAGCAATTAAAAAATTTATTCCCGTCCGTGATAGTGTCAGAGAAAAATTAAAGGCAAGACAAGAAGCAAAAATCGAATTTGCAACCGGTGTAGAAGAATTATTTAAGCCCGTTACAACAGCTACGGAAAAAGCCGCAACAGCCGCTGAAAAGGCAATATGGGGCGATATTAAAGAGGAGGAGAGAGAAAAGTTGGGTATTATCCCGTTGACTCAAAAAATAGCAAAAAGAACGAAGCAAACAAAAAAGATTTTACAAGATCTTCCGGCTGATATAGTTGCAGCTCAGCCTCCACCCGTCGCTGCAGCTCAGCCTCCACCCGTCGCTGAAGTCGCTGAAGTCTCCGAAGCTGCTACATCCCAACCAGCAAAGGAAATTGTTGAACTAACTGCGAGATTTGATCCGGGTTTTATTAAATTCCTTAAAAATACGCCAGAAGAAAAATTACCTGAATTGATATTAGATGGTTTATACTCCAAAGAAAAATTTTTAACCGAGAAGTATAAGAACACGACTGATGATAATTTTATTAAATGGACTTATCGTCTGTACTACGACAAGAAAACGGTTAAATCTAACGATCAGAAATACTCAGCACTTATAGGCGCAATAAAGAAAATTGACAAAAGTAGACAACAAGGATCTCCTCCTCCCTATTCACCGCCACCAGAGAAGCGTCCAGATGAAGGCAGTGATGTTCTCGGAGATATTGGCCTCTCTGGAGCTACAGGTAGTGGTCTTGGTGGTCACATTACTTGCCCTGATAATATCGTCAATGACGTATCACGGTTGGAAGTTCTCATCGGAGGAAGACGTGCCGGAAACAACTCTCCGGAAATTATAAATGAAGCCGCAAATATCTGTCAGAGACTATTTCAGCGTGGCATTATGGATATCGGCGTTTACCGGGGACTCATTGATGAACTCGCGGATGGTTACTACAGCGACTAGTAAATTTAGTTAGAGAAACAATAATTAAATAAAATGATCGTGCACAATTCTCAACCTAGACACACTAGCGTGTTACCAGTCCGCGTAGTGAACTCGCGATTACCAGTCTACAGAGCAACCTACGGAGATGGTCTCGGTGATACAGTTACTGGTTTGTTTTCAAGAATAGCCCCTAAGATGTTACCGATTGCAAAACAATTGTCGATGAAAGCTATTGATGTTGTCAAGGATAAAGCCCTTGGATCTGTTGGTGATCTCGCCGGGAAGGCATTCGCGTCAATCAAGGATAGACTGTTACGGTTAACTCGTAGATCAAAAAAACCGCCACCGGTGAAACTGGCCAGTACTGAACTTATGCCCGCGGACGTCAGTAAAGTAATAAATCAGGCTGCCAATCAAAAACTTGCAGAGCTTGTAACCCAAACACCCGAACAAATAAATACAAGCCTGATATCAGGAAGCGGATTTCGTTTTAGAAGACAATAATTTTATATAATGTTCAAACCTATATCTGATCCAGCGTTCGACATGGATGCACCAACACTAAAAGATGAGTCCGTGCGCGATTATCAGTATTATTCTTATGAGGCAACAGTACCTAATCAACGCGGACGAATTGAATTACGAGTCCAGGATACAAGTAGATATTTCCTGCCCGCTGAAGCATTTCTTGAAGTCACGGGTGAACTTGTAACAGATGTTGTCGCTAATACAGAATATGGAGCTAATGTTCGAGTTGGTTTTGTTAACAACGGTATCATGGCGCTGTTCAAAAGTGCTTCATACAGCATTGACGGAAGAGAAATTGAAATAATTCAGGATAATGTCGACGTTGCTACAACAATCCTGGGATTAGATCAGCTGGTCCGACTATGATGTTCGCTAAGGATAATTCTGATCATCCTGAACACAGATCTACTATTCAAGTACAAACAGCACAAGGCACTGCTATGGACCCGCAACCGGCTGGATTTCCGGCCAGACCAGGTGCTGCATTTCCAATATTAAGGCCTAGTCCAGATTACAATTTAGGTTTTGCTACGCGTAAATTAATGTTATCAGGTGAACGTAGGAGATTTTCATGCGCAATTCCACTGTCTCACATCTTTGGATTTTGCAGACATGTCAGAAAGGTTATTTTTGGAGCCAATCATACAGTTGTACTTAACCGAAAAAGTGATGACGTTGACGCTATCTGGCGAGAAGACGGTGTTGCTGGCGGTAAAGTAATATTATTCAAGCTTGCTTTGTGGATGCCAGTGATGTCCCCATCGATCACTGAAGAGCAACGATTACTCTCTTTCATGGACACAGGCGGTAAATCACTGATATCGTGGTTAACAACATCAACAGATTCCATTCAAGGTGCCGGTCTCGGGCAGTTTACGTGGCACATAGCATCACAACAGGGAATATCAGCGCCGCGACATATTTTTGTTGCACTCCAGCAAAATGCGAGGTTGACTTCCCAACTACAGAGTCATATGATATTTGACAAACTTAATGTCTCTGAGGTTTCGCTGCGGATAAACGGGCATCAGGAACCGTCCGAGGATATATTAATAAATTATGAGCGAAATGAAGTTGCACGGGCGTATCATCGTTTGATGACATTTATGGGACGTGATCAAAATATTGATACCGGGTTGCAGATATCACAACTGGATTTTACAACGCTGTATCCGATTTATTACTTTTCGCTGGAACATTTGGATCTAACAAAACAATCTGTCGTTGATATACACTTCAAAGCTCGTGTAGGTGAGTTTCCCCTCGGCCCGCCTGCTGGTTTTAGAGCGATCGCTGTCATACTCTCCGATAAAGCAATGCTACTTGAAGGTGTTGGCGGACGAATGAGGGTCATCGACGCTCCAGTAGAAAACATGTAACAATTAAATTAGTTTATAAAATATAATGTCATACAGTCACGTTAATGTCACCTTGACTTCCGGTCAAACGAAGAAATTGCAATCGAAACACGCTAGCACGTGCGGGACATCAATAACACTAAAACGAGATCAACTTGTTGGTGGTCCAAACAAATTGTCGTTGACTAATACTCAGCTTAAACATCTTAATAAGGCACTAACAGCAAAAACCGGTGTCCGACTTGATTTCTCTGCTGCAGCTATCAAGGACATGACCAAAACCGGTGGAATATTTCCGCTCATCCCAATACTAGCTGCTGCAATTCCAGGATTACTTGGCGCAGCGGCAAAAGCTGCAGCGTTAGGTGCAGTTGGAACCGCAGCTGGAATGGCACTAAAAAAGGCAACCGGAAACGGATATAAGGGGGGGCGCGTCGGTCTAAGATTATCGGGAACTCCATCACCAGCGGCAGCACAGGCGATAGCACTCGGTGCACTTGGACCGGCAGCTGGAATGGCACTAAAGAAGGCAACCGGACACGGGTACAAAAAAAAGGGACGCGGTCTAAGACTACCAGGAACTCCACCATCATGGTATCCAAAAAAATTCTAACGCCGTTGAGCAATTTTGATTTACTCGATGCTGTTAAAAAATTACGTATAAAACATTTCAGAGGAGTATTTATGCGAGATCAATTACCGACGCGGCCGAATAATCCAGAAACTGGCATTATCAATCTCGACAACAAAGATGGTCCGGGAACTCACTGGGTTGCTTACGCGATCGATCCACGTGGAATTATCTATTTCGATTCGTACGGTTTAGCACCGCCAACTGAGTTTCTCAGGTATGTCCGCGGAGTGCCTCGCACTCTCAACAGCAGATTTTTTAATATTCCAGTGTGGCAGTCGACGCTACCAACACAAACATTAGTTGATCCGCCCATTTGTGGAAACGAGGTTTTAAATGTTCTTGATGCAATCTCAAGAAATCCAGCAACGTCTCCGCATCGAGTAGTGTATGAATATACCGCATCGAGAAACGCTAGCGTTTCCAATGCTAAGCATTTTCATGCTCGCATTTGAAAAACAGCAATAAGAATAATGGTGGATATTTACGGAAGACCTTTCACAAGAAAAGTCAAACCAAGCACAGATGCTGATCTCTCAAAATATGCGACCAAAGATGAAGTCGATAATCTTTTGAATATAGCTGGAGTTGACCCAGATGAAGTTGCTATTTTTCAGGACAAGCAGGGAAAACTAAGAACGAGCAACATTAAGTGGAATGATATAATTCGCAGAGTTCTTGGAGCTACCAAGGATAACTTCGTTGCATTTAGTGATGGCGGCCGGATCAAGGACTCGAACATATCAATCGCAAGCATCAAAGACAGTATTGATAAAGGTGTTGATAAATGTGTGAAAAAAACCGGCGACGTAATGACCGGCGAACTCAGCATGAATGGAAACAAAATAACCGTACTCAGAGATCCAGCCTCGAACGACGATGCAGCAAACAAACAATACGTCGACACGCAGTACCAACACGTTGCTGGCCTAATCAGCGATAAAGTAACAAAAGCCGGCGACGTAATGACCGGCGAACTCAGCATGAACGGAAACAAAATAACCGCGTTAGCGAATCCCGAATCCGACCAGGATGCGTCAAACAAACAATACGTGGACATCGTCAACGGTAAACTAAATACGCTGCGGTCAGAGTATGATGTTCACGTGAACGGGTTTAAAAGACTCCAAAGAAACTTCGCAAAAACTGATGAGACCGTGGATAAGTTCTTTGGAACTCCTCCAGTCGTCGACACGAAACTTTCTGAAATCATACCAAATCTTACTAATAACGCCAACGATATCAATAAGATTAATACCCGGTTAGGTGTAGTCAGAACGGAAAAAAGTTTTTCAGATCAAGTTCAGATAATAGAAAATAACATTAACACGATCAAACAAACACAGCAGAATATCGTATCGGGTATTCCTGAGATCGTTAACAAAACCAGTCTGATTAAAGTCCCCGTTACAGTTACTCCCGGGCATATCACCAACATCGTATTCACGGTATCATCGGGATTCGCAACATGGTCACGACAAAATAACAACACTATCAAATATACAGCAACAGCCACCGGTGTTTACAGGTTGTCTGTGTTTTCATCCGCTAAATTTGAAATCTTCACAACATATCCTTGGAGATATTCCACCGATAAGTATTCGGGGGTTTGCACTGTAATACTAAACAGCGGAACCGAGGAAACATTTATGCTTGAAGCCGAAGACGAGACATTAACCGCAACATCTTACTGGTGGTGTTTGGAATTCGTCGCTGCAACACCTCAATTGGTTACCGCGTAATTGAAAATTACCAGCAATTGAAAATCGGCAGCGATTTTTAAATAAATGTCAACGACACCAGATGCTCAACAATATCGATACAATCAAGTCCGTGAGTGGCAATCTGAGTTAAAAACTGTCATCGAAGTAACCAGTCAAAAAGTAAAAAAATACAAGCGCCGCATAACAGTGTTAGACATCGCGGTTTATTCAGTATCTGCCGTTGTTGCATCCGCGGGAGTAATACTATCAGCGGTCACTCCGGTAACAGCAGTAGTCGCTGCCACGATCTCTGTTTGTGCGACCACAACCACGGCAGGAGTTTTCGGCATCATAGCAAAAAAAATATCCTCGTGTGCTAACACAAAATTACACGATTACACGACAAAATTAAATACAGCCACGACCGCATATCAGAAATTATCATCGCTGATATCATCATCGTTAGACGCGCAATCCAGCGACGCCGCGTTGATATCAGATTCTGAATTCAAACTAATGTCAGATGCGTACAATGACTATTTGAAAACTAAACAAATAAATAATGTCACTGATGGCAACGCCACAGGAACTGCTTCAGCAAATAGTCACAAACACAACACCGGTAAGGACCACAATGATCTCAGTGTCCTCGACGACACCAGAATTCAGCATTAATTTTCGAACTCCAATTCGGGTGAACGAAATCGCGTTGTCGAAGCTCAGTGCGTATCACAGCTGGCCCAATATCAGGTCGGAATCATTTGGCGGTCAGCAGCCGAATAATTCGTTTGTGTTTTCGTGGAAAACCAAAGCCGACTCTGACGAATTCGACTGGGATACAATTACGCTACCCACTGGGAGTTATCAGATCGAAGAAATCAACAATGAGATACAACGCCAAATAAAACGAATCACCGGCAAGGAAGCCAAAATATCTGTGACCGCGCACGAACCAACGCTGTCTGCGGTCATTGAAATCTCAACACCCGGATACGCCGTGGATATATACAATAGCTCAATTCGGACCGTATTAGGATGGCCACAAAAACGACCCGAGGTCGAACCGGGTCCACCAAAACCTAAAAAATCGGATTTTATGACCGATAAACAAGAACTACACGACCTCGTGTACGGCAATTATTTATTATTTTCAGATCAATTACAATCAGGAGAAGCCTGGTTTGCAAAATCAGATCCCCCCTTTGATATAAAGGCAGCTTTCACGGGGGGGGGAATACCGTCAATACCTTATAGAGGATATAGAAGCTCATTTTTTTAATCCGATCAAACAAGCACATAAACAACAGCTAGAACTGTTGAGAGTATATTTTCAGGATTATATTTCTGATTTAACAAGTGGAACTGCAAGCAGTTCGGGAACTGGAAACGCTAGCGTTTCTACAAGCAGTTCTCGCAATAAAATTATCACAGCCATAGAAAAACTAAACAAACTCGCATCCGCGATGGAAATTATAAATCTAAAAATAATTCAGTATCTACTGAATCTCAAGGGCGATTACGGAAACCAAAAAAGATCGGAGTTTGCAGCCCGATTTGGTATTCCCGTGAAGGATATTTTAGATTTTAAACTTCCTGGATATAACGCGCACACGCTGAGAAAATCAGTCCAGGATCTCATCGCGGAATCTTTCGAAGATATTTCTGCCACGTACACGCGAACAAAACCACAACCTGTTATTTTAAGACACGACAACAGTATAGCATCCGATGGCAGACACATCTCCGTCGGGATCGTAAATATCACAGATGTTATTGCGGTCAATCTTGTATGTGACGTCATCGACGGTAGCTACAGCGCATCAGATAATACTACACCCCAACAGGGGTTTATCCTGTATACGTTCACACCAAAAGATCCGCCCGGGTTTCTGATTGTGCAAGAACCAATCAATGTGGTCTATCTGCGGTGTAATAATCCGTGGTTGTCAACGATAAATTTCAAACTCGTCGACCAACGGGGGGATTTGTTGGACCTGCGTGGCGAGACTGTCTCCGTGAACTTACTGGTGAAATCCTGAAAATGCGCAAAGCACATTTTGGAAATGCTCTACTGGGCGTGGAAACTCGAAGAGTTTCTCCGGAAATGCAAAGCATTTCTCGTCCAAGGGACTTCTCATGCTAGCATCGCCAAGTGGTTATCAAAACCGGCATCGTTGGAAACTCGAAGAGTTTCTCGTCGAGGAGTTTCTCCTCAAGCGCGCATTTAAAAAAAACGGTTGTGTATAATGTGTGAGTACATTCACGCACGAGTTCATATTCATGATAAGCAAATTCTTCACACGGCAATAAAAACCGCATTTGGAAACGCTAGCGTTTCTGGAAACTCAAAGAGTTTCTCTGGAAATGCAAAGCATTTCTCAGGAAGTCCAAGGGACTTCTCGGGACAGTATTTCCCCGTTCGAATAATCGTTGACGTGTACGGCGACGAAGACTTCTTGTTGACGTCGTCACAATTAACACAGCTACAGCAAAATCATATGATCACAGCTTGGTGTCAACGAGAACAGATTATGAACTATTCTCATTGTTGTATTGATGTTGAAACGCTCAAGCAAATCCTGAACACTCATCGATGAGAAACTCTTCGAGTTGAGAAATGCTTTGCATTTCCAGAGAAATTCCAAGGCAAAAAAAAATAATACACTTTTTTTTTACCCTGGAAATTCTTTGAATTTCTCAACTCGACATTTCCACGCTGGCGTGCACGCGGTGGTATTTATACTTCTTCTGGGTCCGCGTCTAAGAAACTCTTTGAGTTTCCGTTCTTTATATACCCTTTTAACAGTCTCACCCTGGTGTTAATTAATTTTCGAGTCTCATACTCGGATGACAATTCAAGCCTGATCTTCTCAACTGCAACGCACAGTGGAATAAATTCAGATACCTGATTGGACGTTATCGTGGCAAGCGATCTGTAAATGCGATCTTGCAAACCCTTAATGAACCTATAACACGCAGGGAGATTGTTCTTCCCGGACCGTGATAGCTCATTCAAGGATTCAAAATCTGACATAATTGTTTCAGTGTCTAGTAAAATATTAAAACCCCGCTGTTGCAATTTTTCGAGTTCAACAATTATGACATTTATGTTTTCGTGATTCATATTATTATATATTTTTATATTTTTAAATGAGGAAACGCTAGCGTTTCTGAGAAGTCCCTTGGACGAGAAATGCTTTGCATTTCCAGAGAAACTCTTCGTTTTTTTTTCTTATACTGAGTTATCGTTGTTGTCAATGATATAACAGAATGAAATCTTCTGTTTGAGCTTCTTGGAAAATGCTGTTTTGTAGATCCCGGTTGCGACATGCTGTACAACAGGTGAACAAATACCGAAATACCTACTGGCGGCGTTTATTGACTGGAATACAATTTCTTCACCTGCGTTTATAGATTTAATAGCTCTTCTTGCAACTGTTTTACAACGCCCTGTGTTACCCAGTAGGCAGTTCTTGCTCTGAGTGACCACGCGAAGATTGTTTATAGAGTTATCAAGTATGTTACCGTTAATGTGATCAATGACAAAACCCTTAGGGATCACTCCGTTAAAAACCTCATAGACGAAACGATGACATAAATACCTCTTTGAGCACGTGGCAGTAAATCTTAAATAACCAGCATTATCAACTGTACCAACTGGTCGTCTTCGCGTGCAGTGTCGCACCGTGCCATCTCGGTTTGCCTCATAATTTGGAATAGTTGGATGTGGAACAAATTCTTGTTCGGGGGTGAATTCTTGATTCATTATACTATAAGCAAATCATTTGTCTAATTCATAATTTGTCTGAAAACTTATTTATGTAATCACGCTCCGTGAGAGCGTTCGAGGCTGGATTTTTTTTATCATAATACCGTTTTAGTTCTCGATAGCGTTTCCCCCCACACGCTGAACATAATTGCGTTTTTCCTCGTACTCCAATGCCGCATCTGATACACGGTATCGGTCCTAGACTCCCGCCGCGGACCTGTTGAGCATGTTGTCCACAGTATTCGCCTCTGCAACGTCTGTTACACGGCGCTGATGAATTTAGTTTGATCCACTTGCATGAGAAATGCTTTGCATGAGAAGTCCTTAGACTTCCAGAGAAACTCTTTGAGTTTCCGTTCATTATATATAATATTTTTGTCTATTTAAATACTTGTCTTAATTATAATATGGAGGAATTTGAAAGACTATCCAGAATAAAACCCGTATCAGGTTCTCGATTCGATCTTGACCGGTTAACCACTGATCGTCGACGAAGAGAGTTAAAGGAACTGCTTGGTGTTATCAAGAATGCCAAGGAAGAGTTTCGTCGTGATGGTGCCGCACATGTGTGGTCGACATATAAAATTATCCCCGACGCGAGCGTTATCATTGATGCTACCATGAACGATACAATCGCGCGTAACATAATTGGGTATCTCGACGATAGAAGATATTTCATACAGATAAAATTTATTGTCAAAGTGGTCAACGAAAACGACGATGACACGTGGATTATCCGTGATAAAAATGATCCTATCCTTGACATTAAAAGGAAAACTATTTTGTTGAGCAATAATTCTAGACCAGGAATGTTGACGGGGGTTGATATACCGTATTACGCCAGATCGTATCCAGTAACTGCAGTCGTTTACGGAATATATCCGATAAAGAAACCAAGTGTAGATAAACTCACGCCAATGAAAACATCAGTGGTGTTAAATTGTGTAGCTGAGCGAGTAATGGAACATTTTAAAAACGCAGCACGTGGAAATGGTCTAACTGAGATCAGAAAAAATAAAATAACAACATGGGCTAATCGAGTCAAAGATGTAGGGGCCACAATTAAGGATATTGCCGCGCTAGAAAAATTATTAAGATTTCCTATAACGGTATTATCACTAACAGGCGAGGAATTGTATAAATCGAAATACAACCGTAGTGGAGCTTCAATAACAATTATTGATCATAACAGCCACGCCTGGACGGAATCAGTTAAAATATTTCCACGCGATCGTGTTATAAGGTATTATTCCGCGGGTATGTTTGATTGTATTTATCAAATGAGTAAAACCGATCCGGTATCGGTATGGTTGTTTAGAAGTTCTGAAGTTGGTGATTATGACCAGTTCGTGACCCCGAACGGAGAAATATATAGAACTGCGGAGTTACAAAATGAAATGAAAGCGCTCACAGAAAAATATTCAACTGAGCAAGTTGATCAATTACTAACTAATTGTTTTACTGTTCCAAGTGTTGCCGCACATATAGCACGACAAAAAAATAATTGGAAACCAACCATGAAGAGTTTTCTCGAGAATGTTCAGCAGAGTTGCATCGAATACGGACACGGCGGTTTATGGAATAGTGTATTTGTTAGTGATAATATGGTATCGGTGGATATGATTGCGTGCTATCCAGGAAGTTTTCTTGGCTATGGCGAATGCGCTGAATACTTTAAACGATTTGGACATCCCACAAATTTAATGACAAGAGTAGCTATTAACGGACCTTTACCTGATTTTGACCTGACTGGATTTGCTCGCGTGGAATCGTTCGAATTTGCAACACGGTTACATCCTATTAATTATGCTTGGTTTGGCAGACATTTCCACGAAAGGAAGTGGGTGCCGTTTCCGTTGTTGCGGTTTATGGTTGACAAAACAATACTAACATCTGTTGTTGTCAGTGAGGGGATTATTTGTTACTCAAAACAAACCTCAGTTTGGTTACCAACTCCAACTGATACTGCGTGTTATTCTGACTTAAAATTAAATTATCCTACAGCGTCTGAAGAAGAATTACGCACACTGGCGTATAAACATGATGAGCGCAACTGTAAAGATCTCGGCCGAAGATTGATAGGTAAATTTACTCAAGGTGGAGCATATGATCATAAACGACATCACAGTCGATTAATTATGGATGAAGAAGAATTAAATTTCATTATCGCTGATACTACTGCGAAAGATACATTTTGTAGCCGCGAGGATATAATAATATCATTGCCGGGGATGCCTGGAAAACGATTAGGAACAGTTGTTAGTTATATCGACGGTGATTCAGCTCAGTACACTCATTTGAGATCCTCTATGCTGGCTTATGTTTCTATAAATTTATTGTCGATGGTGAATAGAGTTCCCTTCGCGGTAAGGGTTGCAACAGATTCGTTTTATATTAACGAAGACGATTTAACAGCGTTAGATTTACCAACATCGGATGATCAATGGGGAACATGGCGAGTAAAAAAGGAAGAGTTGCACGCGTACTGTGAATCAGCTGATGTTGAAATTAAAGATGAATATCGTAAATCAACAACCTTGTCGTGGACAACTTTGTCGTTGCCTTCTGTGTACGATCCAATTGCTAGACACAGAACAGTTTATTTGAACGGACCTGGAGGCTGTGGTAAGACAACTCGTGCAATCGAACTATTTCGCGGTTCTGATTTGGTCGTGCTAACACCAACACACAGACTTGCCAGAGAAATGATACAACGCGGAGTAAAGGCCTGCACTTATCACGGCTTTTTCAAATACAGCGGCGGTACATGGACTCCTACGCGAATGGGAACGAAGTATATCCCGGAGAAAATCATCTGGGATGAAATAGACACTGTGCCGCTGGATACATTACAACGGTTCCTGACGTGGTTGTTAACGAAAAATACCGCAGTTGTGATGTGCGGCGATCATGGTCAACCACCACCATTTGTCGGCGAATCTCCCCACGAATGGTTACGAGGGTTTGTTGATTATTACGAGGAAATGCGTGATGACATCAGAGCGCTTGATGACACATTAAAGGAGTTTAAAAAACTAATTAGGCTACAAACCAATAAGGTGCAATGTGAAATAATGCGTGAAATAATTCCAGAGACTTCATTTGATAACTTTTTAACGGCGTGGAAACCAGATGATTTAATTGTTGCAAGTAGAAAATCAGTCAGAGATACACTTCAGCGGCGACTATTTCAGTTACAGCGGCAGAAATTTCCAACGTTGGAAGTGCCGTTATGTTATAGACCAGATGATACACGATTGCAGAATATTGATGTTGATATTCCCGGAAAACCAGAGAAACAAAATTTAGTATTGAATGATATAGTAACAGTTAACGTCGATGCGGTCGAAGATGCATTAGCAATAAATAAATCACCGTGGACACTAGGATATGCTATGACGATTCATTCAGCACAAGGATTAACTATTTCTGATACAACTGTTTGGATCGTTGATGACCGCATCGAATGGTGAAATTTAGTTTATTTAGCCGTGTCCAGAGTAAGAAAGATGGCTCAGTTACGAAGAATTGTATTAGATACGTCAACGAAGTCAGCCGTTGTTGAGTTAACGCAAAAAGATCAAATAAGAAAAAAATTAGACAGTTACCGACAAAGCGATAAGAAAAATAATAGAGAGTTTAACCTGGATATCAACGCTGTGTTGTCGTTACGTGAGCGTCAGAATAATCACTGTGCGAGTTGTAATTGTTTATTGCTGTGGCAGTATCCGAAAAACGACCCAAGACAATTTACCGTGGATAGAATAGACAGCAATCTCGGTCATACGCGTGAAAATGTGATGTTGACCTGTCTTGAGTGTAATCGACGCAGAGGTGTTGCTGCAGTTATTTAAGTGATCGGGGTGGTAATTGTGTATCCGTGGGAATCACCTGAAGTTGCTCGCGTGTGAATCCACGCTGAGGAGCAGTCGAATCTAATCTGTAGATTGCGTTTCTCCCAGTTGATCTGGTTATGCTGGATATCTTGTGTGTGGTAACACTCCATGTGGGATCGGTTGCTCTTTTTTTTCCTCCTTCTAGTTCGCCTGGTTCGTATAAATACCTAACGGTGACATTACCCAGCAACGGGGACGCTAGCGTCGTTGGCTGCGTTGAAACACGTTCACTGACGCGGGGTATATATTTTTTTGCGATTGCATTTACAGGTCTCATGTTTGTTGTTCTGGTAATTTCATTATTCAGTGCGGCTATCACGTTTGGCAGTCTTGCAACCCATTCACGAGATCTCGTATCGTAAATGAATTCCCTCGCGTACTGGTATCCGAATAATCTCTCAGCGAGTGTTCTATTAAATCGCTCAACAATTGCCTGATCCCGATGAATTTCAGTATGTCCTCGTCGTATGGTAACGTTATGCTGCTTTGTCAGTGATGACACCGCGCCCTGAAATTCCTTGCCAGGATCAACTTGTAATAATCGTGGCCAGTTTAGAGGTCCTCGTTGATAAATTCGTTTAAACGCAGAGGCAACTTCAGCGGCTGTTTTAGTCGCTAACGGTTCTGCTTCTTTGTATCTACTAGCAACATCAACTACTGTTAGCGCGTATTTGTATGTTTTTCTACGGACAGTATCATGAGGCAGGAATAGTATGTCAGCCTGATGAACTTCATTGGGGGTACTAACATCAAAATGTGCAAAGTTGATTTGTCGAGGTGGTGGTAAGTAGATTTGCCATATTGCTTGTTTTGACAGCCATTTTTTGGCAACCTTGCGTGTTACTTTTGCTGCGCTGGCGAGTTTATTAATTGCTGAGTTACCTCTCCAGTATCCGGCCGGGGAATAATAAATCGCTTCCATTTTTATTTAATTATCCAGCGCCTAATACTAATTTAGATTTCATCGCTGATCTTACTAACCAATTAGCGAGTGACTCCTTAAATGATTTATTTTTTATGGCGCTTAGTGCATGAATTAATTTCACATCCGCGATATGCCTGTCTTGTAGATCTTTACTTCGATAAGCAACATCATGTATGTGACACGCTGCGTCGATAGCGTTTATCGGATACTCTCCCGGTTTTGGTTTAGATTGTTCATCAAGTCTGATATCTAGTCGTGTCCCTGGACCGCAGTAATTGTATCCTGGGAGATGCTTTTCTCCGGGATATTTAGCCCAAGGGGTACCTGGAAGTCGTCCGAGGGTTGCTGCGATGTCACCTCCGCCGACTTTGTCAGGCTTTTTTTTTGAAATCTAAATTTTTTTGTGCCACATCGCGCACACTTACCAGAGAGTGCTTGTCTGTTATTTTTTGTTGTAATGGTTGTTATGTCGTTTGTAGGGGTTCGTGCCTTACACTTTACACAATATAAATCCATAATTATTATTCTTTATATACAAATGGAAATTACAGATTTTTCTGCGACGCGAAGAAAGGAGCCAGTTAAGCATAATTCAGTGCTACCAAACTCTATCAGAATGATCATTATAGGACCGTCAGGATCGGGTAAAACGCAACTGCTACTGAACATGATAATGAAGTGGATGAAATGGGACAAACTATACTTGATAGCTCCGTCTGTGGATGATCAACGTTGTTATGATGTTATAAAAGATTTTAATGAGAATGCAAAAGCGCTGAGTGAAGACGGCGAGGATGTTGTTGAATTTATAACTGATATTGAAGAAGCTCCGTCCGTGGAAGACCTCGACGGGGAAATAAATAACCTAGTAGTGTATGATGATGTGATGCTGGACAAGCAAAAAAATCCTGCAAGAATATTTTCCCGGGGTCGTCATAAAAACACTGATTTTTCGATGATACCTCACCGTGGAAATTATGTCGGATACGAGTCGGATTTATTGAAGTAACTCGCGTTATATCAGCGGAAATACAAAGCATTTTCAGGGACATTTTTTTTTGTCTCGTTTTCTGAATAAAAGTGTTATTTCGTCGAAATAAGCCCTCTATCGAGGAATAGTTTCCTGGAAGGGTTATCTCGGAAAAGTATCTTGTAGGATTCGCCCTCCCTGCTGCTCCCTGCTATATTGACGTCATACAATGCTTGATCTAGCCCCATTTCGGTGTACTTTTCAACGAGTGTCAGCGTCCCCCTCCTCCTCCTCAACCGCCTCAATTTCTTTTTTCTGGTTCTGATACTAATTCTTCAGATAGTTTCAAATCCGCCGCTATGGTGTCTGTCGCTGTTATTGTTGTTGTGGTTGTTATTTCAGCTGAGATTGCCTGTAGTATCGGAGTGAGAAAAGAACGTAGTGCCTCCGATAATTACATTTGAGTTTGCCATACCGTTTGTCTAAGATAATTGGACCTTTGTTTTGCCACCACTCTTTCCGGGACGGGTTGTTTGTTAGGTATAGTCGGCTGTTGACTAGATGTTATTTGTGTTCTCGAGGTGGGTGGAGTGCTAACTGGCAGAAACCGTAAAGTGGGCAAACGACGTCAAAGAAGTCAAAGTACGTTGGAAAGGATATCCGACCAGTTATCGTTCTTGGATCGACGCTTCGCACGTCATCGACTATAAAAAGAAGTGACCATCATTCCCTTTCACACAGATTCAGCTACTGCGATCACTCCTTCACCCAATTCTTCTCTGCAAGATTTACAAAAACAACCCTTGTGGGTGTAGTGTGGAGAACGTGTGCCTAAAACGCAAATCGTCTTTTTCTGCCAAATCTTCGTGGTGTATTGTGTCATCGGGGCAGCCATCGCCAATTTGAGTTTGCAACAAGGAGACAAACAATTGTGGACCATTGTATTGAGCAGTTACATCGATTACCTGCTTCCCAATCCCTCCCTGAAATTCTCCTCGAACGGGAACCACGGGAACCTTGTGTCCAGTGTCAGTGCCAGCCACCACTCCAACAACAACTCCATTTTGGGCGGAGACACGCCTCTGACTTCCAGTATCGCCTCGGAGAGCCACAAAACTCTGGAATTATGAGCAATAACAGCCAATTTTACTTAACCTTACCCAGTGACAGTTCCATGGAGGTGTTTCCCAACAACACGTTGTGCTGTTACACGGTCAAATTACCTCAGACCATCCAGTTAGATCACGAAGCCCATTGGGAAGTGGCTTTAGTGGAAATCATTCACCCAACACAAATCAAAAACATCACCGAAAAGCAAAACACTTTCGAGGTGGAAATCCTGAATGCCCAATTGGAGGAAGAAATCAACAAAATCGGGTTTTTAGGGGACACAAGAGCAGCCAGCAATCCAGCCTTCATTATCTACACCTTGAAAATTCCTTCAGGTTATTATTTTAGTGGTGAACATTTGGTGGACACTATTGCGGACAGGTTCAACTTAGCCTTTGGCAAAGCACTGAACAGAGCCAAAAAAAGTGTGAAGATTGAGTACCATAAAGTGGCTCATCGTCTCGTGATCAAATTTCAAGATACGGACACATTGTCCCTCAGGTTCAATGGTAGTTTGTTTGAAATTTTGGGTGGACATGCAGAAATGGTCGCAAACAATATGAGCCCCAAGATCAAAAGTAATATGGATTTTTACAGAGCTTTTGGAAACCCGGTAGAACTGAACCAAGGACTTAATTTGATCTTTGTGTATTCCGATGTGGTGGAGTACAACGTGGTGGGACACACCTCTGTGCCGTTACTGCGTGTCATTCCTTTCAAAGTGGATAGTACCACAAACAATGACCAGGAAGGTGCAAACACCTATCACGTACACCGTGAATTTGTACATCCTCACTATTTACCCGTCAGTAAGTCGTATTTAGACACTGTCAACATTGCTATAAAAGGAGATCTGGGACAAAATATTCCCTTCTCCAAAGGGAAAGTTACAGTGAAACTCCATTTTCGAAAACGGTTCTCTAACGAATTGTAAGTCAAGACAGCGACGAGTGACATTTTCACCCTATAAAATCCGGCCAGATCCGTGTGGAATTTCAGTTTGCAGAAAATCTACGCGCAGATAATACGGTGAACGTCCTCCTGTATGCTGAATTGGACAATACGATATAAGCCAACAGTTTGAGAGAAGTCATTCTACACTATTAGAAGTCATGGAAGACTTTTATCAATGTTTGTATAGTAGGGATTCTTTGGACATGGAATGTGAAGATCCTGAGGAAGGAGAACCCCAAGACAAAGACGAAGAAGTCATCATGATGAAGTCTAGATGGCCAGAACAAGAATCACGTTTAGTTTCCTGTTATGCTATAGTCTTGACAGAAAAAACATAAGGAATTGATCAAGAAAGATTGCTATGGATGTCATAACGATCATCCCAGTCAAATTCAACACGATAAATGCTAATGCTGAGTCAAGAAGAAAAATTGGACGAATATCTGGACGAAGCTTGGAGTCTCATCTCGGAAGAAGACGTGTTACAACAGTGGCATAAAGGCTTGCGTGAACATTATTGTCCTCCATTAACAACTCAAGAGATCCATCGCATCGAAGCTCTGTTGGATCAGAGTTGGGAGACAAGGCGAAGAAAACGATTACTTGTCAGACATTTTCAAGCAGAATGTCAGGATCGAATTGATGACTTAAGAAAAAAAACAAAAAATGGATACCTGAGAACTTTATTACCTTTTGAACCACAGTTCGTATACGGCTTCTTGGAATCCTGTCGTCTGTGCTAAAGATGAACTCCCTCATCGCAAACCTAAAGACCATCAAGCTTACGTGATCAACACGGACGACAGTCATCTCCCAGGAACCCACTGGGTAGCCGTTTACTTTCCTCAAGAAGGATGTGTGAAATATTTCGATTCGTACGGATTGCCCCCTTTGGAAGACGATATCATTGACTTTATGAGAAGAAATGCTTAGACCACCCGATTCAATAATGTGAAATTACAAGGCACAGATTCCTTGGTGTGTGAACAGTACTGTGTGTATTTTCTGCATCATCGCAGCCTGGGCTATTCCTTAGAACATTTAGTGACTCATTTCGATCCTCGTTCTTCTTCAAGAAACGATGTGAAAGTAGATCGATGGTTTTGTGACCAGTATGCTTATCTTTTGTCTCTAACTAGGAAACGTAGTGTCCATCAATGGCCTAATGATTTCCAACAGTGGAAATCACAATTTCATTCACAACGTTGTCAGCCCTGTTTAAAGAAGAGTGTGAATTAAAAAAACGTTTGGTATTTGAAAAAATGTTTGATGTTATAGTGTTAGATTATTGTTAAAAAATGTTAGAGTTGTTTGTTAGTATGAATAAAAAAATGTTGTGTTTTGAAGAAAAAAAGTGCCTTTGTGGTTTGTTTGGCTATAAGAATCTTGATTCATGCTCTTTGACTTCTCTCTATCCCTCCCATAACACAATTTGAACATTCCGGCTCGAAAACCGTGTAGTAATGTTTTCCTTCACGTCCGCGCTTTGACCATAAAAACGGGGCAGTCTCCAGTCTGCCCATCCATTGTTAACTTATCTTCCTACGAAGATGTGCTCAAGATTAGCCAAGTTGAACGAAGCCTATGTGAATTTGCATAGGGTCATGACAAGTCTGATACCGAGACCTGAAGAGATAGACAATAGCATAATGTTGAAAGTCACTGAAGACCTGAAAGAAGAGCTCTTCAAGGAGGAATTCAAGAAGGAGAAAGAAGAATGGATGGAGAAGTACAGACTTCATAAACGGCAGAGAGAGTTGCAACAGCAGCAGCATGAACCTGACAGAGGCTTTGTCGATTGTCGTATCGACACCAAAGAGTTCTTCTTCTCTTTTCCGAAGAAGCAGACCTTATCCTGTGAGAAAGCCTGTCGTCAGAGGAGGCCGCCATCTCATAACCTAAGCGATCGCCATAGCTTCAAGTTCCCAAAAAATTTCAGGGCTACCCCATACTCTCGAAAAGAAATAACATTCCATTGCCTATGATATGTTAGTCAGTTAGAAGAAAAAATACAAAAGTGAGTCTATCAGCACATGATTTCTTTATCTTGGTTAGAAAGTGTGACTCTAAGTTGTTCGTTTCCGTCGATTATCAAAATTTTAAAAATAGTAATATTCTGTAAAAAAGTGAGTGAATGTTTCTTTTAGGTCTGTGCGTTTTTTTTTTTTTTGTTTTTTTTTTGTTGGTGATAATATGGATAATGTAAGTTCGGGTACAACGAAATTAAAATAATTAGGTCCAGAACTCGGTGTGGAGGGACGAAATATACACAACAGCAGCGGGAGCAAGAAATGCAGACCTAGCCAGTTAGCACTCCACCCACCTCGAGAACACAAATAACATCTAGTCAACAGCCGACTATACCTAACAAACAACCCGTCCCGGAAAGAGTGGTGGCAAAACAAAGGTCCAATTATGTTACACAAACGGTATGGCAAACTCAAATGTAATTATCGGAGGCGCTACGTTCTTTTCTCACTCCGATACTACAGGCAATCTCAGCTGAAAGAACAACCACAACAACAATAACAGCGACAGACACCATAGCAGCGGTTTTAAAATTTTCTACCTCAACTTAAGAATTAGTATCAGAACCAGAAGAGGAAATTGAGGCGGTTGAGGAGGAGGGGGACGCTGACCCTCGTTGAGAAGTACACCGAAATGGGGCTAGATCAAGCATTGTATGACGTCAACATAGCAGGGCAGTTTATTACAGCCATATAATACGTTGCCTACAAATCTCTAGACACCTTTAAACCAAGACCTTCTCAATGGGGATTAGGGTCAGAGTTCTTCCCCAATTCTACAGACAAGCCTACACTGGATACCCCTCAGTCAACTGGTAGAAACCGCTGCTTACATTACCGCCCATCATGGCTACGCATTTCCTGATATCAAGAATCATGAGACTAGGAGTGCGGGAAAGAACGTGAAAGCAAAAGAGAGACGTGTTACCTTCTAACAGAAAAAACAGACTTTTTTTTAGGGCTCCAAAAGATTGCTTTTTATTAAATAGGGAACCATATTTGGCTTGGTATCCCTCCTTGACTAAACTATTCTCGAAACAAACTTGACCCATTGGAACACCACAACAAACTTAACTTTTTAAACCTAACAGTGACCAAACTGGTATATGTCGCTTAGACATAATAATTTAAAATAAGATCAGTATGGCTATTTTTATGTACACTAAGTACTAATATTAGACAGATATGTTAGGAAGTAGGAAATTTAACAGACTCGTTAGATTTGAACTAATTGCACAGGTGGTTAACACATTATTGGTACTTATTATTGTCGATTAGCAAAAACAGGACTTGATTTGAAATAAGTACGGGCTAGCGTTTTGGTGAGTACTTAACATCTATGGCTGTCTTGCTGAGCACCTTTTTCCTCCTTTACCACGCTCGGACAGAAAAATGAGTGTGTGGTGAGACAATTCCCACTCATGTGTAAAGCCTTTCAGTCAGGTTGTTAAGGACTAGTTAGTCCTACACCTGAGTGGCTAAATTTAAAAATAGTCTGTGAGTACATACAAGCCTGGGGGATGAGGCTCTCTTTCCTTCCCCAGGAGTAATTAAAAATCACGCGGTGCGTTATTAAACCAGTGATACATGCTCCATTAGAGCGAAAATCACTTTAATTCAAGTAAGCAAGCAAGCAAGTTCGGGTACCGTCTCTAGCACTCTTGATGACACCAACTGTCTGGGTTATTTTCTTTCTTGCAAGCCCATATGTTCCACTTCTGTTTGTGATAATAACTTGTGATACTTCACATTTCCTAAAGTGGAAATCTTTACAAGCCGTACAAAATACAAAACTTATATGACTTTGGCTTTTGACACTTGCACAGACTCTTCACTTTATAAGTGTCACGAGAAAATTGTATATCCAAGTTTTTACAATTTTCAAAAACACGCACACACTTGCAGCTTGACCAGAAATATGTACATCTTGTTTTGTGGATAAGTCACAGACAAGTCCAAGCATATATAGGTGGTTATGAGCGTTAGGAATATCCCCTCATTTTTTCAGAAATATCAAAGCTTGTATGTGCATTTTCCCTTTTCCACTCTATATTAGTGCTTAGATTTGTTCCAAAAAAAAGAAAAAAGAAACGAAATAATTTTGAAGAAAAAAAAACAACTGAATTTTGAATTCAGGTTTCTTTCTGTTTATAATTTTTTTTCAAGTTGATGGTGCATGACAGAGTACATTCGCCTACCTTTCCAAAGTGAGAGGCATTTCTTCACATGTCATTGCCTTTGTTAAATTCGGTTTCATTGGTTAGTTATCGTTAATCTTTAATTTTTTTCATGCATTTCTTTTTGATAGAAGATTTAAGGCTTTCTATTGTTGTAACGGTATTTATGTTGTTTAGTCTGTTGATGAAATTATCTATAGCAAAGTGCTTAAGATTTTTCAGCTTTTTTTATTATTTCAAGCCCTACAAAAGGAGACCAAGTTTGTGTTCAAAGACGATTGAAACTCTAAATTACACAGGCGTGAAGGAAAAACATCGTTGTGTTTAATCTAATCATGCTTGCCGTATCTCTTTGTGTTTTAGAGGTCATATTTCTTCTTAAGTAAATACATGCATCAATAGGCAGACAGATTGGGTCATCATCCTTGAGTTTCACTGTACTTTCGGTTCTTTACTTCATACAAACCCCAAATTTATTGGTTTGAAAAAAAAAAGATAACATGCCCCTCAATACTGTAACACGTCTGTTCTGATTCTACCGATGTGAGTGTGAGTGTTTATGTCGAAATGTTTAAGTGAGATATAAAAAAATGGTCAGCTTGAAAACGCGAACCAATACTGTGACGCTCAGTATTTTGATGTGGTAAGAGGAAATGGTACAACACACACACACACAAAGAGGGCTTGTAAGTTCACATTTCAGTGTCTGCACTGTAATGGTAACAACGCAAGAACATAGGGATTATTATGCCACACAGTCCTAGAACAAAACAATGCATCACCGTTGTAAGCCATTTCATTGGCTATACTTATTTTCTTACCGCGTTCGCTTCGAATTGACTTGAGTAGCTATTCAGACAGTGACGAGAATGGCCATGCTTTACTGGGTCTATCCTATAGGCGATTTATATAAAAAAAATATTTTTAAAAATTAAACTAATGCACGAACAATCGTACCATGGGCGATCCCATGGAAATTGTGTCCGTCTTATTGCAAAATACATCAACATTTAATTTAACCGTGCAGATCGCTAAATAAACCTCTGATCATACACATTTTGAAAAGTGTTGTGTGACACGGATCGCCATTGTCGTTTGGTGTCTGCTTTCTTCTTCGAAAAGAGATCGTTTCGTCTTGACTATAAAAATTTAATTTGACTAAGTTTTACGCACTACTTGAACTCATACATTTACGTTGTAGGTGTAAGCCGTCGTTCTCAGTTTTCTGGAAGTTCGTTTTTGCGTTTCTCAGATGTGATACTATTTTTTATGGACCGAACGAAATTTCTTTTGGCGTGAATCAGGACTCGTGGTTTTGTGGCAGAAATGGAGAGCATTGATTAAAGCCCAGTTATGTCGTCTTCGAAATCGCTGACACGGATTTGAACTAACACTTCAGGTTTTGTGTGAGGCGATACGGTACATCATTGCCTTTTACTTCCTCAATGAAATCGTTTCATCTTATTGCAAAATTACATTTGACTAGGTTTCATACGCAGCAGGTCTCTGTATATAAGGAGAGTGTCTTAGCGTCAGAGTATTCATTCCGCTCTCAAACGATCAAAGATGGAAGAGTCAGCACAGATCGACCTGCTGGTCAAATATTTGCTAAAAGTCATACGAAAGCATAATTCACATGCGAAAGTGGCAACAAAACTTACTCTTTTGGTCGTTGATTTGATGAGAGTCATACGAAAGTGTATAAGTGCTAATGAAGTTTGCTATATCTGCAAAGGTAAATGGGTATTTGTCTCCAGAATACCTGCTTCGTCTAAGAAAGAGAGACAAAAGTCAAGATACCGAATATCGTTGTCAGGAGAAAGGACACTGGAATTCAGAGTGCCCTACGAGAAAAGAGAATAAACAAAAACAAGACGAAACAGAGAAGAGGGATTCAGAAGAAGAAGAAATTGAAGATAATGAAGAACTTGTGCCAGTAAAGACATGGAAATGGAAAAATTGACAATGTGAGCCGATGCGTTGGCCCTGATGTGAAATTTCATACTACCTTCTAAAAGAGAATAGACCAGAAAGAACACGTAAGTGTCTCTTGGTCTTGACATTGTATAATAAGGATGGCGTGTTTTGTTTTCTACTCACACTTTATGAAATTGTGCCCTTTCACCTATCTCTATCCCTCTGGATCATGTTTTAGTTAGAATTGAAATGGAAGGATGTTTTCCTTCACGCACGCTCTTTAGGCATGCAAGTCGGTAAACAATAGTCAGTCTATTCCTCCATTATTTTGTGTCTTGATGTTTCCTAAATCACACACTGATGCCATAAAATAACGGGTTAAATGGGTTTTGTAGTGTTGGGAGTGGGGATGGGGTGGGGTGTAGGTGTTTGGCAGAGTTGGTCATTGCAGGTGAGGGCTTAGGTGCTTTCAAAAAACTTTTACTTCTTCACTCTGTGTTGATAGTATATTTGGGGTTTGTATGCGTTCGCGTACGTTTGTGTGGATAGTTTATTTGGGGTTTGTATCATCTCCCTTCTGTGTTGATAGTATATTTGGGGTTTGTATGCGTTCGCGTACGTTTGTGTGGATAGTTTATTTGGGGTTTGTATCATCTCCCTTCTGTGTTGATAGTATATTTGGGGTTTGTTTTTTCCTCTTCCCTCTGTATGTGTGTGTGTGTGTATGTGTGTATGTGTGTGTGTGTGTCTGCGCGCGTACGTTGTGTGGGTGTGTGTATTGGTCTCTGTTTGTCCGTATAAAACTCACTTTATCCCTATCAGATACACTCTACCTACCTACCTGCAGTAGCGTGCATTCAGGTCAGCCACTTGCAACACTGTTGATATTTATCCCTAGTGTTCAGTACAGTGACGTCACTGACGCTGGAAATTTCGAGACTATAAATATCGACTTGGGGATTTCCACATTTTGTAGCTATACATATATACTAGAATTCATAAACAGGAACGTCACTCAAGCTGAGGCTATAAAAAGATAGTGGGATTTTCCAAAGGAAAAACCCACAAGTTGGAGCTATAAATAGATAGTGGGATTTCATAGGAATTTCAGCTGATTATAGATACATAGGTATTTATCGACGATCGTCACAAAATGGAACGAAAAAATTGAAAAAGAAGAAGAAAATGAGAAGAGGAAGAAAGAAGAGGAGGAGGAAGAGAAGAAAGAAGAGGAGGAGAGAAAAAGAAGAAAAAGAGTGTACGAGATAAAATAAGAACTTGGTGGAGAAAAAGAAGAAATTAGAAGAAGAAGAAGAAAACCCAAAGGCCCTTTTCAGGGCCAGCCATATATCTCGAAAGGAGATAGCCTTTATAATTGCCTACCCTTTTTTTTAAAAAAAAAAATCCCATGTTAATTTCCCTTGACGCTAATCAGACCCAAGATTTTTTCTCCATGTTAATTTCCCTTGTCGCTAATCGGACCCACGATTTTTTTTTTCTCCATGTTAAATTTCCCTTGTCGCTAGACAGACCCACGATATTTTTTCTCCATGTTAATTTCCCTTGTCGCTAATCGGACCCACGATTTTTCTCCATGTTAAATTTCCCTTGTCGCTAATCGGACCCAAGGGTCTCTGTAATGCTAATTCCCATTGTCGCTAATCCTACCCCTTTCACTACTAACAACCTTTTCTAGGATTTTTTATATGAATGGGAGATTAGAAACTGGGCGGTAGTTCTTTAAATCGTTATGGTCTAGTGTTGGTTTCTTCAGCAGAGGCTTTACAATGGCAGTTTTGAAAAATGATGGGAATTCCCCGGATGAGAGAGAGGTATTAATAACATCAGTTAGTGAAGGCAATACTGGATCTAAGCACTCAAGCAGCAGTGATGATGGAATTGGATCAAGTTCACATGACTTGGTGTACTCTTCAGCAGGATTGTATGTACGAAATCCATAGAGACAGGTTGAAATGCCGCTAATAGTTGCCGCTCAAATTCTGTATCCCAACTGTATGGTGACGACGAGTCAATTGACATTGTGGTGTCAAGCTTATCTCTAATGGTTTGTACTTTGTCACAGAGGAAATTTGCAAACATGCCCAGAAGCAAACTTAGAGAATTATTTAAAAGAAAATATGTCGGCTGCAAAAGATAATTTTATATGTGCATGGCTGTCTTTTTCTAGTCTTCTTGGTTTAAACCGCGCTGTTTGAATGTTCTAAGGCGACGTATCCGGTAAGATTCCTTTTCTTTCCTGGTTTCGGAACTCCCATTGGGGTTGTGAGCAATTGTAATAAGTGTTATATCACTGAAAGTGAGTCCAGGGGAGGAGAAGTGTTCTGCGACCGGGCTTCTTTAGAGCTTCTCTGTCATCCAACAGATATATAAAGCGTGATCTTTTTGTGTAGCTTTTCAGTTTCTCCGACATAATGAAGGATACAGATCTTACATGTGATGGGATAAACGACATTCTCTGTTTTGCACGTTTAGTTCGGACCATGTACCTTTAGTTTTCCTCTAGTCACTGTGCTAGAAAATGTCCTGGTCTCTATCGTATGTTCACAGGTTTTTCACCTTTTATCGCCACAGGGGCCAGATTGATTAGGGTGAATTGAATTGAAACCGCGTCCCGACAAGATTGAAAAGAAATACTGGCAGCAGTATCACCATTTTGCTACACTTACAAACAACAGAGTAGCACGGTTACAATGAATGGCGGCAGCATCTAATTTTTAGAACAATTGCGGAAGTTGTCTGAATTAGAGGAAACTTATAGAGTTCATTTTTAGCAGAGCTAAGACAATGAATTACATTGACTTGTTTCTCGGTATTTATATTGATCTAAATGAATCTACTCACCCCGATACATCGACTAACCCAGAAAATGTGGGAAACATTGAACAGCCACGAAAACAGGCAAATTTTCATTGAATTTATGATACGTGTATATAGTACTATATAAACAACATGGCTGTGCCGCGTGCCTTCTGCAAGGCATCGACTGTGTTCGTTATGCTCAATAGATGCCAACGTAAAGTAATACACATATTCTCTCAATCCAGTACATCTCTAGGTGTACCAAAGATTGTGGATGACGTGCATTTTGGGTGAAAAAGAAGTCTGTCGATTTTGTGGTTGAAATGTCAAAGGTCATGATGACCTCACTAAAAGAAGAAAATTGGTTTTGCATAATCATCTTAAGTTTTACACCAAGAACCTTGACCAAAGTTTGGAAACCGTTTAAAATGACATCATAGAAGAGGCTTATTGATTCTGGGATAAAAAGGTCAAAGTTATTGTACCTCAAAGTAAAATGTGTTTCTCAGAATAAATTTTTTTACCACAGTAATTTCATTGACCAATCTTTGTGGATGGCTTTACACTTTGGGGAATAAAAACCTATTGATATCGGGTCAAAGGTCGTAAGTCGTAAGTAAATAACGGTAAAACTAGTAGTCAATAATATCCAGAGTTAACTATACCATACCAGTCAGACCGCTCAGGTGGCCCAGTGGTTAGAGCGTCCGCCTCGGATGCGGGAGGTCGCCGGTTCGAACCCTGGCCGAGTCATACCAAAGACTTATTAAAAATGGTACTTACAGCTGTCTCGCTTGGCGCTCAGCATTAAGAGGTTAGTGTTAGCACTGGTCACCTGGTGTCAGGAAAATGTGACTGGGTGGCACATCATGCTACATGTTTGCATGTCTGCATGATGTCCCAGTGCTAGATATCACTATAAACTGCAGACATCGTAGCGATATGACTGATTTTTTTTAAAAAAAAGTTACTTTAAAAATCCAAAACACACACACACACACACACACACACACACACACTGCGGATTATTAATCACGGGAAAGGGGTATTTAAATGAACTTAATTTAGAATAAATCTATTGAATTTTACTGGGAACAAATTTACCGATGCACCGTTTGTTGTCTGCTGTTGGAAAGAAGAGTTCGTGCATGTTTTAAGAACCTTGCGCAACACAGGGCAGGACATGTAAAAGTAGACTCAAGCAAATAATAAATGGGTGGATCCAAAAGGGACAAAAAAGATAAAGGTTATCTTTCCATAGTCATTGCTTAACCCTTTGGGTGTTCTAAGTTCGGGGATGCAGTTTAATATGACATGCAATTACAGAAAACGTTCAGTGTTCAAAATACACAACTGTCCATTAAACTTAATGTAAACACATTTTTATTTATGAGTAGATGGACAGTACCTGGTAGAGGGTTTTATAATCAGACCCACAGAGGTGAAGAATAAATACTTTATTTACGTTTAGATTTTTGTTTTCGTTTTTGAACCGCAAATGAAGCGGAGATGCTCGCAATTTGTTACCTGTCATACATGTGTGTCACAGGCACTTGATTCTGGGGTAAACTAATGTGTACACTCACTATGTTATATAATGAGTGTACACATTAGTTTACCCCATAATCAAGTGCCTGTGATGTGCGTATACCATGTTTTCATCAATTAAAAGTTGCACAGATGCCTCCATGATGTCAAGGTTCATTGCTGGCAGATGTCAGCAGTGCTCTTTGCCTTGTGAGAACCAAGATAAAGCTGAAACTTTGGGCAACATATATCACACATCAACAGCAAAAAGCATTTGACATCACAAAGTTTTGCTCAACAAGGATAAAGAATTTACCATTGAGGTTAAAAATTGTTATAAGCCAGTGGGGAAGACCATAACACAATTGAAGTATACAATTGAAAGTACATGGTTGTTGTTGTTGTTGTAGGGTTTAACGCCGTTTTTCAGCACACGATAGGCTATACATGGTGGCCAGTATTAATGGTGGAGGAAGAACCCAGGAATACCCTGGAAAGAACCACCGACCCACAAGAAGCTACTGGCAAGCTTTCTCACATACCCACATTGGCTGAATCTGAGATTCGGACCCATGCAGACAGTGGTGAGATGGCAGTGATCCGTAATGGAGAGAACTTTAGATCACTCGGCCACTCGGGGCCCCCGAAAGTACATGGACTTACATACTCTGAAGCAGAACTGGCAAATGAGGCAGAACAAGCAGCAGCAGAGGGTCAACTGAACATGGTATACACTTTTATAAAACACCATTTTGGTCAAGGATCCAGCCAATCCATGCCAGTTAAAGCTAAAAAGGAAGAATGATAACAACGCAAAGGGAGCAGGCTGTGAAATGGAACCAACATTACAGCCGGAGCCTGATAGGCCAGCAGACCTGCCACCATCAGATAACGTTAATGTCATTTACAATAGACCCACAACCATCAGATAATGTTAATGACATTAACAGCAGACCTGCCACCCTCAGATAATGCTAATGACATTAACAGCAGACCCACGACCATCAGATAACATTAATGACATTGACATCAGACCCACGACTATCAGATAACATTAATGACATTAACAGCAGACCTGCCACCCTCAGATAATGCTAATGACATTAACAGCAGACCCATGACCATTAGATGACGTTAATGACATTGACAACAAACCTGCCACCCTCAGATAATGCTACTGACATTAACAGCAGACCCACGACCATTAGATGACGTTAATGACATTGACAACAGACCTGCCACTCTCAGATAATGCTAATGACATTAACAGCAGACCTGCCACCATCAGATAACACTAATGACATTACCAGTAGACCCATGACCATCAGATAACATTAATGACATTGACAGCAGACCCATGACCATCAGATAACGTTAATGACATTAACAGTAGACCCACGACCATCAGATGACGTTAATGACATTGACAGCAGACTCATGACCATTAGATGACATTAATGACATTAACAGTAGACCCACGACCATTAGATGACGTTAATGACATTAACAGTAGACCCATGACCATCAGATAATGTTAATGACATTAACAGCAGACCCACGACCATCAGATAACGTTAGCAACATTGATATCAGTTCACCTGCTCAAGCAGAGGTCCAAGCAGTCATCAAAGAGCAGCAATGCGCCTGGGATTGATTCCCTACAAGCCAAGTTGCTGAAAGTTGATACTGTAGTATCATCTATTTTCGTTGGGCTCAATTTTCATGCTTTTGTATTTTAAAAAAGGCATTTTCTTGGGTATTAAAAAATTTGTTTTTGCCTGTCAAAGTTTGCATATTAGTAGGTAGTTAATTTTATGGTTCAACCTCTACAAATACCTAAAATAAAGAATACAAAAGAATAAAACTATGCTGATACAAAAGGCATTCACTTTAATGTTTAAAACAATACTACCACCCGTATGAGCACAAATCAAAGACCTGGCAAGTTCAATACTTACAATGTGTTTTTGACCAAGTGAATAACATTAGTTGAAGCCGACACAGCCAACAACAGTAAAACAATACTTCCATCTCTATCAGCACATTTAAAACACCTGTCAAGATTAATCACTTTTGCCATGTTTTCGTGTGAGTGCTCAGCATCAACGGAAGCCAACGCAGCCAACAACACTAGGCCAATCGATTATTAAAGTACATATGAATGATCTCTTACTTGAACTACTGTCCATCACATTGCACCATCAGTACTTTCTGACAATATTGATGTTAACACAGTGGCTTAAGAGTGGTAAAATTCAACTTAGACCCCCCCCCGCACTGAATTGATAAATGCAGCTTATGCGACAATGAGTGAAAAATCAGACCTAAGTATCAGTGGTTTCAAGAAAGCTGGACTTGTTTAATTCAGCAATTTGGGGATTATTTACCTGAGAAGCATTTGTGAGTACCATGAGACTTGATTGACATGATGTTGATACAGGTACTTTGTCCAAAAATCACGATGTTGATACTGTGGCTATGTCCAAAAATATGTGAAGTGTGAGCTTTAATACTTTGCTGTAATTAGTGTATATACACAGTGTTTCATTAATAATTGTGTTTCAAGAAATAGTTATAGTATTTTACAGGATTGTTGTTCTTTTGAATTAAAAATGCATGGATAAAATGAAATGTGGTTTCAGAAGGATTTAAATGTTTCAACAACAGTTGTACTGTAATGAAAGATTGATTTGAATAAGTATTAAACTTAATTTTCATACACTGTTATTTTGTATTATTTTTTCATTCATTTTCAGTATTACTATTGTTTGAATACCTTATGCTTTTTCTCTATTTTCTCTCTATCCTTACTTTCCTCACATATTGATTTAAGGCATTGAGTGTAAAAGTACAGCTATCAGATACCTTATTGAACGTGTGCATTGAAACAATATAAAATTATTTATGATTCTTGTTTCAAAAGGTTAAAATAAAAAGTAAACACATGTAAAGCTAATATTTAATTACCAGATTACAGTATTGACCTTGATTTATCAAATACTAGTAGCTGATTTAATCTCTAGGAATGAAACACTTTAAGAAAATGGGGGGGGGGGCATCATCCTACGTGGCTCATTTTTCGTTGGGTATTTAAATTAGTGGTTCGAGGCAACAACAAAAACCATGAAAATTTGACCCCCATGAAAATTGATGATGCTACAGTATAACCACAAATGTGTTGACTGACCCCATTAGAAAGATATGGAAAATGATGTCATCCCACAGAACTGGTGCCAAGGCCTCATTGTCAAGCCACCAAAAAAAGGTGACCTCAGCAATTTTGGACAGCTGGTGAGGGATAAGACTCTTTCCATCTCCAGCAAACTCTTCTTCAGAATTCTTCTGCAAAGGATTGATACAGCCATAGATGACAAACTTGGTTGGGAATAAGCAGGGTTCTGCAAAGTAAGAGGATGCATAGATCAGATATTTGCTGTACACAACATCATAGAGCAGTGCCTTGAGTTTAATGTTCCCCTTTACATCATTTTCATTGACTTCAAAAAGGCATTTGACATTGTTCATGGCAAGAGTTTATGGAAGATTCTTAGAGTCAGTGGAATACCACCCAAGATGGTGAAATTCATTGGGAAGTTTATGAACTCCTTGAATGCAGCATTATCATTATTGACACTTTTGAGTGAAACCTGGTGTTAGGCAAGGTTGCATCCTCCTTCTGATTCTGTTGCTCATCACCATCGCCTGGATTATGTGTTAAACAACATCTGACCATGCCAGAGCGATCCAGTGGACACGCTTCTTACAGCTTGAAGATCTGGACTTTGCTGATGATCTGGCTGTCATTTCATCAAGGCACTCTCATCTTCAGTAGAAATTTGACACTCAGCAAATAGTATCAATAGATTGTCTTGAATTCAGTACAAAGAAAACCCCAAGAGTTGTGCACAAATGCTGCAGCTACTTTCCTCCATTTA
The DNA here is from genome assembly GCA_028554795.2 of Sinohyriopsis cumingii. Classification (NCBI taxonomy): domain Eukaryota; kingdom Metazoa; phylum Mollusca; class Bivalvia; order Unionida; family Unionidae; genus Sinohyriopsis; species Sinohyriopsis cumingii. The sequence continues at coordinate 99,501,309 of CM068839.1, forward strand.
TCATTGACGGAGAGGCGCTTGAGTTTTTAGAGGGCTTTGCCTACCTGGATAGCCTAATTAACAATGATAACGGTGCCACAAAGGACATCAAGGCTAGGTTAAATAAAGCCAGAGTGCTGTCAGCAGACTCTACCTTATATGGAAATCAAGACAACATAGCCTCAAGACAAAGATCCGACTTAACAACAGCAACATAAAGTTGGTACTCTTGTATGGCTCCATGAGTTGGAGAGTAGTGCTGATAGACGGATTAGCAAAGTAGATTCATTCCACATTAGTTGACTTCATAAGATCTGCAACATCTAATGGCCAAACAAAATCTTCAGTGTGAACCTGTATGAAAAAACAGAATGCAACAGCATTTCCCCGGAGATTAGGATGTGCAGGATCATAACTAATATTAGAATTTTTTAAAATATTTGACTGATGTGAGAAATTAAAACCTTAGCCTCTGAAGCAGAACTGGTTTTAGTCTGGTTTCACTATTGGTAGATATTTTTGTCATCCAGCCTTGAAAAATTGCAGCTGGAAAAATTTCGTAATAAGAGTAATGGCAGCCAAATGTGTGTTGAATTGCAGAGCAATGTTAGTCACAAGCAACATCCCATGTTAAGATATGAAGGTAATTGTTAAGAGCCAAAACTCTATCCAAATTGAATTTGATTTAAGATGTTGGCTATATCATGCTATGGAAAAAATCTAAGCTAAGTGCCTTTCCCAAGGAAACACGGAGGCAGTTTACCAGGGCAGCTATCAAACCCACAACACTCTTCAAACTGAGCTACTACAACCCTCTCCCCCAGGTGATGAGATACAATGCTTCTAGTTCTGTGAGACTCTTGAAACACCTATGGAAATATGCAGTTAATTGTGAAGGGTGATGGCCAAATCCCAAAATGGACAATATTCATCAGAATGTGTTGGACGCTATTAGAACTATGATATTCAGAATGATCTACTGTAGTGAAATTGTAAATTTGATGGGACATGAGCAACAAATCCACTAAAATTGTACCTAAACAGATGAAACTTAAAAACACGTCTAAATGTAATAGGCAGTTCACCTACCCAATCAGATTAAAATCAAGATCTTATAATAATTTGATCTCATACCTGTCAGTCTGTCTTTTCTTTTCAGAAAGAATGGGACACAGTTGATGAAAATAAGAAATTGGTGTAGAAAGTTCAGAATTTATCTTAGTCAAAATATGTTTTTGTATAGATGTATTTTCATATTATATGGTTCACACTGGTGAAATACTAATAAATCTGTAGTAAAAATAGTTAAATTTGGTTTTATTTTTCTTCACCACAGTACTTGTATAACCTAAAAGGGCAGTGTTGAAAATTAGTCATATTTTACAGGTAAAAACTGGCAAATACTGGTGTACTGCACTTTCTAATAGATCTCCTGATGGTAGTCTATGATGTTTGTACTTAAGTACTTTGTTTTGTTTTAATGACGTTTTTCCTTAAATAATCTGTAGTATTTATTGCAGATGAAAGGAAGACCAAACGAGTGAGATTACAGGAGCAAGAGAAGGACGACGATGATGATGCATCACAAGATACAGAAGCAGCAGGTAACATTACAGTACATCTCAGATTGACAAGTTTAAAGTATAACTGGTAGAATTTCAAACACATAAATCGAGGTTCCTATGGTCTTTGAAGGTCTTTGACAGTTTGGGAAAAATGAGGTAGCATTTTCAAAGCCTTGAAAGTTTGAAAATTGAAATAAACCCAGACATTTTAATTTCTTTCCATAATCGCAAATAAAATTGTCCATGGTTGCTAGATTCAGATGTAGTCGAGTTTACCTGGTTTCTTTCTTTTGATGACCCATTCAGTTTCATTGCTGCTGCAATAACGAACGAGCATTTGAATTTCATCAATAAACAATATTGTAGTATTTTGCATTTATTATTTTCTCATATAACATAACTTGTGTACAAAATGTTAGCAAAAATCGGTCTTGGAAATCTATGTTTGTGGTCTTTGAAAGCTTGGGAAAAGTCTTTGAATTTATCATTCAGAATTCTGTATGTACCCTGTCACAGTGACCTGCATTTCATTCTGTAATGACTTTGCAAGGAATTTGGATATGTAAAGTTTTACTTTATTGGTACTAGTTAGTAACATTAGTGTTTGATTATTTAGGTTGACCAGAGGTATATCATTTTTTGAAAGATGTGTCCAAATGAGAAAAATGAGCTTGAAAATTGGGACTTGAATTCTATGCTTTTCTAAATATTGAAGGATAGTTAGGGCTGTTCCATACCTGGGATCCAGGGGAAGGCACTTTAAATATGGAGTAGTCATCCATAGATTAGATACACCTGACAGGAATATCCTTGGACCTAAGGGCCTGGGTACTTTATGGAGCAATCAGCTGCATGGACATGTGTTTAGATCCCTTCGGATCCCTGGATTGCAGCATATTTTGATAGGGTTCTTTGTGGGTTTTTTTATTTTATATGTAATAAAATTATACCTCATAAAAGGCTTTTCCTGCACATTAAGACCTTTTCAAACAGTGATTGGTTGATTGGCCCCACCCATTTGTACATGAACAGATGTCAGAACAAGTATCTGATAAGAACCTAATCAGATTTAGTAATAACTTATCAGTGATGGATAAGTGCAAGTACAAGGGAGGGGATTATCAAGGATCTTTGGATGTTGTTTGGTTTTCAAAAGATTTAATTAATAAAATTTACCACTATCTTTATACAGGTTTTTGTATTTACTGCTTTTTTTTATTAGCTACTGGTGACAGACCTGAAGATCTTATGGGATTATCTGTTGCTTGTCAGTCTTCCATTTTTATTAGCTACTGGTGACAGACCTGAAGATCTTATGGGATTATCTGTTGCTTGTCAGTCTTCCATTTGTAATCATTAAGCGTCCTAAACTACTGTGAGGATTATCTTGAAACTTTACACACACATTCATCCCATAGTCTAATTAGCCCTAAATGAAAATGGTGCTGATCTGAAGTTACACACCCATTCATCCCATAGTCTGATTAGCCCTAAATGAAAATGGTGCTGATCTGAAGTTACACACACATTCATCCCATAGTCTGATTAGCCCTAAATGAAAATGGTGCTGATCTGAAGTTACACACCCATTCATCCCATAGTCTGATTAGCCCTAAATGAAAATGGTGCTGATCTGAAGTTACACACACATTCATCCCATAGTCTAATTAGCCCTAAATGAAAATGGTGCTGATCTGAAGTTACACACCCATTCATCCCATAGTCTGATTAGCCCTAAATGAAAATGGTGCTGATCTGAAGTTACACACACATTCATCCCATAGTCTAATTAGTCCTAAATGAAAATGGTGTTGATATGAAGTTTAGTATTGCCATATCAACATGGTGTTTTCACTAAAAGACACCTTATGATGTTTAGTTGGTCCTAATATGAATGGTGCTGATCTGATGTCTAATATGGCTGCCATTGCAGCCTTCATGAAAATATTGTTACATAACCTCCTGAATGGGTTATCATACCATCCTATTTTTTTTATACAGAAAGTCTCCTTATGATGTTTAGTTGTCCTAAATGAAAATGGTACCAATCTGACATCCAATATAGCACCATGGTGGCCATCTTGCAAATCTCGTTATTACTGCTCCTCCAACATGGATGGTCATATCTAAGGCATAACCGACTTTTGATCCGGAAATCGGATTCCACCGGATAGTATGAACTTCCGATTAATCGGAGTCGGACAAGGTAGGAACGACCGATTCGGATAATAAAAATAATAAAGTTGAATTTCTATAGCACCGTGTCTAACACTGCGTGTCATTCGATAGTGCGTTAATAAAGTTAAATAAGAAGTCAGAAAAGTCCAATATGGTCAACACAATGGGGTGAAACGATAATACTTGAGTTAGACCGAAAGATTTAAATTTATTAAAATATATAATACAGTCCTACCCGTTTATGTCAACATCCTCAATAATGAAGGCATAATATTGAATACATTGACACATGCTAATGAGGTATTAAAAGAAAATAATTCTTACAATCGTAAATATAAATAAAGTTAATAAGGAAACTTTCACAGCACAATAAACTTGTTTCAATCACCGATCACTTTGGAAAATGCAAGAATCGATCAGATTTCATTGCTTTTATTTAAGTCGCCGCAAGAGGCCAACTTTATAGGACCAAACAAAAGCCTGTTTTATTTTTATTTGACCGCGACATTAAAGCATGGCGGCAAGATCAACTAATTGTTGAACAAAGAATGGGTCGGCACTGTAGCTTTGAACTTCGTTGCATTTTGCTATAGTCCTGCCATATCCTTCCCCTTGTGACATCGGTGTGATATGCAAAACGTGTGTAACACGGTTTAAAAAGTTAATTTGAAAAACCTTTTAATTTAGCATTTCCGATTAATTGAATCGTATCCAGAATCGGAAAAATTTCATGCCCAAAATCCGGAATCGGAAATCATAGAAAAATGCTAATCGGTTATGCCCTAGTCATATCATTGTGGTATTTTCATATAGACTTCTTATGTTGTCTAGCTGGTGCTAAATAGTGATGGTGCAGATCTGACATGGTTACAGTGGCAGCCATCTTAAAAAAGTCTTGTTATTGCATCTTACATGAAAATGGTGACATCCAATATGGATGCCACAATGTCTTAAAAATCTAGTTGTCTCTACTTCCCCTCAATAGATTATCATTACATGATGGGGTTTTCACTCAAAGACTTCTGTTTTACCTAAAGTGAAAATGGTGTCATGCTGACATTCAGTATGTGCACAACAGCAACTAATCTGAAAACATTTGAATTGCTGAAAAATATCCGAGATGGTTTCAGCATTTGATAGATAAAAGGAATAGATGTCTATCCTCAGTACCTGGAAATTCTTTTTGCCCTGTTTAGTCGCATGAACAAGTTATTGTCCATTAAGTTTTATTTCAATCCTAATTTTTAAACACTGTGTTAGCATTAGGCCTACAGGAAATGAATGCTTGTAATCATCCAGTCATCATCAGTTAAGTTCAAGATAGTGGTATGAATATGTGCCATGATTACATGTCATACAAAAAACTATTTTTTTTACTCCCAAAAGACCTGATTTGGTTGTGTTTGAAAATATATAATTCTCAGTACTTTTCAGGATGGGGTGGGGGTGGGGACACTACTTCACTTTATTCTCATAACATGTTGTATGTATAAACATCAAACAGTCCTGCTTAGAACTTATGTAAAACTATACTTAGGGTACTTTAAAATGCTAATTGTCTTAGAGGCAATTAAAAGGCATGATTTTCAGGCATAAAGAGCCACCTTTTCACTTAGTACTTAATTGGCTGATGATAACTAGGGCAATGTGAAGACTGCTAGGCTAATTTGTGTAGGTAAAGTTTACCAAGTGGAACAACCCAATTAATTTCAGATTGTAGGTAACTCAAGGAGACGTGTAGGACAACATGAGTTATTATACATCATTGCCTTGAGTGAGAATATGTAATCCATCTGTATTAAAGATTATTGGCAAGTTTGTGAACATCAGCAACATTTCTTGGAAGTTGCATTTTTCTTCATATATACAGCAAAAAGCATGATTATTTCAGTTGTCGGAATAGTGTTCAAGCGTGATTCATTTTTGAAAGCAAAATGTCAGAACGCATTTCCTTTAATTCAGGAAGCACCATTCTATCAGCAAGACAAGCATATCCCAGCAAAACTAGGTTTCAGAATTTCTGGTTGTCTGAGTTTGACTTTGTGAATCATAGGAGCAAGGGGGAGCATTTAAGTTTTTGCACATGCTATAAACTGCATGTTGTGATAAGTCATTCTGGAGTATACATTGTCTGTCAAAATAGCAACATTACCTGTCTGTGATAAGTCATTCTGGAGTATACAATGTCTGTCAAAATAGCAACATTTCCTGTCTGTGATAAGTCATTCTGGAGTATACAATGTCTGTCAAAATAGCAGCATCACCTGTCTGTGATAAGTCATTCTGGAGTATACAATGTCTGTCAAAATAGCAGCATCACCTGTCTGTAACACTAGGACAAACAATTTTGACATACTGAATTGAACATTCAGATCAATTATTGTTCATTGTCTTAATTTTGTTAAAATGTGAACTATTAATTGACCCATGCTTTTTGGTTACGAAGAGATATTCCCATTGTTGGTCAAATTCAGTAGAGATATTCCATTGTTAGTCAGATTGGGTAGAGATATTCCTTTGGTGATCTGATTGGGTAGAAATATTGCCTTGGTTGTCAGATTGCATAGAGATATTCCCTTGGTGGTCAGATTGCATAGAGATATTCCCTTGGTGGTCAGATTGGGTAGAGATATTCCTGTGGTGGTCAGATTGGGTAGAGATATTCCTTTGGTGATCACATTGGGTTAAGATATTCCCTTGGTGGTCAGATTGTATAGAGATATTCCATTGTTAGTCAGATTGGGTAGAGATATTCCTGTGGTGGTCAGATTGGGTAGAGATATTCCTTTGGTGATCACATTGGGTTAAGATATTCCCTTGGTGGTCAGATTGCATAGAGATATTCCCTTGGTGGTCAGATTGGGTAGAAATATTCCCTTGGTTGTCAGATTGCATAGAGATATTCCCTTGTTGGTCATATTGCAAGGAGATATTCCCTTGGTGGTCAGATTGGGTAGAGATATTCCCTTTATGATCTTACTGGGTAGAGATATTCCCTTGTTGGTCAGATTGCATAGAGATATTCCCTTGGTGGTCAGATTGCATAGAGATATTCCCTTGGTGGTCAGATTGCATAGATATATTCCCTTGGTGGTCAGATTGCATAGAGATATTCCCTTGTTGGTCATATTGCAAAGAGATATTCCCTTGGTGGTCAGATTGTATAGAGATGTTCCCTTGTTGGTCATATTGCATAGAGATATTCCCTTGGTTGTCAGATTGCATAGAGATATTACCTTGGTGGTCAGATTGCATAGAGATATTCCCTTGGTGGTCAGATTGGGTAGAGATATTCCCTGGGTGGACAGATAGGACTGTCTAATACCAAGAATCATAGATAGGACTGTCTAATACCAAGAATTACAGATCATACTCTCTAATACCAAGAATCACAGATAGAACTGTCTAATACCAAAAATCACAGGAAGGACTGTCTGATAGCAAGAATCATAGGAAGGACTGTCTGATACCAAGAATCACAGATCATACTCTCTAATACCAAGAATCACAGATTAGACTGTTTGATGCCAAGAATCACAGACTAGACTGTCTGATACCAAGAATCATTGATAGGACTGTCTAATACCAAGAATCATTGATATGACTGTCTAATACCAAGAATCACAGATCATGCTGTCTAGTACCAAGAATCACAGATAGAACTGTGTAATACCACAAATCACACTAAGGATTGTCTGATAGCAAGAATCATAGGAAGGACTGTCTGATACCAAGAATCACAGATCATGCTCTCTAATACCAAGAATCACAGATTAGACTGTTTGATACCAAGAATCACAGACTAGACTGTCTAATACCAAGAATCACAGATAGGACAATCTAATACCAAGAATCACAGATTGTCTCTGATGTGGAGAATCACAGATTGTACTGATATCAAGAATCACAGTTAAGACCGCCTGGTACCAAGAATCACAGATAGGACTGTCTAATACCAAGAATGAGCAACCACTGCACCAGTATGAAAATTTAATTTATGTTGCTTTTCAGAAATGGAACAGATAATTTCAGTTTCAACCATTTTCTTTACCATATGTCTGCCATTTTTTTTATCTGTCACATGAAGTGTTGTTACATCATTCACAAGTGCAACTCTAAAATATACAGATATTGTATCTGTATGTTTGCCCCTCCAATTTTTTAGATACACAGCCTATATATACATTAATTAGATACACAGCCTATATATACATTAATTAGATACACAGCCTATATATACATTAATTAGGTACACAGCCTATATATACATTAATTAGGTACACAGCCTATATACACATTAACCAGAACAAAATCTTTTGCATTAGAATGGTTCAGTTCACATACATCACAAATACAGACCAGTTTTCTTTGAACCTTTCACCATCTCACCAATGTGAACATAGAGAATCTAGGTTTGAACTCTGGCTGAGTCATAGCAAAGACTTATGAAAATGGTAATAACAGCTGCCTCACGAGGCACTTAGTATTAAAACATTAGTGTTAAGACTGGTTGGCCTGGTGTCAGGATAATGTGACTTGCCCCAATGCTAGACATCACTATAAACTGCTCACTGCAGACATCATAGCGATATGACTGAATTTTTTTTTAAAGCTACGTTAAAAATCCACCCCACCCACCACAGAATCTACCTCTCTGTGCAAATACTTTAGGAAAACATACATTGTTTTTGTTTTATACATAAAGTGTTAAAAATTGTATAAAATAGTTGTATTGTGTAAAGGGGTCTCAAACTCAAACCACCCTGAGGGCTGCATGAGTGCACTTTCAGTGGCCCAAGGGCACTACCACCTTTGTTCTCTCTCATGACACCTTCTGACAATAATCATTTTGCAGGCTGCAGGATACACTGTAGTGGGTTGGATGTGGCCCATGGGACACTTGTTTGATATCCCTTGTGTAAAGTATATATTGGGACATATTTAAGTTTTACACTTGAGCAGGGACTTCATAATTGGGTCTTGTGTCTCACATGATTTCCTTTGAACTCTCTATATTTGGAGCCAGGAGCCCCAGACTTCTGTTTTTCAAAATCAAGGGAAATCCCTGTATTAAGAATTTTGTATAATTATTATATGAACTTTTTTGATAAGATTATGCTGGAAGATTTTTAAAAAAATGGCCTAACTTGGCTACCATGTTTTTTTTTTAAATGGCCTATCTTGGCTACCATATATGGTTAAATTGAACAACTCTGGGAAAAGTTGAATAAATGCATGGCATACAAACTGCAGTAAATAGACTACTGGGAAAAGTTGAATAAATGCATGGCTTACAAACTGTAGTAAATAGAATACTGGGAAAAGTTGAATAAATGCATGGCATACAAACTAGTAAATAGAATACTGGGAAAAGTTGAATAAATACATGGCTTATAAACTGCAGTAAATAGAATACTGGGAAAAGTTGAATAAATGCATGGCATACAAAGTGCAGTAAATAGAATACTGGGAAAAGTTGAATAAATGCATGGCTTACAAAGTGCAATAAATAGAATACTGGGAAAAGTTGAATGAATGCATGGCATACATACTGCAGTAAATAGAATACTAGGAAAAGTTGAATAAATGCACAAGATCTGAGCTGCAAGGTCATTTGCTGGGTTAAACAGTCAGATACACTGGTTCCAAATTTTGCCAAATAAAATTATATTTTGTTTTAAATATAGTTTAATATAGTTTTAAATATAGTTTAATATATAATATAGTTTAATATAGGTTAAAATATAGATTAATGTATAATATAGTTTAATATAGGTTAAAATATAGTTTAATATATAATATAGTTTAATATATAATATAGTTTAATATAGTTTTAAATATAGTTCTTCATTTAAACCTGTGCCAAGTGAAGAATCACTTATATTTAAATCAGTTTGTTAATTATCACCATCCAAAGTATGAATGTTATGAACCTTTTATTTTAAATTTACTTTCATCCTTATATAGGGTCTGAGTGGATTTGGTTTTTCATTTCTCCTTCTCTCTTTAACCTAGTTGTCCCAGCCTCAGCCAGTAGGCAAGTCGATGAGAAGACATCATTAGATGATGAGTTTGGGGCCAAGGACTACCGCCGCATTCTAGACCTGAAACTTGATCACAAGTCCAGGCCCCTCTGGGTGGTCAGTATTGTTGTCATATATTATAGTTTATTTATGTTGTACATGTAGTTTTAAACAAAGGTCCATCAACGTTAACACATGTACACTAATCAGAAGTCAAGCTAGACTTGAATTTTAGGGAGAAGTGGGAGTAAAGCAATGTGTGTGTGTGTGTGTGTTTTTTTATTTGAATTATGGCATCAATTTCCCATCAAGCATATTTGCATTTGACGTTGATTTATTTTCAAGTAGAAAATTTCATGAGTTGTTTGTATACTATAAACACATTGGTATATGTATAAAAATTATTCATATGCAATATATATTTGCCACATGATTTAAAATAGAACAATAGAAGCTATACATTGTAATGAATTTTAGCCAAGTAACTAGATTACAGTATTGAAATTGCAGCTTAGTTAAAAATGCTTAACCAACTACCCTTTATCAAAAAAATTTTTTGCTTTCCAAAAGTTCAGTATAAAATGGTACCTAAAAAGATCTCTAAACTTGTTTGAAACAACTTTTTGCCATGTATATGTCTTCAGATCATACTGTTAGTCCTAATTTCTTTGATGCCGATGAAACTTTACCATAAATATTCATAGACAACACACTGAGGCATTAAAGTTGGTATAAGAATCAACTAGACCCTTCTTTGCAACAGAATCAAAACAGCCAGCATGTGAGTGCATCTATTTTTAGAAAGAGGGGTTTTCTTGATGTAACCACTCACTTTATAGCTTTGTTATAACAGTCCATTGATAGGATTGCAAATTTAAGGTTTTATTATTTGTCTACACACTTGTAGTAACATTAGGCATTGGTTAAATAGTATTTGCTTCACTGATTTTTTTTCTTCATATTTTTTGCTGAAATGAGGTAAGTCAGAAAAAAATTTGACCATACAGCGCTTCTCAGATTCCACAATGTCGCATCGTCCCATACATTTCTGACCTACATAATTGCATTTTAAAGGTAAATTTTTGATAGCATAATATTTAGACTTTGCTTTCTTCAGTTGTATCATTCTCCTGAATATATTTGTCCAGTTGTTTACGAAAACAATCTAATGAAGTGGTACTTCCAAGAAACAGTAATGTCCATCATTATTTCTCCATGACAGGTTCACTACTAATGGTTTCAAACTGATTTTATGAAGAAAATATTGTACACACAGCAGTTAAAATATTAAAATCACTGATTCTATTTTTAAATCACAAATGGCTATTTACATATTGTTTAAGCTTTGAAACACAAGTTTGTATGTTTTTATCATCAAAGGATAACTTGGGGAAATCGGGCAGTGATAGTTGCTTAGTTATTTGGGAAATGGTTAATTGTCAGTCAGCTATCAAAACACATGCCTATGAATGGGCAGGAGTTAATTTGTCTTCACAGTTGATATCAACATCACCTGCTTGATGACTTAATGCCTACATTTTGCCTTGAGCTATGCCACAACACAGGAACTAACTTGGCTATAAAAAAAACGTTGGTCACTCACTGTTCCTCTAAGAAATCACAGGGTGAAGTTGTTTTACTTTTCCAACAGAAGAAGGTGAATTTTTTGTTTTTTATCAACATAGTCGCCCACTTTGCTGGGTAGCATAACCTCTGGCTAACGATATTTCCTAGGTAACCTCCTTTGTGGAACAATGATTAAGGGATCTGTTATGGGTTTAGTTGCCATCTGTACTAGGGATAATAGTCTGTGTTCAGTCTTTTGCATATGTGTCTGTCATTTTATTGGTCAACTTGCGGGGAATGCCAATTCTGACACGTGTTAGTGTGCAGTAAGTCATTGTGTTTCTTTGCTAATCTATTTGTTCAACTTTGTTAAGGATTTGTCTTCTCAATAGTAAATTGTCTTCTTAATATCACTGTATTTGCTGGTCGATAAGGCAATACTTTTTGACCAGAAAATCTTAGTGTTGTCTTATACTCCAAATCGACTTATATATGGATATTGTCATCAGAATCGCTCTATTGTATGTCACATAAGTTTACATGTGGAAAAAATTCTCCAGATCTATTAAAAATAATGTGTACAAATATATTTCATTTTGGGGAAGAGAGCATGTATGAAAAAATATTGGACCCCACATTGAGAAGGATTTTAAATAATTACATGATCATCAGTATTAAAAATTAATGTACGTCAGATGTCATTGCACATGCACTTGTAATATGTATTGTTTAAATTTGATATATGTGCATTAGAATTGACATGATTAACCATGACAAAGACATATTCTATCGCAATTTTTTGATTGTACCTCACATGATCAGATAAAAATTATGCCCTATTATGAGAGGGAGAGGTCTTGAAGTTTGTACACTAATCTATATTGTTCACTTGATGACTCTGATCTTACTCATGTACAAAAGAGCAGTACCATATTCCATTATCAGTTAATACCACTAGGCAAGCAATTCCTTCTAGTTGTAGTTTTAACTTCATTATCCAAGAATCATGTCGTTTTGTAGTGGTATTTACGTGCTAATTAAATATGCTATAGCTGTAGTCAGATTTTCCAAGCTAACATCTGTTTGAGATCAAGATTCAGTAGACCAGATCAGATTAGTGAGGCTACCAATAAGGAAATGAGGCTACCCAATGATATTGTGAATACAATACCATATAATGAAAGGAAATGCCAGGTGGTTCCTCAGGTAAATTTCTCAATCATTGACATCTTTTTAACTTGCTGATAGGACAGACAGCAATTTAAAGTAACATATAGCATGACCAAAGATCAAAAACAATTTCTGCCTAAGTATATGCACTTTAAAAAAAATAATCGTATTTGTTGGGAATGGAGAGTTCGTTACACTGGTAAAGAAAATTAGACAGCATGCAAAATGGTAATTCTTGGGATTTGATCAAAATGGATATGACTCTTGTGAATATTTAAACCCTGTATTTTCATAGTTTACATTTAATGTTCAATTTATTAGTGTTTTCTCTCTTTGATAAAAGCTTCAGCTAAACAGGAGCAATAAGGTAACAAAAAACCCCACAAAGAATATATATATATATATACACACACACACATGTCGGACCATATTTATTTTCAATCACGAGGTGCAAGAAGAAAAATGCAGTGGAATACATATGCATCTTTCTGTGTATCTCTCTTCTTCAAATGTGATGGAATACATATGCATCTCTCTCTCTTTTCCCCCAAAAATGTTTGGAAAAAGCATTTTAGCATTAATGATGCAATTTTCCTATTGCTGGTAATCTGATATAGAATGCACTGATACTTTTAATATTTATGAAACCAGAAGTTATTATTGATAATTCCACACACAGCATCACAAATTTTATCATATCTGTAAATTTTCAGGTCAGCATCATTATTTATGGCTAAAAGTACATAATACATTTAAAATACTTAAAAATACTTCATGTGAAACAGATAAATACTTTTAATCTCATCTTATACTGGTCATAGACTTGATGAAGGATGGAAAATTTATAAAATTTGTTCATTTGACTTGTACTCTGCATTGACTTACATGCATTAGACTTACACACCGCATTGACTTATGGGCATTCATCTTATACTCCGCATTGACTTATAGGCCAGCAAATACTAAATTGTCTTCTTAATAGTAACTGTAGTAAAATAGAAGAGTCAGTAGACTTGAGTAAATTTTGGTCGGCAGCAAAGGCAATTATTGTTTATTGGTGAGGCCAGCCAATATGAAGATTTGAATAATTTTCAGGTACAATATTAAATTTACAGATATGTAACTTTTGTTGCATGAAAGGATGAAGGGTTAAGGTAAATTATAAAAAGAAAGTCAATGTTTTAAAGAAATTTTTTTGATGGATTTATGTATAATTTACTTGTAGGCTCCCAATGGCCACGTCTTTCTGGAAGCATTTTCTCCAGTGTATAAACATGCCCATGATTTCTTGATTGCCATTTCTGAGGTATGTATTATAAATCACAAAATTATATGACAAGTTGTGACAGAATTAAAAGTATGGAAATTTATTGAGCATATACAGTGTCTTCACTGTAAGGATTATGTTTTCACTGTAAGGATTATGTTTTCACTGTGAGGATTGTTTTCATTGTAAGGATTATGTTTTCACTGTAAGGAATATGTAAGGATTATGTTTTCACTGTAAGGACTATGTAAGGATTATGTTTTCACTGTGAGGGTTGTTTTCACTGTAAGGAATATGTAAGGATTATGTTTTCACTGTGAGGATTGTTTTTACTGTAAGGATTATGTTTTCACTGTGAGGATTGTTTTCATTGTAAGGATTATGTTTTCACTGTAAGGAATATGTAAGGATTATGTTTTCACTGTAAGGATTATGTTTTCACTGTAATGAATATGTAAGGATTATGTTTTCACTGTGAGGATTGTTTTCACTGTAAGTATTATGCTTTCACTGTGAGGATTGTTTTCACTGTAAGGATTATGTTTTCACTGTGAGGAATATGTAAGGATTATGTTTTCACTGTGAGGATTGTTTTCACTGTAATGAATATGTAAGGATTATGTTTCCACTGTAAGGATTATGTTTTCATTATTAGGATTGTTTTCATTGTAAGGATTACCTACCTTCCCAGCCACCCTGCCACCTACCTACCTACCTACTTGTTTAGACATCAGTACCTGACTGAAACAGATATATCTGGTTTGATTCCATGGCAATGGTGATACTTTGTATTCTATTCCATTATAAATAAAAGTTTACTTGATCATTATTTTGCAAAACTTTTGAAACAAACTGTGTTGCATTTTATAAATTTGCAAAAATCTTCATGACCTGAATTTTTGTAATGTACTGAGTTGAAATGCATTATAGGGCATTATTTGTTATCACTCTCACCAGCATTTGTTAAATGTTATTTGTTATCACACTCACCAGCATTTGTTAAATGTTATTTGTTATCACACTCGCCTACATTTGTTAAATGATATTTATTATCACACTCACCAGCATTTGTTAAAAGATATTTGTTATCACACTCACCAGCATTTGTTAAATGTTATTTGTTATCACACTCACCAGCATTTGTTAAATGTTATTTGTTATCACTCTCACCAGCATTTGTTAAATGTTATTTGTTATCACACTCACCAGCATTTGTTAAATGTTATTTGTTATCACACTCTCCAGCATTTGTTAAACACGGCAGTAAGTGTCATTGAATATCAGTGCTTCTAATTCTTCTGATGACAGGACCATAAATGACCAATTCTCACTTTTTCTGACAAAGTTGATTTTAATCATTTGGAAATCTAGTGAATGATAAATTGTTGAGAATAAAATGTTTTCTCTAAAAGTCATGCTGATATCCCATATTTTCATGAAATATAGTCATGGTTCACTATCAGTGATTTTGATCTCAGTTCATTGATTCTGTTCTAAAAGTAAGTAAAAGTGGTAATAATACTTGATTTGTTTCTTTTAATTGCTGGTAGGTTATGAAGACTTATTTAAGAGTCTTCGTTTGAAACTGCTCCTTGTGTTTGCCATATGATGGGATAAATATGGCAAACAAAAGAATTTATTAATTCAGAGAATTTTTATTATATGTGTAAATGTGAGATATGGACAATAGGCAAAATAATTTTCTTATTTTTCTCATTCCTTGAATTTTGCATGAGAGACATATACCCTTATATTTTCACCTGAAAATGGAAATTTCCCATCATGCCATACAACACTTTATTGTGTGTGCCTGAAGAATGTATACCCCACCTCCAAAAGAGATGACATTGTGAGTAAAGAACAAATAAACTGAAACTGCATTGCCTTTCAGACATGGAAATTGTTTTGGGCTGAATAAATTTGTTTCAATGTCATTAACATCACTATGAAATTATTTCCCCTTAAGACCTTGATAACAATGATAAGCCCGCTGTGAGATATTGCTGATTCAGACTTTTTTTAATCAGATGGGGTCAAATAATTTAGAAAATGTAAAAAGATGTAATTTACTACAACAGTGCAACAGATTTAATAGGTCACCTGAATCCAACCGCTTTCTTACATTGTAAATATTTATAAGATCAGTTAACAATAAGGGTTGAAAATGAGGTGAATTTATGTAAATGGTGGTGGCAGTGAGTGCAGATGAGTGAGCTTAATTTTCCAAGTTTTTATTCAGGAGCAGTTTTGGTATGAAGAGAAAATTTTCTTTCCCTGCATAAATGCCAGATACATTTCAGCTGGCGGTACAGAAAACAATGTATTTTAACTCATTAACCCCATGCGCCAAATTTGCATGTCAGGAGGTAGTAACCTACGTTTGAGCTTTGTAGCGTCAAGGTCATTTAAGATACACCAAAATGGATGGTATTACAGAAAAGTAGACAGACATAGCTCTACAAGGATACCAGATAATCTGGACTTACTACTCACATTACAAAATAGAGGAAAAACAGAATTTTTGAGATTCTATGTTTTTGCACCAAAAATGTGCCTGCTGTTGGAATAGATTTTGTGTCCAGATTTTAGACTTTTTGGCCTAAAATCTAAGGCAGACTGGTCTGAACTGCACACAAACAGGCGAATCTTTGCAAAAAGTAGGATAAGTTAGATATTTGGAGTAAAAAGTGGCCAGGACACGAAATTGATGGGTCCAATTAGCAAAACAAATATAATTTAAAAAACCAAAAAAACTTCAACTTTTATTCTTTTGCACATGTGCAAACAAAATAGCCAATGAAAAATGAGTTTTAACACAACTAGGCACCGGGATAAACAGAAATGTCTTGCATGCAGACTTATTTAGATGCATTCAGGAGCAGCCCCCAAAATGTGTTTCCTACTCGCATTTCAAGTGAAAATGACAAAAATCTCCAGGGGTTAATGAGTTAACTTGTGACTTGGCCATCATTAAAATAACACTTTTTGGTACCACATGATGAAATATATTCTTTATTAATGTAGGAAAAGAAAATATACTTTATATATTTTTTCATTGCAGCCGGTATGTCGCCCAGAGCATATTCATGAGTACAAACTGACAGCATACTCATTGTATGCAGCTGTTTCAGTTGGACTGGAAACAAAGGATATTGTTGAATATCTTCGCCGACTCAGCAAAACCACATTACCTGAGGGAATAGAAGATTTCATTAAGGTCAGCATTGTCAATTCAAGCAGTTTAATTTTAATTGTCAAAAGAAAGGTTTATATCATTAATAGAAGCCAAAGTTTCAGCATAATAATCTAAAAAATATACACTCTGCTGGTTTTGATCTCCTAATATTAATAAAAGAATCCATTAGGACCACATTAAATGAATGATGACTTGAATGTAATAATATAATGTTTTGCATTTTTTCCTTTTATTGAAAATAAATGAATACCTATGAGAATCGTATATGAGATGGAGAACATATTAAACCATTCAACTATCAGGTTAAGCACGATGCACATAGAACAATAAATAATCCAAGGCTGTCTGTGCTCACATAAAGATATACATCTCATTTCTTACAGTTTTGTGGAACTCCTTGTATTTTAAAAAACATAAAATTCAGATTATTTTTTCTATTCCAGCTGTGCACACTAAGTTATGGGAAAGTGAAACTGGTCCTAAAACACAACAAATACTATGTAGAAAGTCAGTATCCAGTAAGTATGAGATGTATATTAAATAAGATCATTTATAATCCTGCTTGGAGAAAGGACTACATGGCTCCATTTATGTATACATGTACGTGTTACTTCACAGCCCAGGCTGTAGCTCTTTCAGTAAACCTGTTGAGATCATACTTGAATTGTTTGGTCAAGATCAAACTTGGACTGTTGGATTAAGATCAAACTTGGACTGTGGGTGCATTTTCAGGTTTAAAAGATTAAAGTTTATCATGTAACTAAATTAAATTGCTGTGATGTACTGTGCCAGATCAAGTGAATAGCCACCTGGGTATGAAAAGTCTCACTCATTTTGAGAAATATGATTTCAGATGGTCACTGAATGGATAAGAATTATTCTGTAACTTTATCTGTGTGCACATATGAGAATCTAGTCTGAAATTGTAAACTTGTAATGAGTTCTATTTTTAGATCTCCCAACAAAACATGGTACCAGACAATAAGAAATTTACATATGGTTAGAAGCAGATGATAATTTAGTTAGCCAGGAAGTGTTCCAATGATAGAACAAACATCTGAAATAAGTGGAATATTGTATGATATAATTGAGACACTTTGAAGCTTTCACAGAAAGGGGTCCATTGGAAACAAGAAATAAGTAGGGAGACCAAAAGGTACACGCAGATGAATTGATAATGTATCTAGCATGTATTTTATGAGTATTTGACAGTTTTATTGGGAATATATCAAGCTTTAGCCTGGCCATCACAGACCCTGGACCTTAATATTATTGGGAATATACCAAGCTTTAGCCTGGCCATCACAGACCATGGACCTTAATATTATTGGGAATATTCCAACCTTTAGCCTGGCCATCATGGACCCTGGACCTTAATATTATTGGGAATATACCAAGCTTTATCCTGGCCATCATCAACCAAGGACCTTAATATTATTGGGAATATTCCAACCTTTAGCCTGGCCATCATGTACCCTGGACCTTAATATTATTGGGAATATACCAAGCTTTATCCTGGCCATCATCGACCAAGGACCTTAATATTATTGGGAATATTCCAAGCTTTAGCCTGGCCATCACAGACCCTGGACCTTAATATTATTGGGAATATACCAAGCTTTAGCCTGGCCATCACAGACCCTGGACCTTAATATTATTGGGAATATACCAAGCTTTATCCTGACCATCATCGACCAAGGACCTTAATATTATTGGGAATATTCCAAGCTTTAGCCTGGCCATCATGGACCCTGAACCTTAATATTATTGGGAATATACCAAACTTTAGCCTGGCCATCATCGACCATGGACCTTAATATTATTGGGAATATTCCAAGCTTTAGCCTGGCCATCACAGAATCTGGACCTTAATACTATTGGGAATATACCAAGCTTTAGCCTGGCCATCATCGACCATGGACCTTAATATTATTGGGAATATTCCAAGCTTTAGCCTGGCCATCACAGACCCTGGACCTTAATATTATTGGGAATATTCCAAGCTTTAGCCTGGCCATCACAGAATCTGGACCTTAATATTATTGGGAATATACCAAGCTTTAGCCTGGCCATCACAGACCCTGGATCTTAATATTATTGGGAATATACCAAGCTTTAGCCTGGCCATCACAGACCCTGGACCTTAATATTATTGGGAATATTCCAAGCTTTAGCCTGGCCCTCATGGACCCTGGACCTTAATATTATTGGGAATATACCAAGCTTTATCCTGGCCATCATCGACCAAGGACCTTAATATTATTGGGAATATTCCAAGCTTTAGCCTGGCCATCATTGATCATGGACCTTAATATTATTGGGAATATTCCAAGCTTTAGCCTGGCCATCACAGACCCTGGACCTTAATATTATTGGGAATATTCCAAGCTTTAGCCTGGCCATCACAGACCCTGGACCTTAATATTATTGGGAATATACCAAGCTTTAGCCTGGCCATCATCGACCATGGACCTTAATATTATTGGGAATATATGGCAGACAACTAAATCCAAACATAAAAAGTATACATGAAATCAAATCTCAATCATCAAATCAAATTTTATTAAATTCATGTTGTTCGTGAGATTTGGGTCTCCATCATTTGTACATGAAAATAAATCAGGACTCCTTACTAAAGTGTTCAAAAGCTGTGATAAGAAGCACATACCTATTGCAATCTTTTAGATGTTCAAGTTTCATTTTCTTTAATATTTTCTTCAAGAGATTGTTTAGATATAGCAGTGAATTTTCCTCGCATGAATTTTGACCCTGTATGGACTTCTCATGGTTTAACTTTTCTTTGAAAGTAGGCATTGACTTGGAACTTGAAATCTTTTCAATTATTGCCACCAAATTTGTAGTCTGAGTGCATCTGGGAATACAATTTTAGCACACATAAAAATTTTGGTTACTATGATGAAGATTTATTTAACATTGGCTATGGTACTGATGGTAAGAATTCTTGTAAGCTTATTCATGATAATAATAGTTGTCCTGTGTCTTTGTTTGGCTGTTACTTGCTAGGAAGTCAGGACATGAGCTTGTGCTTCATTGTAGATCTTGACATCATTTAGTCAGGACATGAGCTTGTGCTTCATTGTAGATCTTGACATCATTTAGTCAGGACATGAGCTTGTGCTTCATTGTAGATCTTGACATCATTTAGTCAGGACATGAGCTTGTGCTTCATTGTAGATCTTGACATCATTTAGTCAGGACATGAGCTTGTGCTTCATTGTAGATCTTGACATCATTTAGTAGCTAGTGACAATGTAAAGCTGCAGTGTCATTGTTCTTCACATGAAAATGTCAGAAATCTACACATCCTATTTTACTCGCAAGAATTAGTCTTTTCTCATAATTTTGGTAACATTAGTTAAGAAACAAATGAATTTCCAGTTTTCTTTCTCAGAATTTTAATTTCTTTTAATTACTTACATCTGTTTTGGGGATTCCATAATATGCATTTACTCAGGTTGGTTGGTTGTTGTTGTTGTTGTAGGGTTTAACGCCATTTTTCAGCACACGATAGGCTATACATGGCGGCCAGTATTAATGGTGGAGGAAGAACCCGGGAAAACCCTGGAAAGAACCACCAACCCACGAGAAGCTACTGGCAAGCTTTCTCACATACCCACATTGGCCAAATCAGAGACTAAAACCCACACAGACAGAGGTGAGATGGCAGCGATCCTAACGGAGAGCGCTTTAGACCACTCGGCCACTCGGGGCTTCTACTCAGGTTGGTGGAAAACATGAATATTGGCATCAATAATGGGTTATTTACATCAGAGAAACCTGATTTTTTTTATCTCAGAATGATTATTTTAAAGTATGATTTGCTGTGCACATGTATGAAAGTAGCTGGTTCATATGAAAACAAAGCATTTCTTCTGGTTCTTACCTTGTTAGCATCAATACAGCATTCACCTATCACTAAAAATTTGTGTGTTTGTGTGTGTGATTTGGATTTTAATTTAAAAAAAACAAACTCAGTCATATCACTACTACGATGTCTGCAGTGTGGCATTTTATAGTTATGTCCGATACTAAAGCATTATGCCACAGTCATGGAGCATGATATTCCACCAAGTCACATTATCCTGATACCAGGCTGACCAGTCCTAACACTAACCGCTTAATGCTGAGCACCTAGTGAGGTAGCTGTTAGTACCATTTTTATAAGTCTTTGGTATGACTTGGCCAGGGTTTTGAACCTGTGACCTCCTGCATCTGAGGTAGATGCTCTAACAGTCCTGAAAATTTTTGAAATGCTCTATTTATGGAATTCAAAGTGATTGTGTGAATTTCAGCAATAAATAAAAACAAAAATTTCAGACATTGCAGTTTTGAACTGTTTATGTTGG
Source organism: Sinohyriopsis cumingii (assembly GCA_028554795.2). Taxonomy (NCBI): domain Eukaryota; kingdom Metazoa; phylum Mollusca; class Bivalvia; order Unionida; family Unionidae; genus Sinohyriopsis; species Sinohyriopsis cumingii. The sequence continues at coordinate 99,522,620 of CM068839.1, forward strand.
AACTGATCTCTCTTCTCCATTTTACATTTATTTTTGTTCTCTTTTTGGAAGATATAAACAAGTTTACAAGAGAATATTTTTTAATTTTAAATGTCTTGTACTTGAGACTAAATCATACATTCTCTTTGTCACCTTCTTTGTCCATGCCAACAGTAGTGAAGCATAGCATAGCCATATTTCTGCATTTCACTTCAGGAAGTGATACAGAAGCTTTTAAAGGATCCCCAAATACAGCAGTTTCGATATCGACCAGAAAATGAAAATGAAAACACTCAAGCAACTGGAGATCTTATTGAGGGACAGGTGGCCACCAAAGGGATCCAGGTAACCCAAAGTTCATTACAAATGTATCTCAGTAGTAATGCATAATTTAAATTTAGAAAAGTTGAATTACAGTATATTTATTTTTAATTCAGATTGTTGGCTATTTAATTTACTAAACAAATTTTAATAATTTTATATTCTGCATTATATCAGTTTTCATCAGCCACATTTGATAAATTTGATTATATACCTTGACAGTATCCAGTTAGTTTGTCCACTGCCAAAAGTTCATGCCGTAGGTTCTGTTTTGAGGAACATGAGAGAAGCAGTTTAATGAGGTTGTAAGTAATGCACTTTTTAATTGCCTTAAAATTACATTTTAAAGATACAAATGTATGCATCATTGTGTCAAATTTTATACAAGTTAGTTACATTATGGAGATATTAATTTGCGCTGGTTATTTGTTGGTGGGTAACATATTTCATACTATTTATATTCTTGGCGGATCATTCTCATTTAAATACATTCCCTGATCTGATTAACGCCTGAATATATAAACCTGCTATCTCCCAAATCCAGCCCTACTAAAATGATGAAAATTCATCTTTTCTAGCGCTTATAGACAAAGGGCATTAACTCTTGCCCATTACCTCCCCTTGCCACCATACAATTTTGCTGGTTTTTAAGCTTTGCTTCCATACAACAGCATTGTACAAGACATCTCCCATGAATCCAGAGCCAAATTTGTGTTAAACTTGAACCATCCATGCATGATTTTGGATTTATTTGGATTAATGTTCGTTCCTAAACAGGTGGCAAATATTTTTTTTTTTAATTTTGTAAATATTTTGTGAAATATTTATGCTTTCTTGGACATGACAGTTTTTCGACCACATGGTACAACATGCAAATGTTGATCTATCCAAACGATGTCTATGTCTACATAGTTACAATTAAGGGGATCTTAGTGATAGATTTTCCATCCAAACACGTATATGGCTACAGTTACAATTAAGGGGATTAAGTGATAGATCCGTCCATCTCACCTGGTATACGGCTTCTGCTCTCTGACAGTATGACAGAATTGTCTGGCAGAGCCTTCTTCTTTATTCACTGCTTACCTGTAGTTTATTGGCCTGGAATTTCCTACAGATGGTGACATTGTGTCATTATTGCCACAGGGAATGTTTTATCCCAAAATGTAAGTAGTCTGTTAAGAGTCTTGTACAAGGCCCATTCGACCGGTCCAGTGGCCTAGTGGTTAGAGCATCTGCTTCAGATGCGGGAGGTTGTGTGTTTGATACCTGACCGAGTTATACCAAAGACTTATAAAAATGGTACTAACAGCTGCCTCGCTTGGTGCTCAGCATTAAGAGGCTAGTGTTAGGACTGGTCAGTCTGGTGCCAGGATAATGTGACTGGGTGGGACATCGTTCAACATGTCTGTGGCATGATGCCCAAATGCTAGACATCCACTGCCCTCAGACTGAACTCAAAGAGTTTGGAACATTGTTGCCATATCTTTGATGCTAGATTTGGCTCCCTTGGTGATTTTCAGATTGGGGAGAAAACTCAGACAAACATTACACATTGGAGTCGATGACTCAGTTTGCTCAGCTCATTAACAGAGTGTTGATTGCCTCTGCCAGTCTTAACTTGATACTTTGACACATGTATTTGCACTCTACGAAATATTTGTTTAAAACACACAACAACACCATCACATTCTGGCTTTAAGGATAATTCCATATGTCTTGCCATTGCTGTTTGAGGACAGATCTGAAGTAGTTTGGAAGCAGGCAGATCAAGAGCTACCCCTCCAACTTGTAACTCCACCAGTAACATTGTAGAAATCATGGCCACTTTGGATGGAAGATAGGCAATACAAGCAATAGGCGCCATTCAGATCTCAGCCTTATTTCAGCAAATAAGAGCCGAACCAGTCTAGGAGACACCCTTGGTTGGGAGGTAAGAAACCAAGTTTATCCATCCCTCCAATTCTCATGTTTCTTGCCAGTCACTTAAAATTCCCACTACCTGCAGACAGTCTACTTGAGGGTGTACGCCATATTCCAGTCCATTGCCACCAAACGAATAGGTGATCTAAGTCGATATGGACGGCCTTCAGATTTTATTTTATTCCACCCACAGATCAGGAGGACAACATTCTTCAGTAGGCGATACAGTGCTTATCAACAAACAAACGGTGGAGATTGCACGAAAACCACAATCTCCGGGTTCTATTCATGGCTGTTCACTGACCAATGGCAAGTTCAGGTCAATCATAGACTCTGTATTCTCATCAAATTCATTGAATCCAATGGGATTCAAGATAGAGACAGTGAGATCTATTATTGCTCCATCTGAAGGGGCAAGTGTGCCATCTGTCTTGATCTCACATATGCCTTCTTTCATGTCACTGTTCACTTGGTATTGCGAAAGTTTCTTTCCTTTACTACTGTGACAAGTTTACAAGTCCTCTATGCAGTCTAAATATCAACTCCTTGGTCATTTGTATTGTGACCCTGTTCTGGTAGACTTCCTGTACAGCAGTGGCGGCATATCTGGATGATCTCCTCCAAAAACATATGGTAAGTTCTGTTCTTCTCAGAGACAAATGCGATTCTTGTCCCTTTTCTTGTGAATTTGGAAAAATCTATCCCAGTGTTTTGTCAAATTGGGTATGGTGCTTATAGCCAATCTCCCTCATGTCTGCGTCATTTTGATTGTCAAACATCTGCATCATTTGGATTGTCAAACTCGCAGTCATTTCCAACAGGACAGGAATTTTCACGAAAGAGTTCTCTCAACTCCTTGTGTTATTGTATACATCAGCATAATTGATCCCTGCTGGTCTTCCTTTATACACCGCTCCCTCGATAACTCGCGCCCGGATAACTCGCGATCCCGCTTATAACGCGGTGTCCGTCTTGGCTCCCGATTTTTTTCCAGAGAAAATGTATTTAAAATATCTTTAAAATATGCTGAACATGAAAAAAATTACGATAAGAATTGATAAATTAAACCTTGATACATTGCTCGTTTTATCATCGAAAATGGTGATTAATGCCCATAAAAATATAATCCATATTTTGAAATTTGCAAGTTCTAGAGAAGAATTAATTTCAGAGATCTCGAAAACGCTTAATTACGCGTAGTTGGACGCCAATTTTTGATCTGGGACGCAGAAAAGGCGGGAGTCCTCCGCACGCATGTAATAGGTGCGCGGGAAAATTCAAAGATTTGCCGGTCCTGTTTCAGCCACCTGCTTTGTGGGAAAATGTGTTGATCAGTTTACTGTGCTGATATTTACAATGACAGAATTCAGTGACTGAAAGACTCTTTGATGTACTGTTGCTATTTCATAAGAGTACATTAAAAAAAAAAAAAGAACATGATGCAACAGCTAGGCGGCTAGTTCAAAGGCTTTGACTTGGCGGCCGAGTGAAAAAATATACTGATATTTAGTGATTGAATTCAGAGGCAGAAAGACCCAGTTTTAAAATCCTAGCGAGACCTCTGTTTAAAGATATCATATATTATGTAAGTTTTTAGGATAAATAGTTGTCATTATACTGTAAATAAACAGTCTGGTGAAATAGCGATCAATGAAAACTTCTGGTAAATGTTAACAGGTGGCAACAGAGAATGAAATAAACACCAATTAAACGACTTCCTGTGTGAAAGTCACGTTCTAATCCTTTAATTCCGTTTCAGTGTAAACATTATAATTACAACATAGTCTGTTCATTGAAAACATGAAAAGAGTCAATCGACCGTCACATCGAAACCCGTGAGTACTTCTGTGAGAACCTAATTACATGTACATGCCGGCTTTGTTTTGATCAACAACTTGGGGAAGTGTTTGTTGCATTAAAAAAAAAATCGATTACAAGAGACCTCGGGTGCTGGATTAAGGGTCTTGGAGCTGCCTTTGACGTAAAGCAAAACAGTAACAGAGACGACGACGATAGTGACTTCGAATGTTTCAGTGAAACTGATGTCATTAATGCCGAGGCTGTTTGGGAGAAATTAGTACAGACTCATGGTCCTGAGATGGGCGTTTCTCTTGATGGAGGAGTGGATTTGTTCTGACAATGATTGCCCTACAGCCGCATACATGTCAGATGAAACTATAATTATTTCTATAGAGAACAAATTTGCAGCAGAAGACGATTCTAACTGGAATAACACAAGTGTTGAAAGTGATGCAGACACAGATGTTGCACCCCCACCCCTCTGCACAGGAAGCAAATATTTTGATATTGCCATAAGGTGGCTGGAGACCCAAAATGTTGACTACGTAAAGCTCATGCAGTTGAGAAATCTGAGGGATTTTGCTCGGCGGCAGAGAAACCAAGGAGTAACACACACAAAAAAAATTAACTGATTTTTTCAAAAAGTGAATTGATATTTGTCAAGCATGGCACAAATGGCAAGTATTAACTTGTTCTAATTTACGTTGTTTTAAATTTGAGACCAATTAAATACGTTAGTACTGATTAACTCTTGTTTTTTTGTTTTTTTTTCCATTTTACTTCTATCGCATTCAAATCTATCTATCTATCTATCGTTCGATCGACACTGTTTCTCGAAAAGAGTCGATCTTTTGTGTAAAAAAAAATTATAATTTGGCTCAAACAATAAAACTAGAATGTATACAATTCAACATAAAAATTAGTGACGTAGTACACAATGTGTGAAGTGGTACACATGTTCAGCGAACGGAAACCACGTGGAATAATGTTTTCGATGATCGCCTCAATATACTGTAATTTATCCTGAAATTTTTAATGTTGTCCTATGAGAAAATAATAAAGTACACCGTTATGAAGAGATATTTATTAACAGTTAATCTCAGAACGATTATAAAGTGAATATTCAACAGTATAATCTGCCTACCCCCCCCCCCATTTTTCCGTTATGTCGTCAATCACTTTATTGGTTTTGGGCTTATTTTATAGGTCCCTTGATAACTCGCCCCTTGCTTATAGTGCGGTCGATGTTTCTGGACCCCGATGTGCGCGAGTTATCAAGGGAGTGGTGTATGTGCCTGTTACAAATGACTTTGCTAGCTGAATGGTATCAATTTCAGTGCCACTCAATCAAAGCGTCAATATCATGAATTAGGTACAATTATTTCTGTGTATGTGTCACAACCATGGTTTGCTGATGACAGGAATTCCTCTAGATTAGCCCAGTGATGGTATGTACACATGCCAGTACATACAGTTGGAGATCCCTCTAGTTGCCAGAATTCAGATATGGTCAACAGTAAATGGGGATCAGGTGAACTGCTTCTTGCATCCTCAACCACTCCGGTGGCTTAGTGGTTAGAGCATCCACCTTCGATGCGGGAGGTTGTGGGTTTGATCCCTGGCTGAGTCATACCAAAGACTTACAAAAATGGTACTAACAGCTGCCTCGTTTGGTGCTCAGCATGAAGAGGTTAGTGTTAGGACTGGTCAGCCTGGTGTCAGGATAATGTGACTGGGTGGAACATTATGCAACATGTCTGTGGCATGATGCCCCAGTGCTAGACATCACTAAAAACTGCCACACTGCAGACATCATAGCGATATGACTGAAAAATTGTTAAAGCTACGTTAAAAATCTAAATCACACACACACACACTCCATAAGTAGCTATCAAGAATGCCTTTTAGTTCTAGAAGGACAGACTCTGGCTATGTCAATCCAGATTTTTTCAATTTTGATTTGAATAGGCCAAAATTCCTCACAGTGTTTTTGATTGAAATCTGTCAACTCTGTTAAAAATTTGAGCTATTAACCCAGACCTCTGTGAAGATGTTATCTTAAAACTGTTTCCTGATAGTTTTAGCTTCAGCATGCTGCTTGAGAGGCCATCTTTTCAGTCGACCCAAACTGTCTTCAGATGATTTGGTGACTCATGACTCAACCAGGTGTAGCAGCCAAGAATCTGTGACCATCAGTGACCATCAGGGCAGTCATAAGCACCCTATCACCTGTATATAAGTTGATGGCAGTAGTCATACAAGATCTTGTTTGTGCCCTCAGGCATTGAATAAAGTGCACTGAGATAATTTGAGACATGCGCAAAGGTCTTTTTTGTCCATATGAAGGCGAGTAAGCGGGTCATCACCTCCCAAGCCAGATCTTTGTGGCTTAAATGGCATACATTGTACTATGATATCTCAAAAGATCAGTCACCTCATGAGTATCACTGTTTCTCCTTCAAATAAGTTCCCTAATCTCATAATATTAGGAAAGAAGCTCTGCTATTTCTTAAATCCAGCAATCACGGACAGATTTTTGGAAAGCCGGTGTTCTTGTTATGTTTACCTTTGATCAAACGGCCTTGTGTTGGTTTATTCTGGCGACATTAAGCTGTTTGTGCAGTCGAACACATGTTTTGATCCATCGTTTCACCTTTAGCAAATCACATTTTGGAGTCAGAAAATGTATAAAACGGCCTCCTTCCAACCTTTCCGGATATCTCTCATCTGCATTGCACGTTCCCCTTGCACATCAAAACACCATTTTGTCAATGTATCCCAAAAATCATGAAAGATAATAGCTTAAATCTTTGATAATAGAACCTATCGTGATAATATACACTATCTTGATAATAGAAATAGACCCTATCTTGATAATAGACCCTATCCTGTTAATATACCCTATCTTGTTAATAGCCCTTATCTTGGTACTAGCCCCTATCATGATAATAGAAATAGACCCTATCTTGATAAAAGCTGCGATTGTGATAACATACCCTGTCTTGATAATAGCCCCTGTTGTGATAATAGCCCCTATCTTGATAATAGCCCCTATCTTGGTACTAGCCCCTATCTTGATAATAGCCTCTATCTGGGTGAATGATCTACTTGATAATAGTGATGGATTTGCTGTACCTACTCAAAAAGCCGTCTTTTCTAGATATGCGTCTCCTTTTGTCAGGAGAGCCTTGTGAGGAAAATGTCTTCAACATTCAGCTGTGGAGAGAATCTCACAAGCCAAGAAGGCTCTCCACATTGAAGGCTTACAAAGGATAGTGGTGCATTTTCAGTGACTAGTGCAAGGTAGAATGCACTGTCCCGTCTAGCATCAGAATCCCCCATCCCCCTTTTTTCTCTGGCTTGTTTACTATCAAAATACTACCACTTTATGGATTGTTGGCAGAGGAAATATAGGATATGTTAAAGATCTGTTCAACCTGCCTGGCAGTTTTGACTTAAGGAGACCAGAGTCTCTCAGCCCTTGCCCAAAACTGGAATCTTTTGTGGGTTTTGACACGGTTTGGTTCATATCAATTCAAACCTGTTAGCCAGTTTTTTACTGAAGCTGCCATCATACAATACATGCTTTCTGATAGTTTTAGCTTCTGCATGCAGAGTGAATGAGTTACGTGTCCTTTCGATGAAACCAAACTATGTCCGGTTCAGTTGTAGTTGAGAGTCAGAGGATGTCAGCAGTAATATGAGCGGTCAGTTGCTCAGATTGTATGTGAGGGATCCATGACCTCATCATACACTTGCAGTCAGTTTTCATTTAAACTCCTGTTTATTTATCATTTTTCAGTTCCATTGTTTATTTATGATTGTTAGGATTATACTTTTTTTTTGTTTGTGATTGCTAGGTTCATATTTTTGTTTTACTCTACAGTTCAACAAACCGTCCACCTCCAGTAATGAGCCTCAGCCAGGGATTTCTGGGACATCTGCAAATGGTACCACAGCAGAAGATGAACAGCCCTCAGTGCCATCAGACATTTTAAAGTTCTATGAGAAGATGGACAGGGATGATGATGAGGATACTGAGGACCTGAAAACTGTGTCCTTTGAAGTCAGGCCGGAGCATATAGAGAGCATGCAGAAAAAGTGAGGACATCAATATACTTGTCTCTATGAATTCATTAATAGAACAATCCGATGGTCTATAACATTTTCTTGTACTTTGAATGCTGCATTCATAGCAGCCTTTTATTTTTGGTAATTACTAGTTATTATATTTGTTATATATGTACTAGTTATTTTATTGAAATGGTATTATAATGTTACCCATTTATTCCATACCATCCCACACTGTCTTTTGTGAATCCCCTTTGAATGACAAAATGGATTGAAATGAAATTAAGTGTGTGATCATGTGTAGAGAAAATGTAGGTTTGACTTAGTTACAACCTGTGTTTGTCTTAAGAATTTTCCTTTTCATCAGGATTTCCTTTCCTGCTTAGTACCTTTTGAGGGACAGAAAGAATTGAAACCAAATTTAGTGTAAGCTTTGTGTTGAGATTGTGTAGACCAAGTTCAGTTTGCACTTATTGTTGTAAAATTTTTGTCTGATCTGTGGCCTGTTTGACTGCATCATTTATTCTGTTTCTCCTTCAAATACATTCCTCATTCACATTAACATAAAGGATATAAGCCTGCTACATCGTGATTCCAGCCCTACTAAAAGTCAAAAATGGTCTTTTCGTGTCTATGTCATATAGACAAATGGCAATAACTGTTGCCCATTTTCTCCCTGCCACTGCCAGGTGTCACTTGTTTTTAAGCTTCACTGCTCTACTGATAACTTTTGAAGAATCTCATGGAATGTAACCAGATTTAGTGATCTTTGTATTAAAAACATTGCAGCTCAGTTCCAGTTTCCAATTATTTCTAATAATATTGGACAGAGTTGGAACCATTTTTCTTAATTAGAGTTTGCTTGTGTATCGTTATTTACATATTTGCACTTGATTTGAAGGACCTCTAGGATCTACGTTTTGTACTCAGAAGGTCTAAATGAAGCTTGACTTTCACCTTTTTCTTTCAATATGTGACAAATTTGTGACATTAAGTTAAAATTTGATGTTCGGTAAACCAAGGTTTCTTTTTCAGTACCTTTTCTCAATTATAATACATTGGGAGAATATCCACTACCTCATAAAGTCAGCCCTCCCAAGTTAAAAAGTCCTTAGCCACATCTTTTGGTTTGTTTTAGTAATAAAAGTGCTAAAGATCGTCTACTTGCCAAGATCAAAGTCAGATGAGGGTGGTCTACCCTTGAATTGAGGGATTGGTCTACAAGTTCAGTAAACTTTCAGTTTCTGTTTTTGCTTTGAAGCGTGCTATTTTTCAAAGCATCACAAATATCAACTTGTGCATTTTCGTTGCACACCAGGGAAGTAAACTTTTCTGTTCTTCTCTCACTCTATCTTCATAGAAGATAAATATCATACAACTTAGTTGCCTAACTCTGTAAATCAAATAAGTTTGTCACTGCCATTAGGTTTATATTACTTTCAGTTCAGCTCGATACTTAACCTTATTTATGAATTTTGTCAGGTAGTTGTTCTTTTGTAAAGTCATACATGTGATTTCCTTGGGCATTTTTCTTTATTCATAGAGTCCCCTTCACAGTAAGTTCATTGTGATGCTTGACTTATTTCACCATTGGTGTGCAGTGTTAAGAGCATAGGGTGCAGAGGTTTAAGCTGCCAAAGACCAACCACCCATACCTGTATAATTTGTATGGGGTGTATTTAAGGCCATACATACAATAGTTGCTAATGCTCGTCTGTTAATGAATGTCATGTCCAGCATGATACGCAGGTAAATGAGAAAGCTGAGAAGCACAGGATCAAGGATTCTGATGCCATTAGTATTGCATCTGATGTTGTCTCTTTGGACATTGTCCATTTGCCTGTATCCCTGCAAATGGAAAGCTGGTCCATTCAGAAAAACATTTTGGCAATTCAGGCCATTAAGTCTTTTCACATAGTGCCAGTGCCAGTGTCATGCTTTTGCTGCAGACAGAACTGATCTCAGTAGTTCCTAATGGGCTAGTACCATTAGTTCATATAGCATCAACATAGGCAAACTCCTTCATGGAAATGATTTGGCCAGTACCAGCATCTAGTACCAATAGTAGATATATTATCAACACAAACCTCTTCATGGTAACTACTGGGTCATTACGAATGTATTGACTGTTTGTTGATATAACATCAACAAACAAACCCCTTCATGGTAACTATTGGGTCATTACCAGTGTATAGACTATTAGTTGATATAACATCAACAGTGGCAAAATCCTATGTGAGTACTTATTACACATCAGTCTCCTGCAAATGAAGGCTGTAGTAAATACCTTTCATTCATTGCTGGAAAGGTTGTCTTTACTTTATTACATAACAATGCTTGGGAAGACTGCATTAGTTTTAGGTTAGGGTTAGAATTAGCATTCTTGCTGTGAGAAAAGTGGTGCTCAGATTCTGCTTCTGGTTTGGGCTCTCCTATGGTGGTGTCATTGTTGACAAATCTGCATCCAATCTGCCATATTCAGGACAGTCACAATATTATTTCAGACATGTTCTGGTATAATGGAACAATGATATAGTAAAAAACAAAGACCTCTTCAACCTTCTTGTGAGCTTGTTTCGACTGAAGGTTTTGAGCCTTTGTCTGAAGTGGAATCTTATGAGTTTTGACATGGTTGAATAAGACACCATTTGAAATATCTGTCTAGAACCTCCATGATTGACCATTATTACAAAATGGCTGTCTAGTACACGACAGCAGGCAGAATCAGTTAGACATCTTGTTGGTCAGCCATAACTATCTGCTCATGACAGGACTCCTACTAACAGGACTGCCAAATCCTTTGCCCTGAAACTGTTGTCTTTGGACCTTCATCCCCAGCATGTCAACAGGACCCCCAAATCCTTTACCTTGAAACTGTTGTCTTCTTTGGTCCTTTCATCCCAAGGGTATCTACAGTACCCCCTAATCGTATGCCATGAACATTTGTCTTCTTTGTACCTTTCATCCCCAGCAGGTCACCAGGACCCCCAAATCCTTTGCCTTGAAACTGATGCCTTTCTACCATTCACCCTAAGGGTGTCGACAGGACCCCATAAGGCTTTAAATTGGTATCTGAAGCAGTCCTGGCCTTTTAGTATTGTTGAAGAATATTTCCACATACTCTCATGCTATTTACCTTGTATGGCAATAAGGCCTGTGAGCTTATGGTATGGCCCTGCATCCATCTTGCATCATATGTCTCAAGAATTGCTAATTTCAATTTCTATTCAAAATCTGCTTGACAGATTGTGACCAAATTTCCCTGCATCCACCATGCATCATAAGTCTCAAGAATTGCTGATTTCAGTTTCTATTCAAAATCTGCTTGACAGATTGTGACCAAATGGCCCTGCATCCATCATACATCATATGTCTCAAGAATTGCTAATTTCAATTTCTATTTAAAATCCACTTGACAGATTGTGACCAAATGGCCCTGCATCCACCATACATCATATGTCTCAAGAATTGATAATTTCAATTTATATTTAAAATCCGCTTTACAGATTGTGACCAAGTGGCCCTGCATCCATCATGCATCATATGTCTGAAGAATTGCTAATTTCAATTTCTATTTAAAATCCGCTTGACAGATTGTGACCAAATGGCCCTGCATCCATCATGCATCATGTGTCACAAGAATTGATAATTTCAATTTCTATTCAAAATCTGCTTGACAGATTGTGACCAAATTTGGCAGAGCATCCTGTAGATGATGCAGACTTGCCAGCTATTATGGCTGTTATTACTAAAAATAAAAAAAGCATTTCAGCATCTTCCAAAAACACACTTGACAGAATTTGACCAAATTTTACAGAAAGCATCCTGGCATAGGGAACTTTCAGTTTAATTTAAGTGTTGCTGATCACAATCACATTTGGCAGCTGTTGCAGAAAAATAAAACTACTTCTCAAAAACTGCCAAACAGAATATGACCAAATTTGGCCAAATGTATCCTGGCATAATTGGCGTTAAATTTTTTACAATTGAAACATATCTGCCATCAGATATGACTGTCAAAATTCAAAAAGTCCAAAAATCTCTACATGAATTTTTGATGAAAAACCACTCAAACGAATCTGACCAAATTTTACAAAAAGACAGATTAAGGCCTTTCAGTCTGAGTAACATTGAAATAGCTGTTTTCAAAACATTTTGCAATCAGCAACATTGGAAGAAATTTCTTCAGAGCACATTCTGCTGACCCCGATTTCAAACTGCCCTTAAATTTGACTGTTATGCAGATGTCAGACTGGTTATCAATCTGAAGCCCACTTAGGGATCTTGTTTTTTTTCTTCAGGTGCATTGAGATGGAATATCCTCTGCTGGCAGAGTATGATTTTAGGAATGATACAGTAAATCGAGATATCAAGTAAGTTTTCTCACAATGTCTATGAAAAATTGATTGTACAGATTTTCTCAGTCCCTGTGTAAAGTGGGTCCTTCACCATTGCTGTTGAAGTGTAAGAAGTGGACCGAAAAGACACTTCTCAAAGGTGACAATTTTATAAACAGCTGCCATTTTATTTTTAATCCATTTTCACCTTTATATACATAACACCTTTCACTTTGATGTTATGATTGCCTGGTTAGAATATTTTTGGTTAAAAGGGCTTTATATCCTCCAGCTTTTCTTGAAAGGGGGCATATTATCTGCCTATCATTCTGTCCATCCGTTACACTTGTTTCCAGTCAGTACCTTTAAAGCCATTGGAAATTAAGGATGACATTTGGTATAGTGATGCATCTTTGTTAGGAATTGTGTTCCATACCACATTAGGGGTCCTATCTTCAAATTGCCTTACAGTTCTGTCACAGTCAGATTTCATCACTTTTGGTGACCTGACCATTCTAGTTACGTGACCAAAATTCACAGAATCGGCTGGTTTTAATTGATGAAATGCACTCTAATTGGAAACATAATGATCCCAAAATGCTGTTTTCGAAAACTGCTTAATATGTACTTATATGCAATCACAGTGGCAGGGTAAATTGATAGAGTTTTGTGTCAGATCCTTTGCTGATTAGATTAAAGCAAACATTAAGTGGTATGATTTATTGTCAGTGTCTGATGGGGCAAATTCAAAATAACTAATGAATTGAGTTTTTGCCAAATGATGGTTATTTGTTATAAATCCTGATTATTTTTTCTAACCAATTTTTTTCAGGTAAAAAATGGTCTTACCTCTTTGTTAGAGGTTCGTTAGATGATATAATTTAATGTACTTGAATATTTCTTGGTAAGACTTTCTACTTATTCTTGCAACCTGGATGTTAGAAATATTTATTGCGCTACACAGGTTTGAGTAAATTGTTCTGGGATTAAATAATTCTTACGCTTCAGAAATAAGCATAAATAAACTTTATGATTAAAGGTCATTTTTGGCTTGTGATTTTTATTTTCAGTATTGATCTCAAACCATCCACAGTGCTCAGACCATATCAAGAAAAGAGTTTGCGGAAAATGTTTGGAAATGGGCGTGCACGATCAGGAGTAATTGTTTTACCTTGTGGTGGGTTATTTACTGTGTTGTTTTTTTTTTGTGGTAACAATATGGTAATTAAATGTTTGACTCTGTGGTGGGTTATGTACTGTGTTGATTTTTTGGTAACAATATGGTAATTAAATGTTTTACCTTGTGGTGGGTTATTTACTGTGTTGTTTTTTTGGTAACAATATGGTAATTAAATGTTTTACTTAGTGGTGGGTTATGTACTGTGTTGTTGTTTTGGTAACAATATGGTAATTAAATGTTTTACCTTGTGGTGGGTTATTTACTGTGTTGTTTTTTTTGGTAACAGTATGGTAATTAAATGTTTTACCTTGTGGTGGGTTATTTACTGTGTTGTTTTTTTTGGTAACAGTATGGTAATTAAATGTTTTACCTTGTGGTGGGTTATGTATTGTGTTGTTGTTTTGGTAACAATATGGTAATTTAATCTTTTACCTTGTGGTGGGTTATGTACTGTTTTTTTTTGTTAATAACAGTATGGTAATTAAATGTTTTACCTTGTGGTGGGTTATGTACTGTGTTATTATTTTGGTAACAATATGATAATTAAATGTTTTACCTTGTGGTGGGTTATTTACTGTGTTGTTTTTTTTGGTAACAATATGGTAATTAAATGTTTTACCTTGTGGTGGGTTATATATTGTGTTGTTGTTTTGGTAACAATATGGTAATTAAATGTTTTACCCTGTGGTGGGTTATGTACTGTGTTGTTTTTTTTTTGTAACAATATGGTAATTAAATGTTTTACCTTGTGGTGGGTTATGTACTGTGTTATTGTTTTGGTAACGTTATGGTAATTAAATGTTTTACTGTGGTGGGTTATGTACTGTGTTATTGTTTTGGTAACAATATGGTAATCAAATGTTTGACCTTGTGGTGGGTTATTTTCTGTGTTGTTTTTTTTGGTAACAATATGGTAATTACATGTTTTACCTTGTGGTGGGTTATGTATTGTGTTGTTGTTTTGGTAACAATATGGTAATTAAATATTTTACCTTGTGGGTTATGTACTGTGTTGTTTTTTTTGGTAACAATATGGTAATTAAATGTTTTACCTTGTGGTGGGTTATGTACTGTGTTATTGTTTTGGTAACAATATGGTAATTAAATGTTTTACTTTGTAGTGGGTTATTTACTGTGTTGTTTTTTTTTTTGTTGTAACAATATGGTAATTAATTGTTTTACCTTGTGGTGGGTTATGTATTATGTTGTTGTTTTGGTAACAATATGGTAATTAAATATTTTAACTTGTGATGGGGTATGTACTGTGTTTTTGTTTTGTTATAACAATATGGTAATTGTTTTACCTTGTAAGTTCTGTAATGTGTCTTTAATTGTAACAGTATGGTAACATGGATAATAACATGTTGTCTAACTTGTTCTCAAATTCTCAGACAAAGGAAAGAACATCAAATCCAATTAAATGCTTTTCTTGGTCAGACTGAATTTTTTTCCGAAGTTGAAATATTGTTACATTCTAGGGGCTTAAACTATGTGACTAGGCAAATTAAAATAAACCAGCATTCAATTTTCCAATATAAAAATTTATTTCCTTAAAATATAAAATCAAAGTGAAAGAATTTAAAATTACTGAGCATATTTCTAAATTTAATATAAATTTCACATTAATCCAGAATTGATCCAAACAAAGGATCTAAGGTGCTTATGTGCTTTCACAATGAAGAAACTTCTAATATTCAGAAGTTTTCCATCAAGGTAATCTAGTGAAAGCTGAATGTCACAAAAGTCCTTGAATGTTTTACATCATTCAGTGAAATTAATTTTCCAAGTCCTTCAGTAATTTCACAATAGTCCAGCAAGGAACTGTCTGTTTAGAATAAATAGTTTTTCCAGTCTGCAATTTCAATGAACAAATTGTAAATAGATCAGATTTCCTCTCATGTCTCTTACAAGACTAAATATAACTGAAGAATCAGAATGTAGTGCTTTTATTCACCTATTTTGCTTTGAATAAACCAATCTGAATCACTAGAAAATATTCCGAAATATTTAAATTATTTTATTTTGAAATATCTTGGTTGTCACGCTATGTTGACATGAACTTGCCAATAACCTTACACCCTGTATCACACTATGTTGACATGAACTTGCCAGTAACCTTACACCCTATATAATGCTAAGTATGTTGACATGAACTTGCCAATAGCCTTACACCCTATGTCATGCTATGTTGACATGAACTTGCCAGTAACCTTACACCCTATATCGCACTATGTTGACATGAACTTGCCAATAACCTTACACCCTCTATCACGCTATGTTGACATGAACTTGCCAGTAACCTTACACCCTATATCGCACTATGTTGACATGAACTTGCCAATAGCTTTACACCCTCTATCACGCTATGTTGACATGAACTTGCCAGTAACCTTACACCCTATATCGCACTATGTTGACATGAACTTGCCAATAACCTTTCACCCTATATCATGCTATGTTGACATGAACTTGCCAATAACCTTACACTGTAAATCGCACTATGTTGACATGAACCTGCCAGTAACCTTAATTTATGAACAAAGAAAGTATATCCATGTACTATTCCTATATTAAAGGCCAGCCACTGAATCAAAGACTTAAAAAGTAAATGTCATTAATCCAAATGACTTAGATAAAACTATATTATGAAATAATGTATCTGGTAGATGTTATGTCATATTTATATATGGAATTTGTGAAATGATTAATGGAGTTTGTAATATGCTTCTATAATGTATATGAAATATATATATAATATATGTATGCATGGAGATTATGAAATGTTTATATAGAATTTGATATGCATATATGGACTTAGTAATTTGTATGTTATGCTTATTTAATTTGTATTGTATGATTGATCTTTGTCCATAAATCATGATTGGAGTTTGGGCCAACTGGACTAATGTCTTTTTATTGTAAACAACATATTACATAGTTAATTTTTATCTATGATTATTACTATTCAGTAAACAGAATAATGAACAAGTTCATTAGAAAAAGCGCATTAAAAATTATTATCAATGTGATTGTAAAATGAGGATTCAGTCATTAAACAGCCCAGTTCCCTAACGCCGCCCCCCATCCCCCCTACGGTTTTCTCGATGTCAAAGCGATTTTTACAAAAATGTTGAGATCCCTCAGTAACTCAGCCTCGCTTATAGTGCGGTCTATGTTTGAGGACCCCATTGTGCGCGAGTTATCGAGGGAGAGGTTTATATGGAATTTATATCATATGAATATTTGGAATTTGTGGGATGCATCTTAAAATAATATCTTAATATAATAATTTCTTAACTTTAAAGAGTTCACAATACTGCTATTTTGTGTCACAACAAACCAGTAAAAAAAACTTGAATGTAATGTCAGAAAGTGAATGAATAGTTTCCTGCATTTGTATCACAGGTGCTGGAAAGACATTAGTGGGAGTTACTGCTGCCTGTACCATTAGAAAGAGATGCATCTGTCTGGCTACCTCTGGTGTGGCAGTGGAACAGTGGAGATCTCAGGTATATGTTGATTGTGTCAAGTACAGAAATGTTCTTGTACACCAACACAGAAATGTTCTTGTACACCAACACTGAAATGTCCTTGTACACCAACACTGAAATGTTCTTGTACACCAACACTGAAATGTTTTTGTACACCAGCACTGAAATGTTTTTGTACACCAGCACTGAAATGTTCTTGTACAACAACACTGAAATG
This sequence comes from Sinohyriopsis cumingii, assembly GCA_028554795.2. Lineage (NCBI taxonomy): Eukaryota > Metazoa > Mollusca > Bivalvia > Unionida > Unionidae > Sinohyriopsis > Sinohyriopsis cumingii. The sequence goes on from CM068839.1 coordinate 99,539,939, forward strand.
TTCTTGTACACCAACACTGAAATGTTCTTGTATACCAACACTGAAATGTTCTTGTATACTAACACTGAAATGTTCTTGTACACCAACACTGAAATGTTCTTGTATACCAACACAGAAATGTTTTTGTACACCAACACAGAAATGTTTTTGTACACCAACACAGAAATGTTTTTGTACACCAACACAGAATTATTTGTCAACATTTAGCCTGGAGTTAATGCAATTTTCAAGCCTGATTCTTAAGAACATTAATCTGACCTATAGGGATAAAAAATTATCCATAGAATGCTTTATCAGGTCATAATACACAAGGACTTTATCCACTTCCTCCCTGTCAAACCCTCCCAACAAAAGTGCTACCTCTCATCTGTACCTAGGGGAAGTCAGACACAGGTGATCTCCCCTTGGATTGAGGGATTGTTACTGAGTCCAATCCATACTACAGTTACAACTTCCATTAGGAAGCATGCTTTCTTTGGACATCTCGATGCATTTTCAGAATAATATGACTGGGTGGGACATGCCCCAGTGCTAGACATCACTATAAACAGCCACACTGCATACTTCATGGTGATATGACTAAAATTGTTAAAGCTACATTATATATATATATATATATATATATATATATATATATATATATATATATATATATATATATATATATATATATATATATATATGAGTGAGTCTGATTAATTACCCTACACCAGCATGTTGACCATGGTGTTTCATCCCCAATATTCAATTGAACAGTTATATTTGCACTGCATGCACAGTTCAACAACTTCTTAACATGAAATTGGCAAAAGTAGTAGAGTTTGGTTTTGGCCACCACATTAATAGCCTTGCTAGTTTTTGTTATAATTTCTACCAGAATATAACAGGATGGAGTTGCAGTGTTTTCCTAAATTCACTGCATTATTGCACATGTTACGTTAAAATGCTAGTAATATTTTCTGTATCACATCGCAACAAATTAACTTTTCTTATTTCATCCCAGATCTTTGGCACATCTTTCCTCTTTGTACTTTGATAAACGGACCTGACATAAAATGTATGACTGTATTTTGTTACATTGAATCAATCATTTATCATGTTATGTTGCATGCTGCTTTTTAAATGACTTCATTTGTTATCTAATTTACAATTGGTTTTTGCTCTTTTCTTTTACTTAAAGACCTTAGGGCCATAAGACTGAAGTAAGGGTATGTAACTCTCTCCATCCTTTGCCTATTTCTGAATGTATTGGGTAAAAAATTTGAGGAAGAAGCAAATTTTGGAGTAAAAAATGTTTCTCTGTTTCTGTCAGATGCATTACCTGATCACATTACATTAGGATAACAACTTTCTCTCCTTCTTACGAATCTAGCGCTCCCTGAAAGACAGAATGCTTTTTGTTATATTGTTTAGACTCTAGTCTTAAACTGAGTAACAGAAAAGAGTGGAAACCAACAAGTTTTGTACAATGCAACAGATAATTTATTTTCCATAAATACAAAGTGAAAAATTAAAATAACTTAGTATGGTGAAGGAAATCCCAAATAGTCCTAAAAGTTTTATCACAAGTCCAAAAGTATCAAATATTTTAAATGAGTTCTAGTGGTGTTCCGAATAAAGTCCAATCTGTTGTGCTGATGTACTAATAGTCAGGAATAATTTGATGTACTGACAGTTTTGATGTATCACAATGATATAATACAGTGTCTTTAAATGAATTCACAGTAATTGCAAAATGGCCATGTAATCCAAAGATTAGGAGCACTTTGTAATTCCAATGAATAATTGAAATAAATTAAGTCCTTTCAACTAAAACACAACTAAATGACTCCACTGACTGATGTTTTAGATAGGAATATCTAATTCTCATTTACATCATCCCTTATTTGTTGCATTCACTTGTTTGTTTCTCTCCTTCATTACAGAGATGACAACAAAGTGCAAATAGTTTACTATTAAGGTAATGGAGGATTGACATGCGATATGTCTACAGATACATTTACTCATTGATTAGTCTCATTGGGGATATAGAGATGCCCTCTTCACCCTCGATGCAGATGCAGAAACACCATCAAGACATAGTGTATCAATGAATCGTTGATTATTCATATGGGTGATGTCGAGATGCTCTCTCAACCCCCCTCACCCAGTGAAGACAGAACATTGCCAAAATACACTGTATCTGAATATAGAGAATTGTTCGGTGATGCCAAGATGCCCACTCTCTCTCCTCATCCCCACCCCATGCAGATGCAGAAACAGTGCCGGAACATACTGTACTCCATGAACACGGTAGAAAGCCAGGCGATTCTAAACAAGCATTGAAACAAATGTATCTAATCACATTCAGCCAAATATGATTAGACATACTTGTTTCATCAAAGAAAATGCACTCATTGATCAGTTTCAACAAACTCAAAGGGCAGTCAGCACAATAAAGGGTCATGATGGTGGGGTGGGGTAGACATATGATGCATTTTTTGGTGTGTCAAGTACATGCTAATTGTTATTTATGTATGTATGCTGATTGATATTTAGTTATTGGGATGTTAATTTATATTGCCTGTTCCATACTATTTCAGTTCAAGATGTGGTCCACAGCTGATGATAGCATGATTTGCAGATTTACATCCGATGCCAAAGACAAGCCAATTGGTAATAATGCATTGTTTTTTTTGTGAGGCCATTACACCATTTCATTTGGAGAAATTTGTCCAATCCCTGACTTGAACCAGTAATAATTCTGTAAACCTATGGCACATTTTTCTTTGCAATATGTATTTTTTCTCATAATTTATATGGAAAAGGTTTTTAAAAATGCTTCCACATTCCCTTATGTGTAGGACCATGTTTTTTGTGTGTCAAGCATTTAGGTAGAATTTTTCTGTCATACTTCATGTGATATCCTACCTCACATGATGTCATAGTACTTTATCCAGATCTGGCCCATTTTATGACAGGAATGACTTGTTTTTCCTGCTTCTGTATTTAGTCTGATCTAGATGGGGATTTTGTTTGCTTGACCTTAACCTCATTATGAATTCAGCTCCTGTCTTCAGCAGCGCATTGTAATGTGATATTACTGAGTCAAATACTTTTAATGATATTTTGCCATTGAGTTCACATTTCTTTCCAGCATATTGTGAACACCGTATTTATTTTTGCCCTGTAATATACATACAAGAGTTATGGAAGGCTTTACTAATGACATATTGCAACAGAAAGTTCCAGGTTTTATAGATTTATTTAACACCATTCATACATTCATTACTCCAGACATGTTATATAAGTTGTCTTTTTCTTCGGAGTAGCTCAAATCTCACATCGTCAGACTCAAAATCCAAGGTCATTACCTGCCCAGATCAGTGTCTGCCTCGGTTTCTCCTTGGGTTAGGCACATTGATTCTCTTTCCTCTGCATGATATTGCCAGTAATGTTAAAAGTTTCATGAAAAGCATGATATGGCCAGTAATGTTAAAAGTTTCATGAAAAGCATGATATTGCCAGTAATGTTAAAAGTTTCATGAAAAGCATGATATGGCAAGTTTCATGAAAAACATGATATAGCCAGTATTGTTAAAAGTTTCATGAAAAGCATGATATGGCCAGTAATGTTAAAAGTTTCATGAAAAACATGATATAGCCAGTATTGTTAAAAGTTTCATGAAAAACATGATATAGCCAGTATTGTTAAAAGTTTCATGAAAAGCATGATATGGCCAGTAATGTTAAAAGTTTCATGAAAAACATGATATAGCCAGTATTGTGAAAAGTTTCATAAAAAACATGATATAGCCAGTATTGTTAAAAGTTTCATGAAAAACATGATATAGCCAGTATTGTTAAAAGTTTCATGAAAAGCATGATATGGCCAGTATTGTTAAAAGTTTCATAAAAAACATGATATGGCCAGTATTGTTAAAAGTTTCATGAAAAGCAGCAAAAACAATTATCTATTTTTCCACATCAATTAATTGTGTTGTTTTATTTCCCTGCAGGATGTTCCATATGTATCAGCACTTATTCCATGTTAGCTCACTCAACCAAGCGGTCATGGGAAGCAGAACGTGTGATGGAATGGATGCAAAGTCAGGAGTGGGGACTTATGATTCTGGATGGTAAATGATAGGCAGTTTGTATATATACATCCATATAAAGGACACATCCATATAAAGGACACATCCATATAAAGAACTTTTGCTCATAACATATTGGAACCATTGTTTGAATTTTACTTGCATGTTAAACTCTGTAAAACCTGATATGGGTAACTGTTGAAACAAAAACTGTGCAAGTGTAATAAAGAATGAATGCAAACAGAGTACAGAATGAAAATGCAAACAAAAAGTATAAGTGCAAATGAAATAAATACATTTTGGAGAAATTGGAGAGTGAAATTGAAAAATGCAGAATGATAAACAAAATCGGAATGAAATGTAAATGCGTATCATGGATTTGAAAATCGAATCATTTTCATGCCACTGCTGAATTTTCAATGGTCTGAGGCCTGTTTGATCCATTACACTGTGCTATCTTTTCTTTTTAATGCTGTCAAAAACAAAAAACCTGACTTTGGTAAATGCAATTCTCCTTTCAGGATTAGAAGCAGACATCAATTTTTTTTTTAAAACAAAAATTTCATTTTGACTCTAGAAACCTAATAAAAAAAGCTTAAAAAAACCTTAAGAAAATCTAAATTTAAAACCAAACTACAAGTTTCAAAAAATGATGAATGGCTCTACCCAGACCCCACCAAAAATGTTTTTTTTTGCACATAGTTTTTTTTAGGCTTGTCTGGTCAAGAAAGCATGCAGGTTCCTGAGCACTTGCAGGTATTTTTGTTTATTATTTATTTATTGTCACCTTATTTTTATTTTATTTTGAAACAAACTCAAGGTATACCTTATCAAATTTTTCATGAATATTATGCTCACCATGGAGACCTCAAACTCTTTTAAAACCCTCAAATTTTCAAATTTAATTTCAGTTCTTACCCTGTCCTCTGAATACATTGCCTGATAGCATTAGTATTAATATTAGGAACTAAACTCTGCTGCTTTCGAAATACAGCCCTCCTGAAAAAGGTGAAATTATGTATCAAAGCAAGGGAAGAAACTCTTACTCTTGTCTCCCTCATACCACTGGTAGGTGGCTTCCGTTTTTAAGCTGTAGCCAGTACTATTGACATTGACATCCTTCTGAAATCATTGAATATGTTCATGACCCAGACAGACAGATGGAATTATAATACGTTGTAAGGTATTTGCTATGTGAGGTATGCTTCTGAATTTTGATCAATATTTAGTAGGATTTTTTCACACTTGTCAATTTTGTTTATTCTTACCTTGCACTTCACTGCTTTGGTGGTCTAGTGGTTAGGGTGTCTGCCACAGATGCAGGAGTTTGATGGTTCAAACTCTGGCAAAGTTGATGCTGAAGCTGCTGTCATACAAGATATGCTTTCTGATAGCTTTAGCTTTGGCATACAAGGGGAGTTGCATGACATTTTGTTTCAATGGGCCAGAAATGTCTCCAGGTTTTGTAACTAAGAATTGGATGCTGTCATCAGGCAGTCAAAGAGTGGTCATGTGCTCCCTGTTTTCAAGACAGACAAATATGCAATGCCTTGTCCATGTCTGCCATTATTACTTGAACACACAGAAAAGTCTCTTTCTTCCAGTGAAGGCTGGGAAAGGGGATATTACCCCTTAATGACTGTGGCTTAATATATCTGGCATTCACTGAAGTCTCAGAAGATTCACCACATGAAGATTTCAGCTCATGCAGTTAGAGTGATCTCTGCTGGCTGGCATGTACAGTCAACTGTCTTGAGTTTTTGTCTCTGTGATCTTGCTTTACAGAGACAAGAATTTAACCTGGTGGGATCAGTGGCTGCAGCCCAGAAAACCACCAGACCCAGTGAACATCAGCACATACTCATCACGGACACGAGTTTAGTGCTTTCACTGGATTCTCCTGGAATTTGTGCCACCAAGAAGTATTCATAATTTCTTCTAGTTTCATGTTAGGAGAGTGGGTCATGCTTCATATATGGAATTCAGCCATTCTTCCCTTGAAGAGTGCCCATGGTAGAGTTTGGATGCTCAGCATTCCCTCTTATTGCCGAACATTATGGTTTTCTGGGGAACATACTCCAGATTATTTAGTATTGAGCTACATAATGAAGATGTTGGTATTGACTCTCTGGTAGTTTCAACACAGATTTTCTTCTGGCCTTCTAACTAGTTCATCACTTGCCAATCTTTTTTTTCACTCGCATGTTCTGGCTGATAGCACTGCGATAAAGGTTACAATTAGTATACAGGTAAGTGACAGGTAAGTAATGAAGGACTTTGGTATTGACTCATGTTGTCCATGTCAGAGTTACATTCATGATATATTTTTACATGCACATGTGGGATTGTGCTAATACCATATCCAATTCCACATTACTATAAAACCCTCCCACTCCTTCCTGTGAATGCAAACATTCTAGTTGATGCATCATTCAGCTTCAAACTGGAGCCACCTAGTAGTGGTATGTTGGAGGTACCAACAGAAAGCAACTTTGATACAGTTGCAAATTTCAAATTCTTTATATAATGGACACCTGTCTATCCTTGAATGTCTGTAAATTTGTTTTTTTGAGCACTGTTTAATTTTTTTCTGCATTTGAAGTACTGGCACCAAATGGTTGACAAGTTCATTTTTGGCAAAACTTAAGTGTACATTTTTCCCTTATTATTTTTTAAATAATAATTTGTATTGATTTTCATGTCTCATATTTTCCGATTTTGAATATTGTACAACTTTTTTCATTCCTCAATTGTACAAGATCCATGGGTGCCCACATGAAGGGACAAGCCCCTCTCCCCCGATTTCACCTCAAAACATATTTTAGCTTATATCTGTAAAATATTCTACACGTCTCTGCCCCCCCAAATAATTATGTAGGTGCCCCTGAAAGTATTCATCAAGTTTTATAGCAAAATAACGAAGCTGTTTTTAATCTAGCCTACAAGAAATAGATTGCTAATGCATTTGTGATCTCAAGCTTATTCATCAAGCCTCCCAACGATAGTTTAGATTAGAAAATCTAAAGCTCCATTGTTGGGTTCAGAAGTAAAACATTTTTCTCACTTATTGGTCAGGTTCCTGCATAAAACATTATACCAGTTCTTTGTTTCAAGTGAAATCAAAACTAGCTGATATGAGTAAGATTATTAACTCCTTGAAGTTAAATGTATAGAAAAGTTTACAATGTTCATTAAGAAATGAGAAAAGTGTACTTATAAACATTTAGGATGATTCTGTTCTTGTAGAGGTGCAGACAATTCCAGCCAGAATGTTTAGAAGAGTTTTGACAATTGTTAATGCCCACTGCAAGCTGGGATTGACAGCCACACTGGTACGAGAGGACGACAAAATTGCAGATCTCAACTTCCTCATCGGACCAAAACTGTATGAAGCTAACTGGATGGAGCTACAAAAAAGAGGATTCATAGCCAAAGTGCAATGTGCAGAGGTTGTACATGCATCAAATTGTAAACTTTTACACATTGTATATTGCTGTCAGGCTCAGTTACTATAGTAATTAAATAAGTCATAACCTGTTCAGAGTTTTAAAAAAATTGGTATGGTGTTTTTATATGAGAAGATGAAAATGGCAAATATCATGAAGACCTCTAGAATACAGACAAATTGCAAGAAACAAAAACAATACCGTGATGGATACCAGTTGATCTGTATTAGTGTAGTAGTATGGTCTGTATTAGTGTAGTAGTATGGTCTGTATTAGTGTACTAGTATGGTCTGTATTAGTGTACTAGTATGGTCTGTATTGGCATAGTAGTGTCACCTGTATTAGTGTACTATTATTGTCTGTATTAGTGTACTAGTATGGTCTGTATTGGTGTACTAGTATGGTCTATTAGGGAACTAGTATGGTCTGTATTAGTGTACTAGTATGGTCTGTATTAGTATACTAGTATGGTCTGTATTGGCATAGTAGTATGGTCAGTATTAGTGTACTAGTATTGTCTGTATTAGTGTACTAGTATGGTCTGTATTAGTGTACTAGTATGGTCTGTATTAGTGTACTAGAATGGTCTGTAATATTGTACTAGTAAGGTCCGTATCAGTTTATGAGTATGGTCTGTATTAGTGTACTAGTATGGTCTGTATTAGTGTACTAATATGTTCTTTATTAGTTTACTAGTATGGTCTGTATTAGTGTACTAGTATGGTCTGTCAGTCTATTAGTATGGTCCATATTAGTGTACTAGTATGGTCTATATTAGTGTACTAGTATGGTCTGTATCAGTTTACTAGTATCATCTGTATTAGTGACCTAGTATGGTCTGTATTAGTTTACTAGTATGGTCTGTATTAGTGTACTAATATGTTCCATATTAGTTTATTAGTATGGTCTGTATTAGTGTACTAGTATGGTCTGTATTCGTGTACTAGTATGGTCTGTCAGTGTATTAATATGGTCTATATTAGTGTACTAGTATGGTCTATATTAGTGTACTAGTATGGTGTGTATTAGTGTACTAGCATGGTCTGTATTAGTGTACTAATATGGTCTGTATTAGTATATTAATATGGTCTGTATTAGTTTATTAGTATGGTCTGTATTAGTGTACTAGTATGGTCCGTACTAGTTTATTAGTATGGTCTGTATTAGAGTACTAGTATAGTCTGTCAGTGTATTAGTATGGTCTATATTAGTGTACTAATATGGTCTATATTAGTGTACTAGTATGGTCTGTATTAGTATAATAATATGGTCTGGATTAGTTTATTAGTATGGTCTGTATTAGTGTAATTGTATGGTCTATATTAGTGTACTAGTATGGTCTGTATTAGTGTACTTGTATGGTCTGTATTAGTGTATTAATATGGTCTATATTTATATACTAGATTTGTTTGGAGAAATTGATGCAAGAAATGTCAATTGAAAATGCACTGTAATGTTCCTTTTTTTTATAGGTGTGGTGTCCCATGACACCTGAGTTCTACAGGGAATATCTACATATGAAGTCCATGAAAAAGCTGGTTAGTGTTGATCTCTTAAAATCTTGAACAAAAATATCACGTCATTGCTAATCTTTCTAGTCAATGAACATAGTCCCCATACTTCCCTTGGTCACTGTGATTATATTTCACACTTGGGATTTACCCCCCATACTTCCCACTTAGGTCACTGTTATAATTCACACCTGGAACATAGCCCCCATACCTACGAATTAGGTCACTGTTATTATATTTCACGCTAGGGACATAGCCCCCATACCTGTCAATTAGATCACTGTGATTATATTTCACACTTGGGATTTATTCCCCATACTTCCCACTTAGGTCACTGTTATTATAATTCGCACCTGGGACATATAACCCATGCCTACGAATTAGGTCACTGTTATTATATTTCAAACTAGGGACATAGCCCCCATACCTGTCGATTAGATCACTGTGATAATATTTCACACTTGGGATATAGCCCCCATACTTCCCACCTAGGTCACTGTAATTATATTTCACACTTGGGATATAGCCTCCATACCTCTCAGTTAGGTCACTGTGATTATATTTCACACTTGGGATATAGCCCCCATACCTCCCAATTACAGGGAATATCTGCATATGAAGTCCATGAAAAAGCTGGTTAGTGTTGATCTCTTAAAATCTTGAACAAAAATATCACATCATTGCTAATCTTTCTAGTCAATGAACATAACCCCCATACTTCCCACCTAGGTCACTGTGATTATATTTCACACTTGGGATATAGCCCCCATTACCTCTCAGTTAGGTCACTGTGATAATATTTCACACTAGGGACATAGCCCCCATACCTCCCACCTAGGTCACTGTGATTATATTTCACACTTGGGATATAGCCCCCATACCTCCCAATTAGGTCACTGTTATTATAATTCACACCTGGGACATAGCCCCCATACCTATGAATTAGGTCACTGTTATTATATTTCACACTTGGGATATAGCCCTTATACCTCACACCAAGGTCACTGTGACTATATTTCACATTAAGGACATAGCCCCCATACCTGTCAATTAGATCACTGTGATAATATTTCACACTTGGGATATAGCCCCCATACCTCCCAATTAGGTCACTGTGATTTTATTTAACACTAATGACATAGGTCTCATACCCACTTAGGTCACTGATTATATTTCACTCTAGGTACATAGCCCCCATACCTCACACCTAGGTCACTGTGGTTATATTTCACACTAGTGACATAGCCCCCATACCTGTCAATTAGATCACTGTGAAAATATTTCACACTTGGGATATAGCCTCCATACCTCTCAGTTAGGTCACAGTGATAATATTTCACTCTAGGGACATAGACCTCCCAAAAATATCACATCATTGCAAATCTTTCTAGTCAATGAACATAGTCCCCATACTTCCCACCTAGGTCACTGTGATTATATTTCACACTTGGGATTTACCCCCCCATACTTCCCACTTAGGTCACTGTAATTATATTTCACACTTGGGATATAGCCCCCATACCTCCCACCCAGGTTGCTGTGATTATATTTCACACTAGGGACATAGCTTCATTACTTCCCACCTAGGTCACTGTGATTATATTTCACACTTGGGATATAGCCCCCATACTTCCCACCTAGGTCACTGTAATTATATTTCACACTTGGGATATAGCCCCCATACCTCCCACCCAGGTAACTTCGATTTTATTTCACACTAGGGACATATCTCTCATATCTTCCACCCAGGTCACTCTGATTATATTTCACACTTGAGACATAGCCCTCCCAGTTAGGCTTCTGTGATAACATTTGACACTAGAGACATAGCCCCCATACCTTCCACCTAGGTCACTGTGATTATATTTCACTCTTAAGTAGCTTTGTTTGGACTGTAACTTTGTGAAAGTTTATAGGTTCACATTTGTTTTGCCACCTGTAGCAGGACCATATACAGTAATACCTCGTGCATTCATGTTTCTGGATTTGTGAAATCACGGATTCGCGAAATTTTCATTGGTGCCCTCTACGTACATGTTTTCTTTATTTTATTGAATTGTACCTTCGTTATATGACTTCTGTGACATATGAAGTTTACCTAGTTTACCTTCCTGACAATGACAAAGAAAACATCAGTCATTAAGTTTACAGTCCCTTTCGTTAGTTGGTTTTACCTTACTGTGAGTGCAAAAGAAAACAGCAGCCAATGAATTAGTATAGGGGTAATATTAGTATACATGTACCGTACTGTAAATACGCTAGTGTGGCAAATACCCATTAGGCGATACTGTACTCTGTTTTTATGTCAACCATTTATTTCTCTTTTTAAGGGTAATGTATTAAGCTAACTTTTAAATGAAATGAAATTAAAGTGCTTTGGGAACATGATTTGGGTCATATTTAGGGTTTAAACCCTAGAAATAAGCATTTATTAGCATTTTTAGTGACTCGTACCAAACATTCGCAATTCCTCCTGATCCGTGACTGGTTCTGGAACCTAACCTCACGAATGTTCGAGGTATTACTGTAATAAATTAAATATTATATATTTTAGATAACGTAATTTTAGTCTTGCCTACTTTAAATGTGTTGTCTTTGTTGTAAGTATCTGCATAAAGTTTTTGCATATAGTACAGTTTGTGTGATACTGTTTTATTAGCTCAAATGGACATATAGCTGTGTGATCTTATGGTATGACTTGGCTTCTGTCGTGTGTTATGTATCCATAGAATCCGTCAATTTTTTTTAAGCTTCTCAAAAATTCCACTAGTTTTGACCCAAGTTGGAGAGAATAATGGCATACAGACTTGTTCAAATGATCTTGATATGTTGGTGGATATTTCTTCCATGACTAATATCAAAATAATTTTAAACAACTTCTTCTCAAACACTGGTGAATAGAGATTGATCAGGATTTTACGGAAAGCATCAAGGCTTGAAGACCTCTGAAGATTTTTACAAATGATGCCAGTCTGACTTTACTTTTGGCCACCAGTACTAAAAGTTAAAAAAATCCAGCCATCACGTGTCATAATATCTATTTTTAACTTTTTAAGAATTCTCAAAAATCTTATTTGACAAAAGTATCCTCCTATAGAGGGCTTTAAAATTTATACAAGTGGCGCTGATTTAACATCAAATGTATACAAGTGGCGCTGATTTAATGTCAGATGTGGCTTGCATTTCTAAAAACATACAAATTCAGCGTCGTCTTCAAAACCCACTGAACCGAATTAGATCATATTTGACAGAACCCATGCAGGTACTAGATAGGAATACATGTTGCTGACCATCCATCATTTAGGACCACTCTATGGGTGTGTTCATTTTGGAGGGTACTACTCACTGTGGGCATAAAATGGGTCACAGTGACATACTTTTCATGTGCAAGCAATGAAGTTGATCTGCTTCGCACATTCCAGCAGTTATTTAAGTTTTGGGATGTATTCATCATGGAAGTTACTACTCACAGTGAGCAAAAGTAGATCACAGTACAGGGCTCAAAATTAACATTAATCTGCTAACTCTAGGTCAGTGATTTTGCTGACAGAACAATAAAACATCTGCTGTCACTAATCCAGTGGAGCAGTGAAAATTTCTACCAGTTGATAACATAGGATAGGTGTCATTCCACAGATCAAGTTAATTAGGTGATTATTATTAAAACAGTTTTCATGTGCATGGAACTTAGTCTGGGGTACTGGCCCTAAACACTGATTTAGTGTAGATCATAAAAAGTGATGTAGGATTTCAGGCTGATATTGGCCAATAGGAAAATGTCACCAAGGTTGAATCAATTAAATAATGTAATATTATACTGAATAATGTGTTTTAATATTTATATCGTTGTTGATAAACATTCAGTACATTGTGCTCTGAAAATTAAAATATATGTACGTAGTAGAAGAATAGTGGCTGTAAGGTGCCAACTAAAGGTGAAGTTTGAAAAACAATTTTTAAAGCTGTTTTGCTTGGTGTTCAGCAGTCATCAAAACGTCAGAAATTTAATGATGACAGGAGAGTGTGATCGTAAGTATAATCAAGAGAAGAGAATGAGAAAATACCAGAAAAGCTGGAAAAAATGCATTACAAATACCTGATGTATGACTCAGTGACGCAGGAAAGGACATAATGTTAATGCACAGTATGACTCAATGACTCAGGAAAGGACATGATGTTTATGCACAGTATGATTCAGTGACTCAGGAAAGGACATGATGTTAATGCACAGTATGATTCAGTGACTCAGGAAAGGACATGATGTTAATGCACATTCTGCACTGAGAGACTGACCAATTATTCTGATGGAGGGGGAGGAGAGCTGGGATTTTCTTTAGACGAAGGATATTTGTTTTTTTGCCCATTTACATTTTGTCAACTAATGTAATGGATCAGATCAGGGTTTTCTTGAATCAGAGCAAGAAGATTTTGTTCAAGCTGCTGTGGTACCCTTCTTGCAAGCGGCCTCTTTTGTAGCCTTACAAGAGCAGTTTTGGCAACAGTTCATTCCTTCATTGGCAATTTGAAATTATTACATGAAATGCCCATTGTTTACAAAGGACATCAACTTGTCACATGCTGGAACAAATGACAGTGTGTTGAATTTAGAAATCAGTTAAATATACAGAAGATTTCTTTTGGTATATCCCACTATATGGAGCTTGTGAAGGGTACATTAGTAGGTGTTTGCACTTATATGATGGCCACTGTTAGAAGGGTTGTGGTCCTTGGTTGGTATATTTGAACACAAACTCAAGTGGGTGGCCTCTGATGAAGGAGTCGTTCAGGAAAGGGGATCAATGTATTTGAAACTTTTCATGAAAATCCCAGGGCTTCTCTTGCAAAATTGAGGTTGGTTCCTTAGTATTCAGAAAAATAAGAAAGTGCTAGGTGTACTTAATTATCATCCGTGTAAAGTCCTTCATCCTAAATTGTCCATCAAAATCATGCTAGTAGTTGTGCTCCAAAACTTACTACAGCCAAGACATGCCATCAAGCTGTGGCATGCTGCTGGATGAAGAAGAGAAGGCCAGAGATGAAGCCTCATGGATCGGATACATAAGATAATGGGGACTTTTGGCAAGTCTTGTTTGGATAACACTGGATCAAGAAAGAGAAGGCCAGAGATGAAGCCTCATGGATCAGATACATAAGATAATGGGAACTTTCAGCAAGTCTTGTTTGGATAACACTGGATCAAGAAAGAGAAGGCCAGAGATGAAGCCTCATGGATCAGATACATAAGATATTGGGAACTTTCAGCAAGTCTTGTTTGGAAAAAACAGTTGTGATTGTTTTGAGTTCATATTAAGGAATAATAAATCAACTGAGGATTAGTGAAATGTGTGCAGGGTTAATAATTTAATGCTGTGGGTTAGTGAAAAAATCCTAATTTCAAGTAATGCAGTGATGTTAGAAATTTTAAGTTTACTTAGTAAAATTCTTTATAAATTCTGTATAAACTTTCAATGATGTTGAAACACATTTTAGCTTTCAAAGAATAGTGGTTGAAATTGATATGATAATGGTAATTCACAGTGTCTAAATTGTGTACTGCAGATAACAATGATAAAGATTTGAAAACAGATTTAAGAAAATAAAACTTTAACTTTGATCTAAAATCGATTTACATTTCCAAAATAGGAAGAATGATATTCTAAAAGTAACATTTACCATAACAGCTTTTTTTAAATACTGCAAATGAGCTTAAGAATCCATTGCTAGGTCAGACAGTGTGAAATGGTCTTTTAGTGGAACACTTCAACTTCAGCTTGTTTTTATGCATAAATGGGTTACACTTAATGTTTATCTTGATTATTGTGAAAGAATTTGCAAGTGATTTTTTTAAATTGGAAGTTTTGCTCTGTTATGTAAACTATGCATGCAGTATAGGGTCAAAATAGTCCACGGGTCAGGATCATGTCACATGTGAGGCATGATAGCACACTCAAACACATGACCATACATATATTGGAATGTGAGAAATAGGTTTTCTGCAGAATTTGTGTTATGAATCAGCTTTGAACTGACTTTAGATGCAGAAGATATCTTGCCATTTTAGAGAATTGCTTTCGTAGAGTCATCTTTTTATATTAAACTATTGTATATTTAATTTTGTACTTTCAGTTGCTAGCAATTATGAACCCTAACAAGTTCCGTGCCTGCCAGTTTTTAATCCAGTACCACGAGAGACGAAATGACAAAATCATTGTTTTCTCAGATAATGTGTTTGCTCTCAAGAACTATGCCATTCGTTTGCACAAGTAAGAACATGTGTTTGCATTACAAACTTTTTTTAATATGGTGCTATATACATACAGCCCAATGGTATTTTTGGTGCTATATACAAATAGCCCGTTGGTATTTTATGGTGCTATATACAAATAGCCTGTTGGTATTTTATGGTGCTATATACAAACAACCCAATGGTATTTTTGGTGCTACATACAAACAGCCTGTTGGTATTTTATGGTGCTATATACAAACAGCCCAATGGTATTTTTGGTGTTATATACAAACAGCCCGTTGGTATTTTATGGTGCTATATACAAACAGCCCATTGGTATTTAATGGTGCTATATACGAATAGTCCAATGGTATTTTATGTTGCTATATACAAACAGCTCATTGGTGTTTTAGGGTGCTATATACAAATAGCCCATTGGTATTTTATGGTGCTATATACAAACAATCTGTTGGTATTTTATGGTGCTATATACAAACAGTCCAATGGTATTTTATGGTGCTATATACAAACAGTCTGTTGGTATTTTATGATGCTATATACAAACAGCCCAATGGTATTTTATGGTGCTATATACAAAACAGCCCATTGGTATTGTATGGTGCTATATACAAACAGTCTGTTGGTATTTTATGGTGCTATATACAAACAGTCCGTTGGTATTTTATGGTGCTATATACAAACAGTCTGTTGGTATTTTATAGTGCTATATACAAACAGTCCGTTGGTATTTTATGGTGCTATATACAAACAGCCGGTTGGTATTTTATGGTGCTATTTACAAACAGTCCGTTGGTATTTTATGGTGCTATATACAAACAGCCCATTGGTATTTTATGGTGCTATATACAAACAGCCCATTGGTATTTTATGGTGCTATATACAAACAGCCCGTTGGTATTTTATGGTGCTGTATACAAACAATCTGTTGGTATTTTATGGTGCTATATACAAACAGTCCAATGGTATTTTATGGTGCTATATACAAACAGCCCGTTGGTATTTTATGGTGCTATATACAAACAGTCCATTGGTATTTTATGGTGCTATATACAAACAGCCCATTGGTATTTTATGGTGCTATATACAAACAGTCCGTTGGTATTTTATGGTGCTATATACAAACAGCCCATTGGTATTTTATGGTGCTATATACAAACAGCCCATTGGTATTTTATGGTGCTATATACAAACAGCCCGTTGGTATTTTATGGTGCTATATACAAACAGTCCAATGGCATATTATGGTGCTATATTTAAACAGCCCTTTTATTATGATGCTATATACAAACAGCCCAATGGCATATTCTGGTGCTATATACAAACAGCCCTTTAGTATTTTATGGTGCTATATACAAATAGCCCAATGGTATATTACTGCAAAATGCTTGGACTTGAAACAGATTAATTAAATAAAAAACAGCCCTTTTAGTATGATGCTATATACAAACAGCCCAATGGCATATTCTGGTGCTATATACAAACAGCCCTTTAGTATTTTATGGTGCTATATACAAACAGCCCAATGGTATATTACTGCAAAATGCTTGGACTTTAAACAGATTAATTAAATAAAAAATGTATCAGAAATGCTCAAAATCCTTGACTTCCAAAGTCTGGCACAGTTTACAGGCCAGTCATTCATACAGAGTGCAGTCTTGTTAGTCTAAAATCAATTGATCATCCTTGAATAATTTAGATAAACTCAGTTATCAGACATGTCACATGGACAGCACTTGGCTGTATATTGGCACTGTTGGACATGCCACTGGATGTGTACTGGCACTAACATGTCACATGGACATATCTGTTACACAAAAAGGGCCATCTACTAGTGATGTCTTGCTTTGCAGAAGTGTTTTGTTTTGTCTAATTGCTTGTACAAGTAATATGATCAGATTGCTATAATCTTAGGAGGAGGTTAAAATAATGAAAATGTAAAGCAAATTTTATCCTTGTTGTTTTAGGCCTTGTGTAGTCCCACCTTTCAAAGGGAAATAGGATATAAATTAAAAGCCAGATTTTATCTTTGTTGTTTTAGGCTTTTTTTGTATGGTCCCATATCTAAATGAAAAAAAGAAATAAAAGCAAATTTCTACCCTTTTGTTTTAGGCCTTGTTTGGTCCTACCATTTTAGCCCTTTCGTTTTAGCCTTACTTGTATAGTCCTATCATTATATTAATGTTTTAGACCTTGTTTGGTCCCACTGTTTTCTCTTTGTTGTTTTAGCCTTACTTGTATGGTCCCACCATTATATTAATGTTTTAGACCTTGTTTGGTCCCACTGTTTTCTCTTTGTTGTTTTAGCCTTACTTGTATAGTCCCACCATTATATTAATGTTTTAGACATTGTTTGGTCTCACTGTGTTCTCTTTGTTGTTTTAGGCCTTACTTGTATGGTCCCACCATTTTATCCTTGTTCTTTTTGGCCTTGTATGGTTTCACCATTGAATCCCTTTTGTTTTAGGCCTTGTTTGCATGGTCCCACCTGTTGCTTTTATCATTGCATAGTCCCACAATTTTATCCTTGTTGTAGGCCATACCTTTATGGTCCCACCTCTCAAGGGGAAAGACTTCAGATTTTACAGAACTTCCAGCACAACCCAAAAGTCAATACAATCTTTGTGTCAAAGGTATGTACGTTTCATCTTCACTTTTCTTTCAAGTATTATGCCTTGTGAATATTGATCAGAAGCTCAAGTCTTGTAGAGAAAATATTTTTTTTTTAAAGTACAGGAATAGACTGAATTTGGCAATATGGGAATTTTTTCTTTGTCTATAATTCATTACAGTGATGTTTTTTTCCATGCTTTGGGGTTGGGTGAGAGATATATTCATTGCCTGTGTAGTCCATCATATGACATATAATTACAATATTCATACATGTAAAAATTTGATCAAATTGAGTTAACAAGATGCACATGTACATTATATTATCTATAAAGCCTAATAAATTAAGAAACCTCCAAAGCATACAGCTAAGCTCAAATTATAAATTTCATGATGCCAATTATTTTCATGGTATTTTTTAGCCTGAATTCAGTTTTGTGTTCAGAGAGCATTTTTTAAAACAGAATCTGTAGTTTCTTAAGTGCTGTAAATTATTTTTACTATTGACTGTTGTTTTCAGATGAGAAGAGCTTAAGGGATGGGGAGTTGTCTGTTGTATGTCCATATTTTAGGACAGGTTTGTTGTTGCTACTCCTCCTGAACTACTTGGAAGATTGTTATGAAGCTGCACACATTCATCCAAATGTCTAGTTTTTTATTCTAATATGGCTGCCATGGTGGACACCTTGATAATTTTGTTTTCACTACTTCTTTTGAATTGATGGTCATATTAACATGGGGTTCCCACTAAAAGACTTCTGGTGATATCTTGTTTAAGCCAGAATGAAAATCATGCCAATCTGATATCCAATATAGCCACCATGGCAGCCATCAGCTTCTTTTGATATCTGGTTCTTCCTAAATGCAAATGGTGCTGATCAGACCTCCAATATGGCCACCATAGCATTCATCTTGACATTTTTTATTGTTGCTCTGTCCACACTGAAAGTTGGATCAACATGGGGTTTTCATCAAAAGATTTCTTTTGATGTCCAGATGGTCTTAAATGAAATTGATGCTGATATGTTATCCATTGAAAATCTCGTTATTACTACTCCTAAATGGAAAGCTTATCAGCATGCAGTTTTCTTTTAGTTTCTTGTTGGGTCAGAATAAAAGTAATGCCAATCTGTCCTCCAATATGGCCACAGTGGCAGCCATCAGGAAAATTCTTATCACTGCTCATCCTAAATGAAGAAAAAAAAATCAACATGCAATTGATTTAGTTTCTTGTTAGGTCGGAATAAAAATGATGCCAATCTGTCTTCCAATATGGCCACACAGTTTGTTCTGTCTTGCATCTGGTTATTGCTATTCCTCCTAATGGAAGGTCATTTCCGAGTTTCAATAAAAGATTTTGTATAATATCTAGTTGGTCCTAGATTAAACTTTCATCAAATAGGGCTATTATGATGGCCATTTTGAAATCCTTGTTATTGATACTGCTCCACAATGGACAATCATATCATCATAGTATTTTTACCAAAATACTTTCTTTGGTGTCTAGCTGGAATTAAAATGAGTTGGTGCTGATCTCTCATGAGTATGGTGCTGATCTCTCATGTGTATGGCCACCACTGTGACCATCTTGAAAATCTTGTTATTATTTAAGAATATCAGAGATGGTTTCAGCAATCATAAGTTAGAAAGAAGAAATGATTTCATCTTTCAGGAAACTATTCTGGCCAGTAGAACTTCAGTCCCTTCAGAATTTTCTGTCTATACTTCAGGTGGCAGACACGTCCTTTGATCTCCCAGAGGCTAATGTTTTGATCCAGATCTCTGCTCATGGAGGCTCACGTAGGCAGGAGGCTCAGAGAATGGGGAGAATTTTGAGAGCTAAGAAAGGTAATCAATTGTGTAATTGTTGGAGGAGGGAAAGGGAGGCAACTCTTCCAAAACATACTAAAAATGTTATGCCAAGGAGGTACTGGCCTTTCAAGAAATCTAATCATTCAGATAAAGTTTGATTTAATTTCTAAATGTTTCTCCACAATCAAAAGAAAAATTGGGGGCTCATAATAAGTTACTTTACATTTGACTCATTTTACCGGGCTTTTTAGAATTAAGCATATTGAGGGTTAAGAGGTACTTGTTGAAGGAGCCCCCCCCCCATACATTTTAATTTCATTGGCAGAGAAAAAACCTGTAGAACTATGTATGAAGTAGAGATTTTTTTTAGCATCAGTGTCCACAGAGAAAAAAAAATGTACACCCTGACTGGATGTCAACCATTCTCTCTTCCATGGTCCTAGACAGCAGCTTGGAGAATGTTTCATAATGCCTACCCCCCAAAAGGTGTGCATGTGTGATTGGGATTTTTCAACATAGCTTTAACAATTTTTCAGTCATATTGCTACAGTGTCTGCAGTGTGGCATTTTATTCTGATGTCTAACATGTCAGTAAATTTGTATTTTAAGTTTATTTTCTAAGCTCTATTTATGTTAGAATGATCAAACTAGATGATTGTATGCATATCTAATATTGCCATGGTGACCTTCATTTTACATGTTACTGGCTTATGCTACATTTTTGCATGTAGCTCATAATCAAATAGGTTTTTAGCACTCTGTATGCAGTGTTGTTGTAGCAAGTTTCATTAAACTTTGGTGATGGTAATTTAACTTGATGACAACCACAACGTGTTAGCATAAGTAGGTCATTGTGATCCATCCTACATGCTTCACTAGCTTGGTTTCAGATTAGAGCATTATTCATGCCAGAATCATCAACTTAGGTGATTGTATACATACCTGTTGTGACCTACATTTGACATTTTACTAGCATATGTTTTGCATTTAGTTCATGATCACACTATAATACTGGTATACATGGAATCGTTATACATTTTGATGCATACTGCAAACTCTGTTATGACTTTGTGGTCTTAAATTAACTACCAAGAAAAGTGAAAGCAACAAGTTTAGTAAAACTCAACAAAGAATTTGATTACAAAGTAAAAATGTTAAAGGAACTTACAGTTTTGTGAAATAAGCCCCAGATAATGCTAAAAGTTTTATCACAAGTCCAAAGTATAATGTTCTGAATAAATCCCAATGAATTCCAATCTTGTATATGCTGATGTACTAGTAGTCTTTAATGTGACACTGTGCTAACAGTCTTGTCATATCACAATGATGTAATTCAAATGTCTTTGAGTGAATTCACAATAAACCTAAATAAACCTAAAATATTGTCCAAAAGTGGATGAGCACTTTGTAAATCCATTGAATAATTTAAATAAATAATACCTCTCAGATTATAACTGAGCACATCAAAAATTGATTCTACAAAGACATGTTAAGATAGGAATGAAAAATTGTTTGCTTCTTCCTCCTTGTATACAGACTGTCACCTGACCTATGGTAAAACAAAATGCCCTGAGCCTAGGTCATTTTCAATGAAATTTTCATTCAAATTAGTGAAAAGGGTCAGGTCTTAAATTTGTAGTAAATAACCCGTACAAACTTCAGGTAGACAGTGTGTTTTGTTGTCCATGATAAAAACCTGAACTCAAATCCAAATAAAGATATTGCTTACAAATGATCATTATATTAAAATATAATTTACAATCATGGACAAAAAAAATAGCTTTTTAATATATTGTTTACAAAAAAATTATTACAATCTCCAACCATAGACAAAAGTTAAACACAATATTGATATACATAACACCTCCCCTCATAAAGAAATAGATTTATCCAATCAAGCGTTCATTTGCATATTAGTCAAACATACATTTGATATTATGTGTTAGTGTTTTTATTGATGTAGCTTTAACAGTCTGAGTCATATTGCTATGATGTCTGCAGTATGACAATTTATAGTGATGTCTATTACTGGGGCATCATGTACCACCAAGTCACATTATTCTGACACCAGGCCCACTAGTCCTAACACTAACCTCTTAATGCTGAGCGCCAAGCGAGGCAGCTGTTAGTACCATTTTTATAAGTCTTTTTTATGACTCGGTCAAGGATCGAACCCACGACAATGAAAATAGAAGTAATCTATTAGGAGTTTCTACCATCTTAATGCTGAGAGCCTAGTGAGGCAGCTCTTAGTACAATTTCTATAATCCTCCTGCATCTGAGGTGGACGCTCTAACCAAATATAAAAATGCATATAAATTTATTGAGCTATTATTACCTCAGATATGTAATACTTCTTTAGAATACAACATAAACATTAGGCACATCAACAAAAAACATAATTTGATTGCAGATGCACTGTAAAAATACAAATCACACATTTGACATTATTTTTAATGAACAATAATTAGCAAGACCATGAGTTTGAAAAGTCAATTATTGGCAGGAAAATGTGAGTTTGGTTACTTATAAATTCCTTGTTACCACTATGCATGGACAATTGCCCATTTGGAGTCATCTTGATTTAAGCTGTTGGATTTGAGTCTTCGATTTTCTTTTTTTCTGTGCTCCATTTTTAGTGATTGGCGATTCCAGTCAGGATTACATCTTTGAAAGTATGACTGGGAGAAAACAATCGTTCTACCACTGGGCATCTTTTCAGTTTTTTGGTTTTTGCAGTCATATTTTTGGAAAATCATTATATTTTCTAATTAGTTTCTCTGTTTCTACAACATATTGGGTGCTGTTGTTGTTGTTGTTTTAGGGTTAATGCCATTTCTCAGCACAAGATAGGCTATACATGGTGGCCAGTATAACTGGTGGAGGAAGAACCCTGGAAGACCCAGGGAAGAACCACCGACCCACGAGAAGCTACTGGCAGGCTTTCCCACATACCCAAGCTAGACGAGCCTTGGACTGTTGGGTGCTGCATATCTTGTATGTGATGAGGTAGATTACATTTTCTGTGTTGCATGTTATAATATGGCTGTGAATATTAAAATTTTCACCTGTGCTGGGAAATATGTGTTGGCATGTCTTGCATCTATTGTTCACACAAGGCATTGATTTCCTTTGTATTTATTTTGAGAGTGACATTAAATTTTCTCTGACTAGCATGTATCTCACATTTTCAGGTCTATGGAATGCTACAATTGGTTTGTGTGGAAAGATCAAATTTAAAGTAGCTTACATGATTCAGTGGTTGGCCAGTGTTTGTAAATGATGCAGCCTGCTTGGGATTTATGGGTGGAACATATGGATGAAGGATGTTCATTCCATGTTTTCTTTTCACTGGCATATAAGGAGGTCGGCACAGTTTGTTTGTTTGGCCAATTGTATCATTTCTACTATTATATCTTTTGTCGTAGCAATGCATGTCAGATGTTGGGTTAGCTCTCTGCACCTCTAAAAGTTACGTATTTGAGCAAATTGTTCTAAGTGATTGACTATAGTGGATATTTTGGGTGCAGTGCTTTGGGTGAGAGCTGGATGTTTGTCAGTCAGTTTGGAATAAATATCTGTTTGGAATGTGTTATCGACAGTTTTAATTTTTATGTACGGAATTATACAATAAGTAGTCTACATATCGTCATGGAATTTCTGTGGTTTAATTAGGCATTCAGTTCATAGTCTGCTTTTTAACTCTATGAAAGTAAAATGCATAGCATGTTTGTATTGATAGATTTAATCAGTAAAAATTTATTTAAGATAAATTTTAAAATTGGATATAATTTATGATCTGACATTACTATTCTAATTAGTCTGTCTTTCTCAATAGGTGCTGTGGCAGAGGAGTACAATGCATTCTTTTACTCACTAGTCTCACAGGATACGATGGAAATGTTCTATTCTATCAAGAGGCAGCGTTTCCTTGTCAACCAAGGTTACAGCTATAAGGTCATCACAAAGCTTGCAGGCATGGATGAGGTAAAACATTTGTGTCTTTACATTTACATAGATCCAAGCACTCATCCCCCTGCTCAATACCCTCCTTTACATTTACATACATCCAAGCACTCATCCCCCTGCTCAATACCCTCCTTTACATTTACATAGATCAAAGTACTCATCCCCCTGCTCAATACCCTCCTTTACATTTACATAGATCAAAGCACTCATCCCCCTGCTCAATACCTTCCTTTACATATACCCTCCTTTACATTTACATTGATTCAAGCACTCATCTCCCTGCTCAGTACCTTCCTTTCCATTTACATAGATCCAAGCACTCATCCCCCTGCTCAGTATCCACCTTTACATTTACATAGATTCAAGCACTCATCCCCCTGCTCAATACCCTCCTTTACATTTACATAGATCCAAGCACTCATCCCCCTGCTCAATACCTTCCTTTCCATTTACATAGATCCAAGCACTCATCCCCCTGCTCAGTACCCACCTTTACATTTACATAGATTCAAGCACTCATCCCCCTGCTCAATACCCTCCTTTACATTTAGATAGATCCAAGCACTCATCCCCTTGCTCAATACCTTCTTTTACATTTACATAGATCCAAGCACTCATCCCCCAGCTCAATACCCTCTTTTACATTTACATAGATCCAAGCACTCATCCCCCTGCTCAATACCCTCCTTTACATTTACATTGATCCAAGCACTCATCCCCCTGCTCAATACCCTCTTTTACATTTACATAGATCCAAGCACTCATCCCCCTGCTCAATACCCTCTTTAACATTTAGATAGATCCAAGCGCTCATCCCCCTGCTCAATACCCTCCTTTACATTTACATAGATCCAAGCACTCATCCCCCTGCTCAATACCCTCTTTTACATTATAATAGATCCAAGCACTCATCCCCCTGCTCAATACCTTCCTTTACATTTACATAGATCCAAGCACTCATCCCCCTGCTCAATACCTTCCTTTCCATTTACATAGATCCAAGCACTCATCCCCCTGCTCAATACCCTCTTTTACATTCACATAGATCCAAGCACTCATCCCCCTGCTCAATACCCTCTTTTACATTTACATAGATCCAAGCACTCATCCCCCTGCTCAATACCCTCTTTTACATTTAGATAGATCCAAATGCTCATCCCCTGCTCAATACCTTCCTTTACATTTACATAGATCCAAGCACTCATCCCCCTGCTCAATACCCTCTTTTACATTTACATAGATCCAAGCACTCATCCCCCTGCTCAATACCCTCTTTTACATTTACATAGATCCAAGCACTCATCCCCCTGCTCAATACCTTCTTTTACATTTACATAGATCCAAGCACTCATCCCCCCCCCTCAATACCCTCCTTTACATTTACATTGATTCAAGCACTCATCCCCCTGCTCAATACCTTCCTTTCCATTTACATAGATCCAAGCACTCATCCCCCTGCTCAGTACCCACCTTTACATTTACATAGATTCAAGCACTCATCCCCCAGCTCAATACCCTCCTTTACATTTAGATAGATCCAAGCACTCATCCCCCTGCTCAATACCCTCTTTTACATTTACATAGATCCAAGCACTCATCCCCCTGCTCAATACCCTCTTTTACGTTTACATAGATCCAAGCACTCATCCCCCTGCTCAATACCCTCCTTTGATAGTCCATTAAATCAGACCCAAGATCTGTGTTGATACTGATGGACGATATGTAGGATTGATTTCACCTGTTCATTAAAATGTGCAATTTTGCTGCATGCAGATCTTTCCGGAACACACCCACGTACAATTTAGACACCAGCAGTTGGTAACAGCCGTATTTAGCACAAAAAAATTAAAAATGTCAGCTGGACAAAGGGTTGTATTTTCCCATGGGGATTTTCAAGTTGTGAAACATAGGATTGGGTCCAAAAATATTCTGTACATACAACCAAAAGGACCCTACAATGGACATTAGCTCAAGAGAGGTGAGAAATACCATGTCTAAAATGTACATTGATATCTTCCTCGATTTTATGAATATGTCTGACTCACACGTAGTCCATCAGTATCATCATGGATTTGAGGGTCTGATTTCATTCACATAGAACTGAGAACCCATCTCCCTGATCAGTACCCTCTTTCTGACAACCTGTTCACTCCAGAATCAAGGACAAAATCCCTTCTGTCTACTGCATTTTGATGACTGCCAAAAGCCCAAATAACTTATCTGAACTAACCAGTATGTATACTCTTTCAACAACTTGTGCTCTTATTCAGACACCTGAATTCACATTATTCCCGTCAGTAAAACCAGTCCTATGGCAACATTCTTTTATACATCAGGGACCATGTACCTGGAACAGATTGGCTCTTACATAGACACAATGATCTCATTCAAGGGTGCTCTAAAAGCTGACCTTTTTCAGCTGCAAGAACAGACTGAACCAGACTTGAGAATGATTCTTCACCCTTTATTATTGTTACCATGCATTTGTTTCTAATTCCAGAGTTTTGTGTTTTTTTTGTAATCTTGTTTATTTACATGTCCTTATGTGTTAACCAGTATAGTAAAGTGCTGAGAGCTTTTACAAAGTAAGCACTGCACTAAGTCGTCATCATTATTAATGTATGGGGCTCTGGGTGGCCATGTGGTCTAAAGTGCTTTTTACTAATCACTGCCATATCACCTTTATCTGCTGCAACAGTTCAGGTCTTGGAAAGTTCGCTTGTAGCTTCCCATGAGTCGGTGGTGTTTACCAGGTTTTCTTCTGCGAGTTATTCCTCGACCAGTTATACTGGCTGCCATGTATATCCTATCATGTGCTAAAAAATGGCGTCAAACCCACAACAACACGCAAGCAACAACAAAAGTCTCAATTTAGCCAATATGAGCAGCTTAGAAGGCCACCTTCCCATGTTCCTCAGCAGCTTTGTAATGAGACAGGTTACTGTAGTTCCACTAGATCCGCATGAAGGAGATGTTTCCCATTCAGACCATGTAATGAGACAGGTTACTGTACATTCACTAGATCTGCATGAGGGAGATGTTTCCCATTCAGACCATGTAATGAGACAGGTTACTGTACTTCCAATAGATCTGCATGAGGGAGATGTTTCCCATTCAGACCATGTAATGAGACAGGTTACTGTACATTCACTAGATCTGCATGAGGGAGATGTTTCCCATTCAGACCATGTAATGTGACAGGTTACTGTACTTCCAATAGATCTGCATGAGGGAGATGTTTCCCATTCAGACCATGTAATAAGACAGGTTACTGTACATTCACTAGATCTGCATGATGGAGATGTTTCCCATTCAGACCATGTAATGAGACAGGTTACTGTACATTCACTAGATCTGCACTAGGGGGATGTTTCCCATTCAGACCATGTAATGAGACAGGTTACTGTACATTCACTAGATCTGCATGAGGGAGATGTTTCCCATTCAGACCATGTAATGAGACAGGTTACTGTACATTCACTAGATCTGCATGAGGGAGATGTTTCCCATTCAGACCATGTAATGAGACAGGTTACTGTACATTCACTAGATCTGCATGAGGGAGATGTTTCCCATTCAGACCATGTAATGAGACAGGTTACTGTACATTCACTAGATCTGCATGAGGGAGATGTTTCCCATTCAGACCATGTGATGAGACAGGTTACTGTACATTCACTAGATCTGCATGAGGGGGATGTTTCCCATTCAGACCATGTAATGAGACAGGTTACTGTACATTCACTAGATCTGCATGAGGGAGATGTTTCCCATTCAGACCATGTGATGAGACAGGTTACTGTACATTCACTAGATCTGCATGAGGGAGATGTTTCCCATTCAGACCATGTAATGAGACAGGTTACTGTACTTCCACTACATCTGCATGAAAGAGATGTTTCCCATTCAGACCAGTCATTTTGTCAATCTGCTGACTTTGCTTTATTTCATACAAGACAAAGCTGCTGATCATTAATTAGGAAATTGTGATGTTATGTGATTTTTATTTTTAATGTAGCTTTAACAATTTTTCAGTCATATTGCTATGATGTCTGTAATGTGGCAGTTTATAGTGATGTCTAGCACTGGGGCATCATGCCGCAGACATCTGGCATGATGTCCCACCCAGTCACATTATCCTGACACCAGGCTGACCAGTCCTAACACTAACCTCCTAATGCTGAACGCCAAGCGAGGCAGTTGTTAGTACCATTTTTTAAGTCTCTGGTATGACTCTGCCAGGGATCAAACCCACGACCTCCCGCATCCGAGGCGGACGCTTTAGCCACCGGAGCAGTAATTAGGAAATTGAAGCCAGGCTCAACATCAGGGTAAGGGATGTAACCCCCTCCACCCCTTACCTGTTCTCCTTTGATTAGGTAGAGTATTTGGATAAGAAACCAATTTTTGAAGTAAAATGTTTCTTAAGTAATACTTATCTAATAATAGTACAGGCTGTCCCTCACAAGCTCTTCCCATAGTTGCATCCTTAGAACAACACAAACTTCCACATCAGTTGTAAATGACCTCTGTTGAAGTGGAGACCACTCTTGCCTGACTGGGTAAGCACGTGACATTTGCACTTTTAATGCAAAGACAAGTCAGTGAAGACTTGATGATGAATTTTTTTTTCACTTAGGAAGGCTAAATGTTCATGCAGTTGGTTGAATTTGCCAAAAGCTTCATAAATTTACCAGAGGGAATACAAAACATTTAAACTGAGCAAAATATCTCACATTTTAATTCAAAGTTTGTGTCCTTTATTTATTTTCTCAAAATAATGAAATGGGATGAAATTCAGCAAACAAAATGATGCATGACACCAGTTATTATCAGGTGGAGTATGATCTTTTTAGCAGTCACATTTTTAAAACATTCCCATCTTGTCCAATCAGAGACACATATGCTTCATGAAAATGTTTGGAAGTCCGTAAAATAAACTCCAGAACTGTATGAACCATAAAAGTCCGTAAAATGAACTCCAGGACTTTATGAACCATAAATGGAGAATGTTTTCTATCATTTCTGCTATAGTAAATTCCATGTGAAACATCATCTGTGTATTGGATTTTTCTACCCCATTCAAAACATTTGATTGATTGATGCAAATGCTCATAAAGTATTGTATAGCATAGTATAGCATCAAAATACCATCATAATAATAACAACATAATAATAACAGTTATAATATTAGAATATAGTTATATTATATAACAGGAATAATAATAATGATTTGTGTTGTCTTTCCAGGAAGACCTAGCCTACAGAACAAAGGAGGAACAGGCACAGCTGTTACAGAAAGTTTTGGCCACCACAGATCAGGATGCAGAGGAGGAGGAGGGCATACCAGGCGAGACACATGGCAAATCACAGGTTAGAAAGAGAGAGAGATGTGAGGAGAGACATAGTGAGTGTGGTTTTGTTTTTTGTTACATGTTAAAATATTTTATAAATTCTTAATAAAATATGAACAGAAACTTTCTATTTGTGATATTAATTCATATTTTATGCATACTGTCGTTATCTTTCCACAGGTGGTGCGAAGGGCTGGGAATATGAGTTCTATGTCTGGAGCAGACGACACAGTTTACATGGAGTACAGTTCATCAAAGGGAAAGAACAAAAATCATCAGCACCCTCTCTTCAAACGCTTCAGAAAATGAGATTCAGATACAAATTTGGTACACTGCAGTGCCAAAAACATGGTACATTGCAGTGCCCAAACATGGTACATTGCAGTGCCAAAAACATGGTACATTGCCGTGCCAAAAATATGGCACACTGAAGTGCCAGATATGTACAGTCTGCATATGCTCATGAAGGAACATATTTTGTGAACGATAATCATGGAATGAAAATCTATCAATTTTTGCATAGGCTTGTGATCCTGACAATGGTTGACTCCCTGGGATTTGCTACAGTGATAGCACTTGAAAATTTATTTCAGTGTTTGGGCTTAATTGTACATAACAAAAATACGAGTAAGTGGGGTGTGAATTTTCAGCTGTACATGGTGTGTATGTATTATGAAGACTTCAGAAATCTGGTCTGTTCTGTTACTGGCACGTGTTTTATTTAAGTTCCAGTCATTTCATTTGCAAAAAATTGTGGGAGAAGAAATTAGCTTTAAGCATATCTTAGCATGAAAGAGATATTTCTCATAAGTTAAGGTCAGCAAGGCCAACCTTTCATGGTAGATTTGTTATCATCCGGATTTTCACCTCGATACAGAGTGATAAATACATTTTCAAACTGTGGTATTTCACTGTTTATTATTAATTATGTTGATTAATTATTAATGTTGCATTTAATGACATTTTTGAATGAGCTCACAATAAGAATTCAGCTTTTGCTCATTGTACTATTATCTCTTTCAATCGATTTCTGCCATCATTTTATCTCTTTGTCAGTCTGTCTGTTGTAGATGGCATTCATTTTGGATAAGTGAAGTCCAAAGTTCCTAGTGAACTTAAAATTCCCAAGTTGGCATTCTTGAAGATAGACATCAGTTTCGTGATTACTTGCAGTCAAATCATAGTTTATTTTTATTCATAAAACAATAAAAAACATGGAAAACATTACAAGTTTTGATGTTCTTGTTTTGCAAAATAGATGTTTAATCTCTTTTATATAAAAAGTCTTGTGTTCTTCGGAGTCAAGAGTAACACTGCTCCCACACACATAATGTGCATTGAAACTTCTTGGAGTACTATTTTTAAGAATCTTTCAACAGTTGGTTATCTTTGGGGAAAAAAAGTAATCAATAAACAAAAATGAACGATTTAATTAGCAAAAGCTATGTAGTGACATACTTCAAACATAAAAGCAGTACTTGACCATTAAACCTGTCCACCCCCTCTCATTTGTTTGAAAATCATTCTACGTTGTTTGCATTCTGTTTTGTTCACTTGAAAAATTACCCATTTCATTGTCTGTACCCACAGAAAATAGGTTACTGCAATCTTAATTTACACCTGCATAGTGCTAAACCTTCACTGCATTGTTAAAGCTTGAGAGGGTAAAGTTAATGCATAGCTGGCATATGAATGTGTCTTGTGTATTGTTAGTATGTGTGTATAAACTTCCCATGGATAAATTGTATAAACTTAAATTGTATAAACTTCACGTGGATAAATTGTATAAAATTCCCATGGATAAATTGTATAAACTTCTCATGGATAAATTGTATAAACTTCCCATGGATAAATTGTATAAACTTCACATGGATAAATTGTATAAACTTAAATTGTATAAACTTCACGTGGATAAATTGTGTAAACTTCACATGGATAAATTGTACAAACTTCCCATGTGTAAAATGTATAAACTTCACATGGATAATTTGTATAAACTTCACATGGATAAATTGTATAAACTTCACATGGATAAATTGTATAAACTTCTCATGTATAAATTCTATATACTTCACATGGATAAATTGTATAAACTTCACATGGATAAATTGTACAAACTTCCCATGTGTAAATTGTATAAACTTCACATGGATAATTTGTATAAACTTCCCATGGATAAATTGTATAAACTTCCCATGGATAAATTGTATAAACTTCACATGGATAAATTGTATAAACTTCTCATGTATAAATTCTATATACTTCACATGGATAAATTGTATAAACTTCACAGGGATAAATTGTATAAACTTCACATCGATAAATTGTATAAACTTCACATGGATAATTTGCATAAACTTCACATGGATAAATTGTATAAACTTAAATTGTATAAACTTCCCATGGATAAATTGTATAAACTTCACATGGATAATTTGTATAAACTTTCCATGGATAAATTGTATAAACTTCACATGGATAATTTGTATAAACTTCCCATTGTATAAACTTCACATGGATAAATTGTATAAACTTCACATGGATAAATTGTATAAACTTCACATGGATAATTTGTATAAACTTCACATGGATAAATTGTATAAACTTCCCATGGATAATTTGTATAAACTTCCCATGGATAATTTGTATAAACGTCCCATGGATAAATTGTATAAACTTTCCATGGATAAATTGTATAAACTTCACGTGGATAAATTGTATAAACTTCAATGGATAAATTGTATAAACTTCACATGGATAAATTATATAAACTTCAAATGGATAAATTATATAAACTTCACATGGATAATTTGTATAAACTTCACGTGGATAAATTGTATAAACTTCACATGGATAAATTGTATAAACTTCACATGGATAAATTATATAAACTTCCCATGGATAAATTGTATAAACTTCACATGGATAAATTATATAAACTTCACATGGATAAATTGTATAAACTTCACGTGGATAATTTGTATAAACTTCCCATGGATAAATTGTATAAACTTCACATGGATAATTTGTATAAACTTCTTATTGTATAAACTTCACATGGATAAATTGTATAAACTTCACATGGATAAATTGTATAAACTTCCCATGGATAAATTGTATAAACTTCCCATGGATAATTTGTATAAATGTCCCATGGATAAATTGTATAAACTTCCCATGGATAAATTGTATAAACTTCACATGGATAAATTATATAAACTTCATGTGGATAATTTGTATAAACTTCCCATGGATAAATTGTATAAACTTCACGTGGATAAATGGTGTAGACTTCACGTGGATAAATTGTATAAACTTCACATGGATAAATTGTATAAACTTCACGTAGATAATTTGGATAAACTTCCCATGGATAAA
Source organism: Sinohyriopsis cumingii (assembly GCA_028554795.2). Lineage (NCBI taxonomy): Eukaryota > Metazoa > Mollusca > Bivalvia > Unionida > Unionidae > Sinohyriopsis > Sinohyriopsis cumingii. The sequence goes on from CM068839.1 coordinate 99,572,339, forward strand.
TTGTATAAACTTCACATGGATAATTTGGATAAACTTCACGTGGATGAATTGTATAAACTTCACATGGAAAAATTGTATAAACTTCACATGGATAAATTGTATAAACTTCACATGGATAAATTATATAAACTTCCCATGGATAAATTGTATAAACTTCACATGGATAAATTATATAAACTTCACGTGGATAAACTGTATAAACTTCACGTGGATAATTTGTATAAACTTCCCATGGATAAATTGTATAAACTTCACATGGATAATTGGTATAAACTTCTTATTGTATAAACTTCACATGGATAAATTGTATAAACTTCACATGGATAAATTGTATAAACTTCCCATGGATAAATTGTATAAACTTCACATGGATAAATTGTATAAACTTCCCATGGATAAATTGTATAAACTTCCCATGGATAATTTGTATAAATGTCCCATGGGTAAATTGTATAAACTTCCCATGGATAAATTGTATAAACTTCACGTGGATAAATTATATAAACTTCATGTGGATAATTTGTATAAACTTCCCATGGATAAATTGTATAAACTTCACGTGGATAAATGGTATAGACTTCACGTGGATAAATTGTATAAACTTCACATGGATAAATTGTATAAACTTCACGTAGATAATTTGGATAAACTTCACATGGATAAATTGTATAAACTTCACATGGATAAATTGTATAAACTTCACATGGATAATTTGGATAAACTTCACGTGGATGAATTGTATAAACTTCACATGGAAAAATTGTATAAACTTCACATGGATAAATTGTATAAACTTCACATGGATAAATTATATAAACTTCACATAGATAATTTGTATAAACTTCACGTGGATAAATTGTATAAACTTCCCATGGATAAATTGTATAAACTTCACGTGGATAAATTGTATAAACTTCACATGGATAAATTGTATAAACTTCACATGGATAAATTATACAAACTTCACATGGATAAATTGTATAAACTTCCAATGGATAATTTGTATAAACTTCCCATGGATAATTGTATAAACTTCACGTGGATAAATTGTATAAACTTCCCATGGATAAATTATATAAACGTCACATGGATAAACTGTTATATTTTCAGTTGTTAACTGAATAAAAAATGATGTTCAGCTTAGTTGCTGTCTGTTTGAGAGGTCATTTGAGTGGTCATATGTGTTGTTAGTGTGATGTCTCTTTTTGTGTTCTTATTTGAGTGGTCATATGTGTTGTTAGTATGATGTCTCTTTGTTTTCTTATTTGAGTTCATATGTGTTGTAAGTATGATGTCTATTTGTGTGTTCTTATTTCAGTGGTCATGTGTTGTTAGTATGATGTCTCTTTTTGTGTTCTTATTTGAGTGGTCATGTGTTGGTATGATGTCTCTTTTTGTGTTCTTGTTTGAGTGGTCATATGTGTTGTTAGTATGATGTCTCTTTTTGTGTTCTTGTTTGAGTGGTCATCTGTTGGTATGATGTCTTTTTTTGTGTTCTTATTTGAGTGGTCACATGTGTTGGTATGATGTCTCTTTTTGTGTTCTTGTTTGAGTGGTCATGTGTTGGTATGATGTCTCTTTTTGTGTTCTTGTTTAAGTGGTCATATGTGTTGTTAGTATGATGTCTCTTTTTGTGTTCTTGTTTGAGTGGTCATGTGTTGGTATGATGTCTATTTTTGTGTTCTTATTTGAGTGGTCACATGTGTTGTTAGTATGATGTCTCTTTTTGTGTTCTTATTTGAGTGGTCACATGTGTTGTTAGTATGATGTCTCTTTTTGTGTTCTTATTTGAGTGGTCACATGTGTTGTTAGTATGATGTCTCGTTTTGTGTTCTTATTTGAGCGATCATATGTGTTGTTAGTATGATGTCTCTTTTTGTGTTCTTATTTGAGTGGTCACATGTGTTGTTAGTATGTCTCTTTTTGTGTTCTTATTTGAGTGGTCATGTGTTGGTATGATGTCTCTTTTTGTGTTCTTATTTGAGTGGTCACATGTGTTGTTAGTATGATGTCTCTTTTTGTGTTCTTGTTTGAGTGGTCACATGTGTTGTTAGTATGATGTCTCTTTTTGTGTTCTTATTTGAGTGGTCATATATGTTGTTAGTATGATGTCTCTTTTTGTGTTCTTGTTTGAGTGGTCATGTGTTGGTATGATGTCTCTTTTTGTGTTCTTGTTTGAGTGATCACGTGTGTTGTTAGTATGATGTCTCTTTTTGTGTTCTTATTTGAGTGTTCATATGTGTTGTTAGTATGATGTCTCTTTTTGTGTTCTTATTTGAGTGGTCATATGTGTTGTTAGTATGATGTCTCTTTTTGTGTTCTTGTTTGAGTGGTCATATGTGTTGTTAGTATGATGTCTCTTTTTGTGTTCTTATTTGAGTGGTCACGTGTGTTGTTAGTATGATGTCTCTTTTTGTGTTCTTATTTGAGTGGTCATATGTGTTGATAGTATGATGTCTCTTTTTGTGTTCTTATTTGAGTGGTCATGTGTTGGTATGATGTCTCTTTTTGTGTTCTTATTTGAGTGGTCACGTGTTGTTAGTATGATGTCTCTTTTTGTGTTCTTGTTTGAGTGGTCATGTGTTTGTATGATGTCTCTTTTTGTGTTCTTATTTGAGTGGTCACGTGTTGTTAGTAGGATGTCTCTTTTTGTGTTCTTATTTGAGTGGTCACGTGTTGGTATGATGTCTCTTTTTGTGTTCTTGTTTGAGTGGTCACGTGTTGTTAGTATGATGTCTCTTTTTGTGTTCTTATTTGAGTGGTCATATATGTTGTTAGTATGATGTCTCTTTTTGTGTTCTTGTTTGAGTGTTCATATGTGTTGTTAGTATGATGTCTCTTTATGTGTTCTTATTTGAGTGGTCATATATGTTGTTTGTATGATGTCTCTTTTTGTGTTCTTATTTGAGTGGTCACGTGTTGTTAGTATGATGTCTCTTTTTGTGTTCTTATTTGAGTGGTCATATATGTTGTTAGTATGATGTCTCTTTTTGTGTTCTTGTTTGAGTGGTCATGTGTTGGTATGATGTCTCTTTTTGTGTTCTTGTTTGAGTGGTCACATGTGTTGTTAGTATGATGTCTCTTTTTGTGTTCTTATTTGAGTGTTCATATGTGTTGTTAGTATGATGTCTCTTTTTGTGTTCTTATTTGAGTGGTCATATGTGTTGTTAGTATGATGTCTCTTTTTGTGTTCTTGTTTGAGTGGTCATATGTGTTGTTAGTATGATGTCTCTTTTTGTGTTCTTATTTGAGTGGTCACGTGTGTTGTTAGTATGATGTCTCTTTTTGTGTTCTTATTTGAGTGGTCATATGTGTTGATAGTATGATGTCTCTTTTTGTGTTCTTATTTGAGTGGTCATGTGTTTGTATGATGTCTCTTTTTGTGTTCTTATTTGAGTGGTCACGTGTTGTTAGTATGATGTCTCTTTTTGTGTTCTTGTTTGAGTGGTCATGTGTTTGTATGATGTCTCTTTTTGTGTTCTTATTTGAGTGGTCACGTGTTGTTAGTATGATGTCTCTTTTTGTGTTCTTATTTGAGTGGTCACATGTTGGTATGATGTCTCTTTTTGTGTTCTTGTTTGAGTGGTCATATGTGTTGATAGTATGATGTCTCTTTTTGTGTTCTTATTTGAGTGTTCATATGTGTTGTTAGTATGATGTCTCTTTTTGTGTTCTTATTTGAGTGGTCATTTGTGTTGTTAGTATGATGTCTCTTTTTGTGTTCTTATTTGAGTGGTCATTTGTGTTGTTAGTATGATGTCTTTTTTATGTTCTTATTTGAGTGGTCATATGTGTTGTTAGTATGATGTCTCTTTTTGTGTTCTTATTTGAGTGGTCATATGTGCTGTTAGTATGATCTCATGTACATGATAAGAATTCAAGCTTATCTCTTTCTATCATCATTTGTCTGTTGTCCATCTGTCTTATTGAAGTCCTGTTGTACATTTTTTTATACAACTTCTGACTCAAGGCCATGCAAGACTCCATTAGAATGGTCATTTTTAATCAGGCTAGCTATAGTGAAGTGAGAGCTCCTTGTCCAAAAAAGCTGACAAACTTTTCTGTTTGAGAAGGAATTTTTTTCGGTTAATATCTTTTATCTTTTGGTAACTGTTTTCTGATGAAAAGAAATTTTAATGAGTTTTATTAAGATTGTCTTTATAATCGGGTCAGTCCCAATCAACCCCTGTTACATATATACCACTCCCACATTGTAGCATGAACAGATCACTTGCAAACCTGCTTAAAATGTGAGGGCTAGTGTGTGTACCTTTTTAACTTTTAAAACCCCAAAATAGGCCACTATTTAGCTGAATGTGATAAAATGATGCTTAAAATTGGTCACTGAGACCTTGAAATATCTGTTGTTTAATTTGGTAGATAAAACCTTGATATATTGCTTGTTTTACTGTAAAAACAGGCAATTACTGCACAGAAATTTGGAATCAGTAAAATTTGCCTAATTCATTTTTAAATAATAGTTTAATTTTTTTTAAAAATTCTTAGGGCAGCATGAATAACAATATAAAATGAAATATTGATCCTTGAAAATGTTGGTAATGCCTACTGGTGTCAAGACCTTAAGAAATAAATACCAATTAAATAAGTGCTGGTGTCAAGACTTTAAGAAATAAATTCCAATTAAATAAGTGCTGGTGTCAAGACTTTAAGAAATAAATACATGTACCAATTAAATAAGCTTGTCAAATGAAACTCGTGTCTCAGTGCAGTCATCATAAATGTGATCCCACTTCGAAACAGATGTGAAAGTATCAATCGACAATCAGCATTTCATTGAAAACCTTGAGAACCTACTTAAGTGCCAACTATGTTTTAATCTGACCTGCAGAAGTGCTCATTGCATTGTTTTGATCTGACCTGCAGAGGTGCTTATTGCATTGTCTTGATCTGACCTGCAGAGGTGCTCATTGCATTGTTTTGATCTGACCTGCAGAGGTGCTCATTGCATTGTTTTGATCTGACCTGCAGAGGTGCTCATTGCATTGTTTCAATTAATTAAATGTAGGCCTGCTTTGTATTGTGACGTTAATTACATCTTTGTATCAAATCAAGTAAATGAGGTAGAATAAAAAAATGTACAATGCAAACTTTGTAGATAGTTTGTACTTGGGGTAAGGAAGAACCCTGTTGATTTCAGAGTTGACAGATTAATGATAAAGGTCATAGTTACAAAGAAGATGATTTCTTTACAATGAGATTAGTTCCAAATCACAGACGTAAACCAAACTTTGTGGATGGTTTGCACTTGGAATAAGGAAGAAGCCTATCGATTTTGGGATCAAAAGGTCAAAGATCAAGGTCATTGTGATGGGTGGGGCCCAAGTGGTCTAACATGCTCACCATTCAGATCACTGCCATCTCACCTCTGCATGGGTTTGAGTCTCAGGTTCAGCTAACTTGGGTACATGAGAAAGCTTGTCAGCAGCTTCTCGTGGGTTGGTGGTTTTCCAGGGTTCTTCCTCCACCAGTTATACTGGCTGCCATGTATAGTGTCTCCTATTCTGAAAATGGCATTAAACCCTACAACAACAACAACAACAACAACATTGTGACTGGAAGAATAAAAATGTTTTCTGAAAAACATTTTGTTCTTGACCATGATCCTTCACCAAGTGTTTGTGGAGGACTTGAATGTTGGGTGAGAATGTAGCCTATTGATTTTGAGGTCAAAGGTCAAGGTCACTCTGGAAGAAGAAAAATGTTTTGTTGTTTTTAATATAACCATTATATACCCCAATACCTTTACTAAGTTTATATAGGTTTGTGGATGAAGTTGAAAGATGTCTACAAGTATTTTGGTAAAAGAGTCAAATGTCAAGGTCATTGTTGCTCAAAGAAAGATGAGGTTTTGTAGAATAACCTTTGTTTTAGAATAAGTTCATGGACCAAACTTTGTAGATGGCTTGCTCTTGGGGAAATTAACAAAACCTATAGATTTTTAATGTAAAGGTCAGCGGTCACAATCATGATTAGTCTAATAAGAAAAAATTGTTTCTCCATACATCGTTTCATTCAAGATTGTATCTTGACTAATGGTCAGGTCACTTTGACCCATTGGTACTGTATGATCTACAAAGTCACCTATACCCAACTAGTTCCTAGAATACTATTAAAATTGGGCAGACTTATAATATGCCGTTGATGGTACTCTTTATTTTATAAGACATAACAATGTTTATATCATTAAATGCACATGTTGTGGTAAACATCCAGCTTTTGACAAATTGCAATTTTCTCCACCTGTTGGTCAAAGCATGAAAACATTGCAGATTTCATTCCTGACTGGCAGTATTGCAGGCACTTTGATAGTTACACTAGAAAGTAATGGTTAATGCACACAGATTACTAGAAAGTAATGGGTAATGCAATGGTATGCACACAGATTCCTAGAAAGTAATGGGTGATGCTCATATATTACTAGAAAGGAATGGTATGCACACAGATTACTAGAAAGTAATGGGTAACGCACACAGATTACAAGAAAGTAATGGTATGCACACAGATTACTAGAACGTAATTGTATGCACACAGATTACTAGAAAGTAATGGGTAACACACAGATTACTAGAAAGTAATGGGTAATGCACACAGATTACAAGAAAGTAATGGGTGATGCTCATATATTACTAGAAAGGAATGGTATGCACACAGATTACTAGAAAGTAATGGATAATACACACAGATTGCTAGAAAGTAATGGGTAATGCACACAGATTACTAGAAAGTAATGGCATGCACACAGTTTACTACAAAGTAATGGATAATGTATACATTACTAGAAAGTAATGGGTAATGCACACAGATTGTTAAAAAGTAATGGGTAATGCACACAGATTACTAGAAAGTAATGGGTAATGCACACAGATTACTACAAAGTAATGGGTAATGCACACAGAGAGCTAGAAAGTAATGGTATGCACACAGATTACTAGAAAGTAATGGTATGCCCACAGATTGCTAGAAAATAATGGTATGCACACAGATTACTAGAACATAATTGTATGCACAAAGATTACTAGAAAGTAATGGATAATGCACACAGATTACTAGAAAGTAATGGGTAATGCACACAGATTCATAGAAAGTAATGATATGCACACAGATTTATAGAAAGTAATGATATGCACACAGATTGATACAAAGTAATGGGTAATGCACACAGATTACTAGAAAATAATGGGTAATGCACACAGATTACTAGAAAATAATGGCATGAACACAATTTAATAAGGCACTACTGTATTTTAATCTGGCAAAGGAGGCAGAGGGGGAGGGGGCACAATCTTGTTTCTATAGCTACAGTACTGAAAATGAGTAGATGAAGTTAATCTTTGAATACAAGAAATTGTAAACTTTAAATTCTTCCAATGTTGTTGGGATTGAACTATTCTTTATTTGGAATATTTCTTGTAATAGCTTCACTTAATAACAAAGAGAGCTGCTGATATATTTAATAATAATAATAATAATAATAATAATAATAATAATAATAGAGGGGTAAAATTGCCAATAAATTATTTTTCATTGAGGACTGCCAATAAACTTCTGGCATTTATATTATTTAAACATTGTTTGTAGATCCAGGATATTGTAAGGTGGGGATAACTGCAGTAGTGTACTAAAAAGAAATGATTGAAAAGGTCACTGTAATGACAATGTTTTAGTTGTGACCTTTGACTCCCTTGTAGGAACCACAGGGAAGGGGTCCAAATGTGATGCCCCTCTCATAGATTTTGACAACATTGGTAACCTGCATTCCATGTCTGGTAAGTTTCTCTCCAGCAGTTTATGAGAAAATTGAGTTTTGGAAAGAATGATTGATGGATGGACAGACATAAGGAAAATATATAACAATATCTCCTATCAGTAGCTCAGGAGAAGATGGACAGTGATGGATGGGTGGACAGACAAATGAGAAGATTGAATTTTGGAGAAGATGGACAGTAATTGATGGTGAACAACGAAGTGAGAATATCACAATACTTCTTATCAGCAGTTAGAAGATAGACAAAGAAATGGATGTTTGGACAGAGAAATAATGGATGTTTGGACAGAAAGATAATGGATGGGTGGACAGACAAATAATGGATGGGTGGACAGATGGGTGGACAGACAAATAATGGATGGGTAAACAGACAAATAATGGATGGGTAGACAGACAAATAATGGATGGGTGGACAGACAAATAATGGATGTTTGGAAGGACAAATAATGGATGGGTGGACAGACAAATAATGGATGGGTGGACAGACAAATAATGGATGGGTAGACAAATAATGGATGGGTGGACAGACAAATAATGGATGGGTGGACAGACAAATAATGGATGTTTGAACAGATAAATAATGGATGGGTGGACAGACAAATAATGGATGGGTGGACAGACAAATAAGGATAAGTGGAAGGACAAATAATGGATGGGTTGACAGATGGGTGGACAGACAAATAATGGATGGGTAGACAAACAAATAATGGATGGGTGGACAGACAAATAATGGATGGGTTGACAGATGGGTGGACAGACAAATAATGGATGGGTAGACAGATGGGTGGACAGACAAATAATGGATGGGTAGACAGATGGGTGGACAGACAAATAATGGATGGGTAGACAGACAAATAATGGATGGGTGGACAGACAAATAATGGATGGGTTGACAGATGGGTGGACAGACAAATAATGGATGGGTAGACAGATGGGTGGACAGACAAATAATGGATGGGTGGACAGACAAATAATGGATGGGTGGACAGACAAATAATGGATGGGTGGACAGACAAATAATGGATGGGTGGAAGGACAAATAATGTATGGGCGGACAGACAAATAATGGATGGGTCGACAAACAAATAGAGTGTATCACAATAGCTTCTTTCAGCTTGTTAATCAAGGGACAGAGGAGTTAAATGTTTACAAAAAATATGTTTTATATTAATTTTCTTTTATCTCTTAAATTTTTTTAAATTAAAAATTTACAAAAATGAAAATAAAGTAAGAATCTTGGAACATTATAATACTGAGCTCCATTTGGAATATTCACACATATTTATCTAATCATGGTTGAAACATTCTGAACATAATTTGAATCTAGTTCATGCTTTATGTGTCACTCTTCTTTTCTCCTATTTATAACAAATTAATCTTCAAGATAATCGCACAATATATTGCAGTTAATCCTAATTAATTGTCAAGTTCAATAAAAATACATTACAAATAAGTCCTAATTAATTGTCAAGTTCCACAAAAGCAAATAATTTCTGTAAAGGCTTTTATCAACTGCAACAATTTGGAAATGTGATCATAGCAACTGTACTTTTTAGATTGATATTCCGGAATATTTTGTACGAATTCCTAATCTCTCGCTACCGTTTTGAATTTGTTTATGGATATATATGAACGATACTCTTCAATTCTAGAAACCAGTTTTGTTTGGGGGTTTCTTTTGTAACCTAATTTCGACGATACTGATCACCACTCACCTCTCCAAAATCTTGCTCATGATTGATAGGAATACGTTTCAGTAAAATTATTAAGTCATTTTGTAAACAATGTCAGATAAAACAGTTCAATTAATATCCCTCGCAAATGATGTTCTTGAGAACCTGAGAAAAACGTATTTAAATGAACAGGTGAGTCGTGATGCAGCCTAATTTCGACAGATGAAACACTGTCATCACTCTGATCAGTGTAGATTTTTGTCATATACTTTCACGAGTGAACATAATGTAATTTCATAATATTAAATCATTTCATATATTTGTTCTCTTCTTTTTCGAATCTCTTCGTCATGTTAGAAAATTGGTTAGAGGCGTCTTACCTTGTATGATTATCAGACTGAAATCGCATACATCATACATGCAGAGCTTTAAAATTATTTAAAATAAAATAAAACTCAACCTGTCCAAGCAAACTGACTGTAAAATTGAACTGTAATCATCAAATATGGATATAAGGTGCAAACAATGGTAAAAAGAAAACGAAAGTTCGATATTTACTATAACTAGGATGTGATTTCCTTAACACATCCCTAGTCCTACAATGTAAGACATATCACATGTTTTTGTTTTAGTGCTGTCTTTCATTGCTTTCCAGCCAACTTGAAAACTAGGTCCATTTTTTGTGAGAATTTGAATTTATTAGAGAAAAGACATCAGGGTAAGTAAAGTCTGACAAAAACATTATAACTTTACTTTGTAGAAAAGCGTTGTTATTGGTTGCCAGTTGTGTGTGATATTCCTGAACATTTGACTTTCTTTACACTGTTAGTCTACTTCAAAACACACTAGTTAGGCAGTAAGACCCATCACTCCCCAGAACAAAAATATCGGGTGATGGGTCTTATGTTGTAGGACTAAACACATCCCGTATTTCATTTCACGATATAAATGATGAACTGTCCCAGATGTTGGGAAGTGAATTCCTAGTTATGAACTATGTTATAAACACACAGAATTAAGATGTCCATGTGGACTGGTCTGTAAATGCAGTTACAATTTACACTTTTTCCTGATAAGTTGTAGTCTTGGTTTGTATTTTGAAGATCATTTATAGTAAAGTTGGTTCCAGTGCATACAGTTAGTTGTTTTATTTGCTAAACTCTGTTGGAGTGTTTGTTTGACTGAGTAAATACATGTTATGGTTTCAAAATACCAGAATGTTATAATTGACAACTTATATTATGAAATTTCAGTACATTCTGTGAGGTTTTTTTTTTTTTTTTCATGCAGTGATCCTTGTGCATTGCTTTGAAATGCAAACAAACTGCCCTTTAAGTTCACAATTACCAAATATCAAGAATTTACAGATTTCCTGGAGATTATAGTTTGTATGGAACTTATAGATTGTGTGGAATTTATAGTTTGTATGGAATTTGCAGTTTATATGGAATTTATTGATTGTTGGAATTATTAGTTTTTATGGAATTTGTACTCCGTCATGACAGCAATGATCCTTGTTATTGGCAGGCTTACTTTAATATGTCATTTTAAAACAACCTGAAAACACATGGAACATAATCTGTTGTTTGAAAATATCATCAGGAAAACATCTTATTGTGAGAAATTGATTATTCTGTCAATTTTTTTTTTTAACTTCACAGCTTGAGATATTACAGTGTGTCCGTGCAGATTTTATCTCTACTGATCATAGACCAAATTGTCAGTTGCATTTTTCATCGATCGTCCATCCATTTGCACAAACTTGTTATCACTGCTCCTCTTAATCTACCTGGAGAATTGACCATGAGACTTTACACACTTGTTCAACTCCTTGTTAAAATTTTTGTTGCTGTTATTCCTGAATGGATGGTCATATTAAGATGGGGTTTTCACGAAATGATGTCTTGTTGGTTATAGATAAAAATGGTTCCCATCTGATGGATATCTGCCATGTTCCCAAGGAGGGGGGCAAACTGAGACAGAAAAATATTTTTTAAGTCCCATAGTGGGTCAGTGCATGTGCCTCCGAAAAACAGCATTGTTTATGTGAGAGTAAGCTATTTTTTCATAGAAAAATGACTTGAAATTCATTTCTGAATAAAAGAAAATTTCTTACTCTGTTTTTTTTAAAAGCATTTAATCAACTTACAAAAAAAATTTTATATTTAAACTTAGCATTTTCAGACACAGTATCATCATAACTAGTGTTGTTCCGATTATCGATTATAATCGATCATCATTTGGTTGAGTGAACCAATAAGATAATCGATTGTGAAACTCCATAATCGATTATGTGTAAAGGGAGACTACTTTTTAGTTGTATGCAAAGCACAAAGGTTAGTAAAACTCCCAGCCACTAAAGTTGACCTGAAATTTATTAATTCACTTCACAGCTACAAATATAAAACCATATGATATTTCATAGGTGCAGAATTTCATAATTAGGAACATATAACTATTATTACATGATCAAGTTGTTAAATAGTTGAGTTAATAAATTTAAACACATTTTGAAGACCTGTTTCAGTTTTAAATGCAACATTATTTGTAGTATTTGTAAACAATGACAAACAAGAAAAACATATCCATCTACACTTAAAATTATAGACACATCACATATGAATGAAAAGATTTTGGGGATTGTAGTAGTATTTCAGTTGCATATGACTTATCAGCCATAAAAAGTTGTGTTCATTTAACAAAGATGTAGAACAAAAGTAACACACAACACAATAGACAAAAATGTAATATTATTATCAGGTTAAAGTATACATGTCATTAAAAGAGATTACTCCTGTACATTTACTAACATCTTGAACTGTTGATCAAAGATATAACTGAATAACAAACAAAAATTAAAATTTGCTCTTAGTAACCGATTATAATCAATTATCAGTTGGTTAAGTGGAACTGATTATTGATTATGAATTTCTGACCGATTCCCAACACTAATCATAACACAAATTCTTTAAAAGTCTGTCACTGAAGTAAGAAATGTCTGAATAGTTGAGTGAGAGAAAATTTTATATATATATATATATATATATATATATATATATATATATATATATATATATATATATATATATATATATATATATATATATTAGAGCTGCATGACATACCAGATGTTTTTATTATTTATGACAAAATGGTTAAAAATACAATCCATTAATATCTTGCCCAGGTGTTGATGTCTCACTCAAAGTTTCTCATTCTATTTTATCAGTATCCTATTGTTACCATCTAACATCAGTATCCTATTGTTACCATCTAACATCAGCATCCTATTGTTACCATCTAACATCAGCATGATGTATTTTGCAGTCTCAGCTTTAGTGTAAGCTTAATCACCCTACATAGTTATATTACAACTTACACATCAATTAACAGACACAGTTATATTACAACTTACACATCAATTAACATACACAGTTATATTACAACTTACACATCAGTTAACATACAGTTATATTACAACTTACACAACAATTAACATACACAGTTATATCACAACTTACACATCAATTAACATACACAGTTATATTACAACTTACACATCAATTAACATACATAGTTATATTACAACTTACACATCAATTAACATACATAGTTATGTTACAACTTACACATCAATTAACATACACAGTTATATTACAACTTACACATCAATTAACATACATAGTTATATTACAACTTACACATGAATTAACATACACAGTTATATTACAACTTACACATCAATTAACATACACAGTTATATTACAACTTAAACAACAATTAACATATACAGTTATATTACAACTTAAACAACAAACATATACAGTTATATGACAACTTAAACAACAATTAACATATACAGTTATATGACAACTTAAACAACAATTAACATATACAGTTATAAGACAACTTGAACAACAATTAACATACACAGTTATATTACAACTCATGCAACAATTAGCATGCACAGTTATATTACAACTTACACATCAAATAACATACACAGTTATATTACAACTTACACATCAAATAACATACACAGTTATATTACAACTTACACATCAATTAACATACACAGTTATATTACAACTTACACATCAATTAACATACACAGTTATATTACAACTTACACATCAATTAACATACATAGTTATATTACAACTTACACATCAATTAACATACATAGTTATGTTACAACTTACACATCAATTAACATACACAGTTATATTACAACTTACACATCAATTAACATACATAGTTATATTACAACTTACACATGAATTAACATACACAGTTATATTACAACTTACACATCAATTAACATACACAGTTATATTACAACTTAAACAACAATTAACATATACAGTTATATTACAACTTAAACAACAAACATATACAGTTATATGACAACTTAAACAACAATTAACATATACAGTTATATGACAACTTAAACAACAATTAACATATACAGTTATAAGACAACTTGAACAACAATTAACATACACAGTTATATTACAACTCATGCAACAATTAACATGCACAGTTATATTACAACTTAAACATCAAATAACATACACAGTTATATTACAACTTACACATCAAATACCATACAGTTATATTACAACTTACACATCAATTAACATACACAGTTATATTACAACTTACACATCAATTAACATACACAGTTATATTACAACTTACACATCAATTAACATACATAGTTATATTACAACTTACACATCAAATAACATACATAGTTATATTACAACTTACACATCAATTAACATACACAGTTATATTACAACGTACACATCAATTAACATACATAGTTATATTACAACTTACACAACAATTAACATGCACAGTTATATTACAACTTACACATCAATTAACATACACAGTTATATTACAACTTACACATCAATTAACATACACAGTTATATTACAACTTACACATCAAATAACATACACCGTGATATTACATCTTACACAACAATTAAAATACACAGGAAATTCATCTGCTTTATGCTACTGCCCTCTTAATTTTTTTGGGAGGTGTGCTGTTAATTTGTTTGGAATTAAAATGTTTTCTTTTCTTTTATCTCAGGATGATTAATTTTAGTTTTCAAATAATATCAGTCAGAGCAATATATTATTTTACCAGACAGACCATGGAAGTATCAGAGTATGCTAAAAAAATGCAACAGTATACTGCAATTTTTTATGGTACCCAGGTCTAATATACATGTACATATATATATATATTAATTACAGCTGGGTATGAAAAATTGTGGTATATGGCAGTATTTTTTTAACATACTGCAATACTACCATGGTATGCCACAATTATATTAAGGATCAAGAACTAACATGTATGTATGTATGTATGTATGTATGTATGTACGTACATACGTACATACATACATACATACATACATACATACAACCATACATACATGGCAAGGTCAGCAAGACATTTTCCTGGTGAGTGGGTGCAATTTTGTTGATTGCCATTGAATTTTTTTTTTACAATTCCGTGTCTAAAATAAACGCTAATCAGTTAAATGCCATAGTAAAATGACTGTAACAATTGTTGTTTCAAAGTAATCCTGAACAAATTATTATGAATCCAGTATCAGAAAAATCAGTGTGAGACCATTTCCAAAGTCATGGGTCTCTATGTCATATGCTGTTGGATAGAATTTAAATCATGAATATTTTGTATAAAAAAATAATAAGCGGTCTTTATTTAGAAATAAATGTATTAATGTAAATGAAATGAAAACTTTTTAATATGTTTTGATGTATTACTGTTGGGTTTTTTTTAATGTACATAGCAAAGGTTAACAATTCTGCAGCAAATGACTGAGATGTACTTTTATTGAAGTAAACATGTTGATGTGTTTAGAACAGGTCATGGGATTCTCCCAAAGGAAATCAAGCTGACCTAATTTCTGATTGGCTAGCTGCTAAAGAAACTTGTCCTTGTTTACAGTTAGTGATTTCAAAATGATTCATTCAAGCCTGTTTCTGCTTTTGGTATCGCATCTAAACTTTTTTTATATAGGGGATAATAGACTGAGGATTATTTTTCCTTGCATTAACACCAGTCTTAGAAGAGACAAATAGTTATGATCATTTAAGTGAATTTATTTATTTCAGTTATTCACTAGAATACAAAATGGTCAGAATTTAGCAGTTGTATTAAATTACTGTGAATTCCTTTAAAGACATTTTGGATTATTGGCACATCAGCACCATAGTGGACTTCATTGGATTACCACGGGAACACATTTGGATTTACTTGATATTTTAGGCTAGTGATGAAGCTTTTAGGAATGTTTATAATTTCATTGTCTAATGCTTTTAAAGATGGTTGTAATATCTGTCCATTGTTTAATGCTTTTAAAGATAGGTGTAATATCTGTCCATTGTTTAATGCTTTTAAAGATGGGTGTAATATCTGTCCATTGTTTAATGCTTTTAAAGATAGGTGTAATATCTGTCCATTGTTTAATGCCTTTAAAGATGGGTATACTATCTGTCCGTTGCCTAATGTTTTTAAAGATGGGTGTAATATCTGTCCGTTGTCTAATTTTTAAAAATATTTGTGTGAATATAAATTAGGCTGAATCTCATCCATTAGGAACCCAATTATTGAGTATGTTCCAAGAAATGTATAATATGGATTAAAATTTCTACCCATTATTTGTTTTCAGCAAGTTAAGGAATTAGGATTGGAGAAATGTGAGGAACAGTTTCATCAGCTATTGATCAAGCTGGCCACCCCTCCTGCTTTCACAACACTACGTATCAATCCACATGTGGCCTCAGGGGACACATATGCAGTCATTCAGTTGGTCAAAGAGGAAATAGAAAAAGTAATTCAGGAGGATTTTGGTTTCCTTTCTTGTAAATCACCTTGCATCATCTATATTTCAAATGGTTTCTTGGCGTCCAAAATGGGAACATATATTTGAGAATTATGTGGGATTCCTAATTTTAGGATTTTATTTCTCTTGGTATTTATTTATGAAAATAATATATAGTTACTAATATTTTGTATCTACCTTTCCTAAGAAGTTACCCTCCTTTTACATTCACATTTGTTTCATCAGATTGCTGGTTGGTTAAGGAAGGTTGATCTGTATGTCTAACTACAGGTCTTTTCTTGCCATTCACTAAATCCATGTACATAATGAACACTTGACTAAATTAATGTACAGAATGAACACTTCACTGAATACATGTACAAAATGAACACTTCACTGAATACATGTACATAATGAACATTTGACTAAATTAATGTACAAAATGAACACTTCACTGAATACATGTACAAAATGAACACTCCACTGAAAACATGTACATAATGAACACTTGACTAAATTAATGTACAAAATGAACAATTCACTGAATACACATACAAAATGAACACTTCACTGAATACATGTACATAATGAACACTGCACTAAATGTACAAAATGAACACTTCACCAAATCCATGTACATAATGAACACTTGACTAAATGTACAACATGAACACTGAATACGTGTACAAAATGAACACTTCACTGAATATGTGTACAAAATGAACACTGAATCCATGTACATCATGAACACTTCACTAAATCCATGTACATAATGAACACCACTAAATCCATGTGCATCATGAACACTTCATTAAATCCATGTACATCACGAACACTTCACTAAATCCATGTACATAATGAACACTTCACTAAATCCATGTACATAATGAACACTTCACTAAATCCATGTGCATCATGAACACTTCACTAAATCCATTATACATCATGAACACTTCACTAAATCCATGTACATAATGAACACTTCACTAAATCCATGTAATTTGTACACAATGAACAATTCACTGAATCCATGTATACTTGTGTTAGTCAGTCAGGGTACTGTATATACTGGTACTTATGTGTAAGTCAGTCAGGATACTGTATATACTTGTGTGTAATTCAGGATACTGTATATACTTGTGTGTAAGTCATGGTACTGTATATACTTGTGTGTAAGTCTGGGTACTATATATACTTGTGTGTAAGCCAGGGTACTGTATATACTTGTGTGTAAGTCAGGTTACTATATATACTTGTGTGTAAGTCAATGTACTGTGTATGCTTGTGTAAGTCAGTCATGTTCATGTATATAATTTTGTGTAAGTCATGGTACTGTATATAACTGTGTGTAAGTCAGCCAGAATAATGTATGTACTTTTGTGTAAGTCAGGGTACTGTATATACTGGTGTGTAAGTCATTATAGTTACTGTATATGCTTATGGGTAAATCATCAGGGTACTGTATATACTTGTGTAAGTAAGTCAGGGTATTGTATATACTTGTGTATAAGTCAGAGTCAGGGTACTGTATATACTTGTGTTAGTCAGTCAGGGTACTGTATATAGTTGTGTTAGTTGGTCAGGGTACTGTATATACTTGTGTTAGTCAGGGTACTGTGTATACTTGTGTAAGTAAGTCAGAGTCTGGGTAATGTGTATAAATGTGATAGTAAGTCAGGGTACTATATATACTTGTGTTAGTCAGGGTATTGTATATAGTTGTGTTTGTTGGTCAGGGTACTGTATATACTTGTGTGTAAGTCACAGTCAGTCAGGGTACTGTATATACTTGTGTAAGTAAGTCAGGGTACTGTATATATTTGTGTAAGTCAGGGTACTGTATATACTTGTGTAAGTCAGGGTACTGTATATACTTGTGTAAGTCAGGGTACTGTATATACTTGTGTTAGTTGGTTAGGGTACTGTATATAGTTCTATGTAAGTCACAGTTAGTCAGGGTACTGTATATACTTGCGTGTAAGCCAGAGTCAGGGTACTGTGTATACTTGTGTTAGAGTACTGTGTATACTTGAGTTAGTCAGGGTACTGTATATACTTGTGTGAGTCAGTCAGGGTACTGTGTATACTTGTGTGTAAGTCAGAGTCAGGGTACTGTGTATACTTGTGTTAGTCAGGGTACTGTGTATACTTGTGTGTAAGTCAGAGCCAGTCAGGATACTGTATATACTTGTATAAGTAAGTCAGGGTATTGTATATACTTGTGTAAGTCAGGGTACTGTATATACTTATGTTAGTCAATCAGGGTAATGTGTATACTTGAGTGTAAGTCAGAGTCAGGGTACTGTATATACTTGTGTTAGTCAGTCAGGGTACTGTATATAATTTAATTGGTTAAATGTAGTTTAAGTAATACACAGTGCATCCTTCTCTGGCTCCTTGCAGGGCCCCTCTTTGTCTACTATGGTTCTCTGTCCAGACATGATGTCATTGCAGCCAATATATGTTAATAAGGTAGTAGCTAAA
The DNA here is from genome assembly GCA_028554795.2 of Sinohyriopsis cumingii. NCBI lineage: Eukaryota > Metazoa > Mollusca > Bivalvia > Unionida > Unionidae > Sinohyriopsis > Sinohyriopsis cumingii. The sequence continues at coordinate 99,591,154 of CM068839.1, forward strand.
TTGAGATACATTGTCATGTTGAACCAATCAGATGACTGAGTTGAAGCATGTGATAAAACATTGTCAGTTAGGTGTCATTCATATAACTGATACACCTGTAGAGATGCATTCCTTTCGTTGCAGATACTTCATTTAATTTTTAACATTATTTGCAGAAAGAACCACCCACCTCTCCTTCCATCATTTTGTTCATTTGGGATATTTCTTGCATAGCGTACCATTCCAGCTCTGTTCTAGGGGCCCTTTATCAAATCGGCTAATGTTATTGCCTTTGCCAAGTTTCATGCATTTACAGCTTTGCTTTTGACCCCCTATTTGTGTCAGTACTTAAATGTACTCAACTATTATGCCCATATACTTCATACCTGCTTCCTGTGGTGCATGTATGGAGTATTGGCAGATGTTTGTTATTATTGCAATCCTCAGGATCGAACTTATCGAGTTTCGGTTATCAGTGTGCCCATATACCTCGTTATCAGCCCCTTGCAGCTCCACATGCAGGTGTCGGACACTGCACAACCCTACAAACTCCACAAAGTCTCTCTTCCTGAGGTATTTCTATAGAAACAATTCAGGGGCCATTGCCAAGTTTCATGCATTCACAACTTTGCTTTTGACCCCCAATTTGTGTCAGTTCTTAAATGTACAGAACTATTATGCCCATATACTACATACATGCTTCCAACAGTGCATGTATGGAGTATCGGCTGATGTTTGTTATCATAGCAATCCTCAGGATCAGACTTGTTGAGTTTTGGTTATCAGTGTCCCTATATACCTCGTATCAGCCCCTTGCGGCTCCACATACAGGCGTCAGACACTCTTCACAACCCTACAAACTCCCCCAAGTCTCTCTTCCTGAGTTATTCCTATAGAAACAATTCAGAGCTCAGCTGGTGTAATGTGCTGTGACAGGATTTGCCCCCATTATGCCAAAGATTATATTTACAATAAAAAAAGTTTATATTGAACCTATGTATATGTATTATGTGTTATTTAAACTTGTGTTAGTTGGTCAGGGTACTGTATATACTTGTGTGTAAGTCACAGTTAGTCAGGGTACTGTATATACTTGTGTGTAAGTCACAATTAGTCAGGGTACTGTATATATTTGTACATAAGTCACAGTTAGTCAGGGTACTGTATATACTTGTGTGTAAGTCACAGTTAGTCAGGGTACTGTATATATTTGTACATAAGTCACAGTTAGGGTACTGTATATACTTGTGTGTAAGTCACAGTTAGTCAGGGTACTGTATATATTTGTACATAAGTCACAGTTAGTCAGGGTACTTATATACTTTTATATAAATCTGAAGCAACCATGAAACTGCATAGATCCAGATATGCCATACATTTTGGTATATGTTTCCATTTTGGTATATGTTTCCGTTTTGGTGTATGTTTCCATTTTGGTATACGTTTCCATTTTGTTGTATGTTTCCATTTTGGTGTATGTTTCCATTTTGGTATATGTTTCCATTTTGGTATATGTTTTCATTCACTTTGCATTCAAGGTAAAGATAAAAATATTAATTTCTTTTCATTTATCAAGGTTCATCACAGTTAGTTGCATTATGTTCCATTTTGTAACATCTGCAAATCATAGGTGAGACATTGGTATTCCTTCTTGAATAACATTATAACTTTTGATAAAGTTGGTCACTGTGACCCAATTTAGTATTTACATAATATATTCCACTGCCACTTAAGTTTGGTCACAGTAGCTTAATTTTGATGTTATAGTGTATCAAGTACATGTGCATAGATTTCATTAGATTCTGCTAGTTGGATTATTGCTTGAAGTAAAACTGACTAGTACCAAAAATTATGTCACATTTACCTAATTTTGTCACACTGGAGTGACTGAGTTGAATAATAAAGAGAGTGAGAAGAAGAGAAATTTGTTTCAGATCCAGACTAAAACTAGAATTTACTAACACAAAATTAGGTTACAATGACCTGATTTATTAAGTTGTATCATGTATAAGAGAAGCAGGAGCAATTTTCTTAGTAGTGGAATTCTTTTTATGGAAAACAAATCTATATAGGAATGATTTTCTTGAAATATTACAAACTGGGAATGAATCTGCTTTATATAAAGAGAAATGGTTTTTCTTTTCAAGCAATACCTGAGAAAAGGTTGGCTGATGCCAGAGATAATTGTACATCCAACACTGACCGATGTTCTAGTCATTCCAAACAGAGGGCCAAACCTACACCCAGATCAGACTGTAAGTGGCTTTCTCCTGTCAAATGTTTATTTGCTTTGAAAATATATTAACTGTAATTCTGCTGGGAGTTCATCTAGACTCAGATCAGACTGTAAGTGGCTTTCTCCTGTCAATGTTTATTTGCTTTGAAAATATATTAGCTGTAATTCTGCTGGGAGTTCACCTAGACCCAGATCAGACTGTAAGTGGCTTTCTCCTGTCAAATGTTTATTTGCTTTGAAAATTTATTAACTGTAATTCTCTTGTGAGTTCACCTAGACCCAGACCAGACTGTAAGTGGCTTTCTTCTGTCAAATGTTTATTTGCTTTGAAAATATATTAAATGTAATTCTGGTCTTAACAAATGCAGATTTGTAAATGTAAGGTAAACATTAAAAAATGAAAATTTAATATCTATGCTCATATTATATTTCCCTGCATGACAAAAAAAAAAAACAACAACAACAACAAGAAGGAGTTGCAGTGGCCTAGTGATTAAGATATCAGACTTGCATTTTTGAAACCAGTGATCAGATCAAACCAAGTTAGCTACTGTGGTTTTCCTTGGCATGCCACTAATTGCCTTACTACTGAATAAAACATTTTATGCAATAAAACACCAAAAACCAAATCAAACAACAACAACAGCAACAACATGCAGCATAGACAATGTTATGGTTCATGTTCATTTTAAAAACTTAATTTAAAATTGATTGCTGAAACAGGTTTTTACAAACTGTACTAACAGTGTCCACAATGCACAGGTTGACAGATGTACTAACAGTGTCCACAATACACAGGTTGACAGATGTACTAACAGTGTTCACAATGCACAGGTTGACAGCTGTACTAACAGTGTCCACAATGCACAGGTTGAGATCTAGGGTGTTCTTGAGGTTGAAGCAGCCAGACAGAGAAACCCTTAGAAATGGATTATGGGAAGACCCTAAATATTGGATTATGGGAAAACCCTTAAAATTAGATTGTGTGAAGACCCTAAACATTGAATTATGAGAAAACCATAAACATTGGATTGTGAGAAACCCTTAGAATTGGATTGTGAAAAACCCTTAAAATTGGATTGTGAGAAAACTGTTAAAAATGGATTGTGAGAAACCCTTAAAATTAGATTGTGAGAAAACCCTTAAAATTGGATTGTGAGAAACCCTTAAAATTGGATTGTGAGAAACCATTAAAATTGGATTGTGAGAAAACCATTAAAAATGGATTGTAAGAAACCCTTAAAATTGGATTGTGAGAAACCCTTAAAATTCGACTGTGAGAAAACCATTAAAAATGGATTGTGAGAAAACCATTAAAAATGGATTGTGAGAAACCCTTAAAATTGGATTGTGAGAAAACCATTAAAAATGGATTATGAGAAACCCTTACAATTTGATTGTGAGAAAACCCTTAAAATTTGATTGTGAGAAAAACATTAAAAATGGATTGTGAGAAACCCTTAACATTGGATTGTGAGAAAACCATTAAAAATGGATTGTGAGAAACCCTTAAAATTGGATTGTGAGAAAACCATTAAAAATGGATTGTGTTTAAACCATTACAAATGTATTGTGAAACTTATTTTTGTATTGTATGGTACCAAGTGAACCCAGAAACTTAAAGATGCAAAGCAGTTGCTGCTTATCTCACTTAATTCTTAAGGCTTCAATGTGGTACTTTTTGTTTGTTCTAGAGGGCCCTCAACTTGCTTCCATTCAAAGAACACATAGTTAAACAAACTGACCCATCTTTGGTTATTATTATAAAAGTATTTCACTCATATTTGTAGATATCCCCTGTCATTCAAAGACATGATTGTCCAGATAATTATTCTGGAGACTGACGAAACCTGTATATAAATGTTTACATGTGACATGGTATATACATGAATTAGGATTCTAAATTGACACCTATACCAAAATGATGAGAAAAGCAATCAAATCTGCCTGGTGCCAATGCATGAGAGATAGATAATGTGTGTGCCATTACTTGTGGCATAGGTTGGATTCCTTTGTGCATTCACTGCTCCCTATTCTGGCTGGAGAGAGAAGTCATTTCACCCAAAGATAAGACTTTACTGTTTTTTATGTTGTTGTCAGGTTATATGCACTGATCTTGGCAACCTTTGGCCCTACAGTCCTAGAATTATTTTGCATTTAGGAACCTTAAGCAGTACTTTTCTACATGCAGATATATTTTTGTTGCTCATATATTTTTACTCAATTTGTTAGTTAGGTCATTGTGTCCTACTCATAGCATGAATATCTTTAAAAATGCATTTTGTTTGAATTTATTGGCAAATATTGGGCCCACAGTAATCAAATTATAAATGACCTGCATTTTCCTCCATTATCAGAAGAACAGAGACCTTGCTTTAATGGTAGCATTCATGTTATACTTGTGTTGTCAGTGCAGAATTTTATTTGGGTATATTCTAAAGAACATTTGCAGATTGTGTTATGTATATATGCAGGCCTTAGGGGGTTGGGAGGTTGGAAGCACGTAGTTGTATAGGTAGTCCTAGTAGAGATGGTTGATAGATGGTAGTGGTATATGCTGCCATTGGAAAGTTGGTTGGAAGTGGGTAGTTGTTTGTATATACAAGTATTGGATAGTTGGTTGGAAGTGGGTAGTTGTGTGTATATGCAAGTATAGGAGAGCTGGTTGGAAGTGGGTAGTTATTTGTATATGCAAGTATAGGATAGTTGGTTGGAAGTGGGTAGTTGTTTGTATATGCACATATAGGAGAGTTGGTTGGAAGTGGGTAGTTGTTTGTATATGCAAGTATATGTGAGTTGGTTGAAAGTGGGAAGTTGTTTGTGTATGCAAGTATAGGAGAATTGGTTGAAAGTGGGTAGTTGTATTTTGTATTGCAAGTATTGGATAATTGGATGGAAGTGGGTAGTTGTTTGTAAATGCAAGTATAGGGCAGTTGGTTGGAAGGGGGTTAGGTGTATTGCAAGTATGGTAGGAATGGTTTGGAGTGGTTGGTGACATTTATATCATTGTTTCATTTGTCTGTTTCAAGAGTCACTGTGAATAGTGAAGTTTTGCTGTCATGCAACAACAGCTCTTTTTTATTTTACAGCTTATTTATTTCAGAATTACAAAGAGGTAATAGTGGATCATGACTGTGGTATGGCTGTGCTACGTGGAGCAGATGTGTTTGTGCAAGGCATTATGGGAGCACACCAAGGTATCGGTTATAGTATACAAATTATTGAAATTCATGAACCTAAGATTTTTGCAACATTTATGCACAAAATTCATGAACCTAAGATTTTTGCAACATTTATGCACAAAATTCATGAACCTAAGATTTTTGCAACATTTATGCGCAAAATTCATGAACCTAAGATTTTTGCAACATTTATGCACAAAATTCATGAACAAAAGATTTTTGCAACATTTATGCACAAAATTCATGAACCTAAGATTTTTGCAACATTTATGCACAAAATTCATGAACAAAAGATTTTTGCAACATTTATGCACAAAATTCATGAACCTAAGATTTTTGCAACATTTATGCACAAAATTCATGAACCTAAGATTTTTGCATCATTTATGCACAAAATTCATGAACCTAAGATTTTTACAACATTTATGCACAAAATTCATGAACCTAAGATTTTTGCAACATTTATGCACAAAATTCATGAACCAAAGATTTTTGCATCATTTATGCACATTGATGGAAAATATTTATGTAGTATGTATATTGCCAATGAGAGTTAAGTGAGTTTATGTTATGTTTATGGAATTTTTAATGTACCTTTAAAAAAAATTCAGTCATATCGCTATGATGTCTGCATTGTGGCAGTTAATAGTGATGTCTAGCACTGGGGCATCGTGCCACAGACATGTAGCATGATGTCCCACCCAGTCACATTATCCTGACACCAGGCTGACCAGTCCTATTACTAACCTCTTAATGCTGAGTGCCAAGTGAGGCAGCTATATGTACCATTTTTGTAAGTCTTTTATATGAGTCTACCAGGGTTTGAACCTACAGCCTGCTGCATATGAGGCCGATGCACTAACCACGTAGGTGACTGGATTGGTGAGAGTTAAGTAATATGTATATTTGTAATGAGAATTGAGCTGTATGTATATTTCTAATAAGAGTTTAGCTGTATGCATATTTCTAATGAGAGTTTAGCTGTATGTATATTTCTGATGAGAGTTTAGCTGTATGCATATTTGTAATGAGAGTTTAGCTGTATGTATATTTCTTTGAGACTTGAGCTGTATGTATATTTCTAATGAGAGTTTAGCTGTATGTATATTTCTAATGAGAGTTTAGCTGTATGCATTTCTAATAAGAGTTTAGCTGTATGTATATTTCTAATGAGAGTTGAGCAGTATCTATATTTCTATGTGACTTGAGCTGTATGTATATTTCTAATGAGAGTTTAACTGTATGCCTATTTCTAATGAGAGTTTAGCTGTGTGTATATTTCTGATGAGAGTTTAGCTGTATGTGTATTTCTAATGAGAGTTGAGCAGTATCTATATTTCTGTGAGACATGAGCTGTATGTATATTTCTAATGAGAGTTTAGCTGTATGTATATTTCTAATGAGAGTTTAGCTGTATGTATATTTCTAATGAGGGTTTAGCAGTATGTATATTTCTGATGAGAGTTGAGCTGTATGCATATTTGTAATGAGAGTTGAGCAGTATGTATATTTCTAATGAGAGTTGAGCAGTATGTGTATTTCTAATGAGAGTTCAGCTGTATGTATATTTCTGAGAGTTGAGCTGTATGCATATTTGTAATGACAGTTGAGCTGTATGTATATTTCTAACAAGAGTTGAGCTGTATTTTTATTTCTAATGAGAGCTGTAAGTATATTTGCAATGAGAGTTAAGCTGTATGTAAATTTCTAATGAGAGTTTAGCTGTATGCATATTTCTAATGAGAGTTTAGCTGTATGTATATTCTAATGAGAGTTTAGCTTGATGCATATTTCGTATGAGAGTTGAGCTGTATGTATATTTCTATTGAGAGTTTAGCTGTATGCATATTTCTAATGAGAGTTTAGCTGTATGTATATTTCTAATGAGAGTTTAGCTTGATGCATATTTCGTATGTGAGTTGAGTTGTATGTATATTTCTAATGAGAGCTGTAAGTATATTTGCAATGAGAGTTAAGCTGTATGTAAATTTCTAATGAGAGTTTAGCTGTATGCATATTTCTAATGAGAGTTTAGCTGTATGTATATTCTAATGAGAGTTTAGCTTGATGCATATTTCATATGAGAGTTGAGCTGTATGTATATTTCTATTGAGAGTTTAACTGTATGCATATTTCTAATGAGAGTTTAGCTGTATGTATATTTCTAATGAGAGCTGAGCAGTATCTATATTTCTAATGAGAGTTGAGCTCTAAGTGTATTTCTATGAGACTTGAGCTGTATGTATATCTCTAATGAGTTGGGCTGTATGTATATTTCTATGAGACTTGAGCTGTATGTAGTTTTATAATGAGTTGAGCTGTATGTATATTTTTAATGAGTTGAGCTGTAAGTATATTTCTGAGACTTGAGCTGTTGGTATATTTCTAATGAGTTGAGCTGTATGTATATTTCTAATGAGAGTTGAGCTGTATATATATTTCTAATGAGTTGAGCTGTATGTATATTTCTAATGAGAGTTGAGCTGTAAGTATATTTCTATGAGACTTGAGCTGTATGTATATCTCTAATGAGAGTTGAGCAGTATCTGTATTTCTAATGAGAGTTGAGCTGTATGCATATTTCTAATGAGAGTTGAGCTGTAAGTATATTTCTATGAGACTTGAGCTGTATGTATATTTCTAATGAGAGTTGAGCTGTATGTATATTTCTAATGAGAGTTGAGCAGTATCTATATTTCTAATGAGTTGAGCTGTATGTATATTTCTAATGAGAGTTTAGCTGTATGCATATTTGTAATGAGAGTTTAGCTGTATGTATATTTCTTTGAGACTTGAGCTGTATGTATATTTCTAATGAGAGTTTAGCTGTATGTATATTTCTAATGAGAGTTTAGCTGTATGCATTTCTAATGAGAGTTTAGCTGTATGTATATTTCTAATGAGAGTTGAGCAGTATCTATATTTCTATGTGACTTGAGCTGTATGTATATTTCTAATGAGAGTTTAACTGTATGCATATTTCTAATGAGAGTTTAGCTGTGTGTATATTTCTGATGAGAGTTTAGCTGTATGTATATTTCTAATGAGAGTTGAGCAGTATCTATATTTCTGTGAGACATGAGCTGTATGTATATTTCTAATGAGAGTTTAGCTGTATGTATATTTCTAATGAGAGTTTAGCTGTATGTATATTTCTAATGAGGGTTTAGCAGTATGTGTATTTCTAATGAGAGTTGAGCAGTATGTGTATTTCTAATGAGAGTTTAGCTGTATGTATATTTCTGAGAGTTGAGCTGCATGCATATTTGTAATGAGAGTCGAGCTGTATGTATATTTCTAACGAGAGTTGAGCTGTATTTATATTTCTAATGAGAGCTGTAAGTATATTTGCAGTGAGAGTTAAGCTGTATGTAAATTTCTAATGAGAGTTTAGCTGTATGCATATTTCTAATGAGAGTTTAGCTGTATGTATATTCTAATGAGAGTTTAGCTTGATGCATATTTTGTATGAGAGTTGAGCTGTATGTATATTTCTATTGAGAGTTTAGCTGTATGCATATTTCTAATGAGAGTTTAGCTGTATGTATATTTCTAATGAGAGTTTAGCTTGATGCATATTTCGTATGAGAGTTGAGTTGTATGTATATTTCTAATGAGAGCTGTAAGTATATTTGCAATGAGAGTTAAGCTGTATGTAAATTTCTAATGAGAGTTTAGCTGTATGCATATTTCTAATGAGAGTTTAGCTGTATGTATATTCTAATGAGAGTTTAGCTTGATGCATATTTCGTATGAGAGTTGAGCTGTATGTATATTTCTATTGAGAGTTTAGCTGTATGCATATTTCTAATGAGAGTTTAGCTGTATGTATATTTCTAATGAGAGCTGAGCAGTATCTATATTTCTAATGAGAGTTGAGCTCTATGTGTATTTCTATGAGACTTGAGCTGTATGTATATTTCTAATGAGTTGAGCTGTAAGTATATTTCTATGAGACTTGAGCTGTATGTATATTTCTAATGAGTTGAGCTGTAAGTATATTTCTAATGAGTTGAGCTGTTTGTATATTTCTATGAGACTTGAGCTGTTGGTATATTTCTAATGAGTTGAACTGTATGTATATTTCTAATGAGAGTTGAGCTGTTTATATATTTCTAATGAGTTGAGCTGTATGTATATTTCTAATGAGAGTTGCGCTGTAAGTATATTTCTATGAGACTTGAGCTGTATGTATATTTCTAATGAGAGTTGAGCAGTATCTGTATTTCTAATGAGAGTTGAGCTGTATGCATATTTCTAATGAGAGTTGAGCTGTAAGTATATTTCTATGAGACTTGAGCTGTATGTATATTTCTAATGAGAGTTGAGCTGTATGTATATTTCTAATGAGAGTTGAGCAGTATCTATATTTCTAATGAGTTGAGCTGTATGTATATTTCTAATGAGTTGAGCAGTGTATATGTTGCCAATGAGAGTTGAGCAGTGTGTACATTGCCAACAAGAGTTGTTGTTGTTGTTGTTGTTGTTGTGGGGTTTAACGCCATTTTTCAGCACGATAGGCTATACATGGCGGCCAGTATTAATGGTGGAGGAAGAACCCGGAAAACCCCGGAAAGAACCACCGACCCACGAGAAGCTACTGGCAAGCTTTCTCACATGCCCACATTGGCTGAATCTTAGACTCGAACCGCCGCAGACAGAGGTGAGATGGCAGTGATCCGTAACGAAGAGCGCTTTAGACCACTCGGCCACTCGGGGCCCAACAAGAGTTGAAAAGTATCTATAGTGCCAGTGAGAGTTGAGCAATATATTGCCAATGAGATTTGACTTGAATGTATATTGTCAGTGAGAGCTGAGATCATAAAACTCTTGAGTTCAAGCTTGAGATTTTGTATTGACCAATCACGAATACAGTTACATTTCAAGGCCATTTCTGATTGGCTGACAGTAAAAAAGAAGCTCAAACGCAAGTTCAAAATTTGTATGATCTGCAGACCAACCCTAGATCAATTTTGCTTCTTTTTAATCATGAGTTGAATGAACACTATATACCCTGATCTGCAGATACATTGTGTAATTGCCTATTTTGGTGTAGACTATGATCTGCTGGTACATTGTTTGATGCCATGCCATTTGATGTTGATCATAATCTGTTGGTACATTGTTTGATGAGATGCCATTTGGTGTGGATCATAATCTGCTGGTACATTGTTTGATGAGATGCCATTTGATGTGGATCATAATATGCTGGTACATTGTTTGATGCCATGCCATTTGATGTGATGTGGATCATAATCAGCTGGTACATTGTGTGATGCCATGCCATTTGATGTGGATCATAATCTGCTGGTACATTGTTTGATGAGATGAAATTTGATGTGGATCATAATATGGTGGTACATTGTTTGATGCCATGCCATTTGATGTGGATCATAATCTGCTGGTACACTGTGTGATGCTGTGCCATTTGATGTGGATCATAATATGCTGGTACATTGTGTAATGCCATGCCATTTGATGTGGATCATAATCTGCTGGTACATTGTGTGATGCCATGCCATTTGATGTGGATCATAATCTGCTGGTACATTGTGTGATGCCATGCCATTTGATGTGGATCATAATATGGTGGTACATTGTTTGATGCCATGCCATTTGACGTGGATCATAATCTGCTGGTACATTGTGTGATGCCATGCCATTTGATGTGGATCATAATCTGCTGGTACATTGATGCCATGCCATTTGATGTGAATCATAATCTGCTGGTACATTGTGTGATGCCGTACCATTCGATGTGGCTCATAATCTGCTGGTACATTGTTTGATGCCATGCCATTTGATGTGGATCAAAATCTGCTGGTACATTGTGTGATGCCATGCCATTTGATGTGGATCATAATCTGCTGGTACATGTGTGATGCCATGCCATTTGATGTGGATCATAATCTGCTGGTACATTGTTTGATGAGATGCCATTTGACGTGGATCATAATCTGCTGGTACATTGTGTGATGCCATGCCATTTGATGTGGATCATAATATGGTGGTACATTGTTTGATGCCATGCCATTTGATGTGGATCATAATCTGCTGGTAAAATGTGTGATGCCATTCCATTTGATGTGGATCATAATCTGCTGGTACATTGTTTGATGCCATGCCATTTGATGTGGATCATAATCTGCTGGTACATTGTGTGATGCCGTGCCATTTGATGTGTATCATAATCTGCTGGTACATTGTTTGATGCCATGTCATTTGATGTGGATCAAAATCTGCTGGTACATTGTGTGATGCCATGCCATTTGATGTGGATCATAATATGGTGGTACATTGTTTGATGCCATGCCATTTGATGTGGATCATAATCTGGTGCTACATTCTGTGATAGCAGATCTGGTTTCAACCCTAATCTGCTGATCCATTATGATAGCAGATCTGGCATAGCCCATGATCTGGTGGTACAGATCTGGTGTAGACCCTCATCTGCTGGTACAGTTTATGATGACAGATCTGGTTCTACATTGTTTGGACATGCCTCATACACAAAGAAATATAGAAGATGTTTTACCATTGCAGATTTACAGGCAGGTGACAATGTGGTGGTGTATGCCGACATAGATGGGGCCTGCAGGAGAGGCATGACCCAAACTTTTACAGGGAACAAAAAATATGTTGGATCAGGGGTCATGAGGGCAAGTAGGGAGCAGATATTTGTGACAAAGGAAAAAATCAGGTACCATTATTACAAAAGAAAACAGTAAGGCACTTATATGTATAATTTTCTGAATGTTTGATGTGTGTGTGTATATATATATATATCAAAATTTCAGAAAATTTATGAACTACTTCTGTATGTTCTTTCCATCAAAGGCAGTTGTAGGCAATCCCACATACCATTACCACGCCCCATCCAACCCCACTCGTTTCAGCTGTTATTTTTATTTCGACTTGGAGAGTTAACCACAGTATATATTCATGTTTTATCTTTTTATTAAAGTTGTGAAATTTTTATAATGCTATGGAAGTAACATAACACTTAAAATTCGACAGTCTTTTTTTTTCTTCTTCTTCTTCATGTGACTAGAAATGCAGACATCAGCAGCATATCACTCAGATAGGCTAAATGCCGCTATGATGTGCTACATGTAGTGTGATTGGACACGGAAAAAACCTATTCAGGTTTTATTGGTTAAATAGTTTGCTGTTGTAATCAAACTTGCCTTTTTACAGATTCATAGTCATTGGAAATATTTCACTCTTTCTTTCCATTGTCCTTTTGAAAATGTCATTGTTAACGGGGAACCTTCTTTCCCCCAAAAAATCAAACAGCATAATCCCAAACTTGGTTTTGGCAAGAATCAGTTAGGGTTTATGTTGTACAGTTTACTGTAGTCCCTAGGCAGCTTGACACATGTTGCTATGTGAATTTTCTCCACAAGACAAGGTTAATACCCTTGCAAACAATTGTTTATATAATCCAATAAATCAGACCTCAGACCTGTAGTGGTATTGGTGCTGGTTTGGAGTCTGATATTACCAGCTCATAATACATTGAAATTATTGCAGACAGATTTATTAGCAAAAACATCAGTACATATATTGATCATTTTTTGACATTTACTGTTATTTCTCATGGCTCTTGAGTTACAGTTGATTGGTGAGGATTTTCAGTGATCTGTACAGTTGATTGGTAGGCCTTTCAGTAATCTGTACAGTTGATTGGTAGGCCTTTCAGTAATCTATACAGTTGATTGGCAGGCGTTTCAGTAATCTGTACAGTTGATTGGTAGGCCTTTCAGTAATCTGTACAGTTAATTGAGATCTTTCAGTAATCTGTACAGTTGATTGGTAGGCCTTTCAGTAATATGTACAGTTAAACGAGATCTTTCATTAATCTGTACAGTTAATTGAAAAGGCCTTTCAGTAATCTGTACAGTTAATTGAGGCCTTTCAGTAATCTGTACAGTTAATTGAGAAGGCCTTTCAGTAATCTGTACAGTTAATTGAAAAGGCCTTTCAGTAAATCTGTACATTTAATTGAGATCTTTCAGTAATCTGTACAGTTAATTGAGATCTTTCAGTAATTTGTACAGTTAATTGAAAAGGCCTTTCAGTAATCTGTACAGTTAATTGAGAAGTCCTTTCAGTAATCTGTACAGTTAATTGAGAAGGCCTTTCAGTAATCTGTACAGTTAATTGAGATCTTTCAGTAATCTGTACAGTTAATTGAAAAGGCCTTTCAGTAATCTGTACAGTTAATTGAGAAGGCCTTTCAGTAATCTGTACAGTTAATCGAGATCTTTCAGTAATCTGTACAGTTAATTGAGATTTTTCAGTAATCTGTACAATTTATTTCCACTAAAACTCTGATGCTTGACAACTTGTAAATCCACGTGTAATAACACAACCCTACCTCCTATGCAGACCTACCAACTGTTATGATTTTGCCATCTTACGAAAATTACCCTTAAAATATGGACTTACTAGCAAAAGCTATGGATCGTTGCAGAAAAATCCAGATAATGGGTTCATCCATGTTTTATTTGGATCTGGGTTTCATCTTAGAATTAGTGAACTTAGTTAGGGAACCAGACTTTACAGCAGCACCCCAGACACTTTAAAATGCACCTATTTGTTCATGCGAAGTGTCTGCATGATCGAACTGTTGATTATAGAATTTTTAAAAATGGCATCCAGAAAGCAATGATGTTTAAGATGAAAGGGAAAATAAGCTTCTAGAAATTATCAACACAGAAGAATAAAAAGGAGTAGTTAGATTCTTGTGAATAAAAGCTGGAAAGGACACAATTACGTTTATTGGACATCACATGCCAGTTTGAGTATATCTCATGGCAGGATATATGATTGCCGTCGTCATGTGAAAGGAAAAAGAATTTCCAAGAATTATGTCAAGTTGAATGATAGCAATGAGCCATTGAGCTGCATAGGGTTATGAACTAGAGTTTGTGCAATTGTACTAGCGGTAAATAAAGTGTACGTGTACTTTACAAACTTTTCATTTGAACATAATGTTTATCATCAATACATCAAACTTTTAATTATGTTTTCCAGCTTAACAATAGCAGTTATTGATATTTTGTTACACCTTACTGAAAACGGATCAATCTTATGGAAAAAAATCAACTGCCTTACTGAGACGGACTCGTTAGGGTTGGCAGGTCTACATATGACTATTGTGAATTACTGGGCTACATTGTCTGTTCCGTCAATATCAAGGAACTAATTAAATGTAGCTATGCTTATTGGAAATGGTTGTTTTCGTCATATGACTTGAGTCATTGTGATTTTGTCATGTGACTGTCATGTGATGAATTATCACATCATGTGACTACTGTCATGGTCCAGCCATGTATCAAAATATGCACATTTGATGGATCTGCTGACAGTGTTTTGAACAGCATTTATAATGTAAATATTGATCCAACTATTTTGTAATTTGACACTTTGTTGAACTTGGCACATCTTATAATCACTATCTTAAGATGCACATGCATACTGACCATTGTCCTTTCATGAGTTTGCAAGAGTTATTGCACTTTTTTGACCTACATCTTGAGGTAACTACTCTCATGGTTGTTTTCAGCTGAGACTGTATTTTAAACTGTCTGCATATCATGGGAGCTGGATGGTATGTAGGAGAGGCCATGCATTATTTATGTGAGCAAATTCCTTACATACTGCATGCTTCATAGGTGTTGGTAATTTGAATTTTACTCCAAAATTAGTA
Organism: Sinohyriopsis cumingii; assembly: GCA_028554795.2. Classification (NCBI taxonomy): domain Eukaryota; kingdom Metazoa; phylum Mollusca; class Bivalvia; order Unionida; family Unionidae; genus Sinohyriopsis; species Sinohyriopsis cumingii. The sequence goes on from CM068839.1 coordinate 99,606,266, forward strand.
AGAATAGTTGATGTACTTTTACTTAACTTTAAGATATTCACATTGAATGGAATGAAGAATTAAAGACATCATTGCAGTCAATTCATGATACAGAGATGTGAATTATGTGTTAACTTGCAATTACATGACCTTGCAATTACATGACCATGCAATTAAACAAACTTGCAATTACATGACCTTGGATTTATATAACAATGCAATTAATGGCATTGCAGTTACATGACCTCATAAGTACATGACCTTGTAATTACATGACCTCACAGTTACATGACCTTGCAATTACATCAAAAATTTCATTGTTGTTGTTACTACTGTAAATTTTTTACATCAGTTAATCCTCATCTTATTAAATTTCCAGATATCTTAAATTTGTAACATTATTTCAGTGGTGTTGGTGTGGAGATGAGACAACCCCTGTATGAAGCTCCTAGCTTATATGGGGTACTCCCAGCCTATATCTTCCCCCAAAACCTGCCATCTATTGTCTGCAGTAGGGTACTAGACCCCAAACCAGGGGAGACAATCCTTGACATGTGCGCTGCTCCTGGTAATGAACATAGTTCGTTATTATTTCTTCTTATGCATCAATTTCCTTTTAATTGTGTAAACTATGAATATGCTTTGTATTAATCAGACAGCCTAGTCACAAAATATTTAGATTTTGGAGCCATATGTGTATAGTCACAAGTCTGTAATGATCTTCCTGTTCATCTGAACACAGTGCATGTGCTTTTTTTTGGAATGATTTACTTCAAAATAGAAATAATTTTGGAAAAATTGTTTGAACTTATATACAGAAATGCATTTTCTGAAGATAAAGTTGAGGTACAATTGATAAATCTATGTTTTCTAAAAAGAATTATTTAGGTACAGTCACATAATTTGTTGATTGCAAATACTTCATAAAATGTGGTTTAAGTTTCACCAAAATACAGGTATCTATTCTTTCCAGGTGGCAAAACAGTTCACATTGCTACTTTAATGAACAACACTGTAAGTATGTGAATTAAAGGAAACAACACTGTAAGTATGTGAATTAAAGAAAACAACACTAAGTATGTGAATTAAAGAAAACAACACTGTAAATATGTGAATTAAAGAAAACAACACTGTAAGTATGTGAATTAAAGAAAACAACACTGTAAGTATGTGAATTAAAGAAAACAACACTAAGTATGTGAATTAAAGAAAACAACACTGTAAGTATGTTGTGAATTCAAGAAAACAACACTAAGTATGTGAATTAAAAAAAACAACAGTGTAAGTATGTGAATTAAAGAAAACAACACTAAGTATGTGAATTAAAAAAAATAACACTGTAAGTATGTGAATTAATGAAAACAACACTGTACATATATGAATTAAAGAAAACAACACTGTAAGTATGTGAATTAAAGAAAACAACACTAGGTATGCAAATTAAAGAAAACAACACTGTAACTAATGTAAACAAACAGTTGCTAATGAAAATAGTAATACGAGTTTCTTCCTTTTTAAAAGAAAAACAATTATTCATATATGTTTTGGCAATAACCAAGCTGTAGTGTTTTGTTGCCATTTGGCAATACATGCCTGTACTATATCAATAACCAAGTGTTTTTGTTGCCATTTGGCATTACATGTTTATAATGTATCAAAATTTAAGAAAAAACTCTGAAGTTCAGTAAATCATTAAATGTTAACATTCCAAATAAAACAGAGACCATACTTGTTCCATTTTAATTCAGTGTGACATTGTTTAATCTGCACCCATTTATATTGGTATCTGGATATCTGGTGTTATCTCCCTTTCCAGAAGGGATTGCCTCCCCAACGTACTATACAGTATATTGATAAAACTGCATTTTTCTGATTAAAATAATTTCAAGAAATAGTTTTCAATCAAATGATATAAAATTGTGTATCTGTATAAATAAACAAAACTTTGTAGTTTTTATTTCACAATTTTTATCAGATCAAAAGGAGAAGAAACAAATTGTGATTTTTTTTATATCTATGATTGTTTAGCAAACTACCTACTTAGGGGAGGTAATTTATTTATACAGTTGGAAGCAACCTATGTGGTTCTAAAGCAGTTATTTCTGGAAACAGATTTCTTCCATTATTCTCTTGCCTGCTTTAGTATCCACAATGTTTAAGATTTTGGTTATCTTGGTTAAGTTTGGATTTGAAGTTTTCCAATGTTTTTACATGTCATATATCACATGTCCCAATCCATTGGTGGACCAGATAGTATTGATTTAGATTTGACACTGAGTTTAGTAGTCCGTGAAATATAGACCAAACAAATTACCCCATTGTTTGTGGGTGACATACATCAGTCAACTTTTACCGGAAAGAGATTCAAATGGATTTCAGTTGCAAGCTACAGTGTGACCCCACTATAGTGCGCTCTGTCATAACACAAAATCGGATATAACATGGTCGTGATGTGGCTCCTGAAATTTCATATACATGTATTTTTCTTGTATGAAAAAAACTGTAAAAAGTTTATTATCATTTTAGGGAAGAGATCACATACGAATAATACGTGGCTCCTGAAAGTTTATATGTATTTTTCTCGTACATGAAAAAGTAGCTTTTTCTTCTAAAAAGTACGAAAAATAACGCATGGAAAGTTTGTTCTGTGATCGCATAGGTCTTCGCCAATGTCACAAACTTGGATTGTTTTTCCTTATTGGTGGCACAATATTCCATTGTGGCGATTTTTTTTATTGGCGACCTTGTTGGCTGTTTGAACTTTTATATACAACCATTGGTTTGGAGTGCAGAAATTCAGAGGCCCCATGAAAGGTAGCCACAACTGGATATAAAATGCACTGAAATTTATCTATTACATAAACAAATTCTTTGTCCATATTGACAAACCATCTAAACAGTGCACTGTTATATCATGATCCGCTTATCTTGACATCAAGCATGAGTACTATATGTTGTTAAATATCCACTTTTTTGTTGTTGACATTTCTGGTAACGGAGATCAACCAGACCAGATATAATCTCACAATCTATCTTTGATCATTTTTTCGGCCACTCGCTAGTAATAAATATATTTGCAAAGATTGACATTTGTATGTGGATGGTAAGTAAAATTCCTCTTCTTTTCACTCAGAATTAAATCCTTCAGAACACTCACATTTTCTGTAATAATGCCTGTCATCAGACCAGAACAACTACATCTATCATCTGTTGACCATTTGTTAATTTTCAGACACATGTGTGGAAAACAGCTACCACAAGTGTAAAAAAAATCTTTTAAAAAAAACACTTACATCCTTTTCAAAAATTTACCCAGATAAAAATGTTTGCTAAAATTTCAAAGGAAACAGAATACTTTGAAGCACCGATTGTTATAAAAACGTACTCAGCAAATGGAAAAAAAATCGGTCTCAATCATCCAATACAATTATTTGATGTTGCCACCTCAATAAGAAATGGGCATTTGTTTGGTTCTCCAAAGCTGCCCTTTAGCGGTGATTTCAATAACGCATGCACCCTTCATCAAAGAAAGCCGACTACAATCTTTCAATAAAAACAAGAACTTTTCTTCACAGGAAGTTAGTACCAAACTTAAATAAAAGTGATGGAATCTGAAGGATTTTTGCATTTTCCAACATGACTGGAACACGTTAACTGTGCTGTGAAAGTTTCCTTTTCGTAGGGAAAGGTTTATGCTTACGAACACTACCAACGATGGTTTAAAATGCAACTAACTTTTACAAACTTGGGATGTAATGAAAGTAAGTGTGCTTTGTCATTTGTTACATGATTGTGCTATGTTTTTCCACTGAATTCAGACCAATATGACCTGTGACAAAATTATTGAGTATTTTAAATCTGTGTGTGTGTGCATATTTTTGATGGAATCTCTTGTATTGTGGATTCAGTGTATATGATGAGGTTCATGGGTGAGCACACAGTGTTGATACTCTATTCATGCTATACATTAGACAGTTATATATAAACAGTATTCACGTATATGTACCAATTCATGATTCTCTAAATAAAGTACACTATTATATATGTCTTCTCTGTTTTCACTACAGGTGTATTTTTCATTTGATATGCATCAATTTAAGATGGTAACTTTGCCGATAAAGCATGTATTTTACCAACTGCATTTATTAACTACACACCCCTTTCAAATATTTTTGGGGTACATGCATCATTTTCTTCAGCTAACTGACCTGGTTGCTTATAACACGGCTCGGTCTATAACACGGTCAGGTTCTATGGCTCCCAACTACCATGTTATAGTGGGGTCACACTGTAGTTGTGAATCATCATGTAATCACATTTGTGTTGTTAGTCCTTTGATTTCTGGATGACACCTTGTCCAAATGAGTGCTGGATCATTTAGGCAGAATTTACTATCTAAACATAAACTCTTTCAAATTTTAATTTCTTAAACATTTGCTATCCAATTCAAAATGTTTCCGTAATTTACTTTTCATTCCAATGTCACTTACTGGGTATTTTTTTCAAACAGATCATTGATATGATAATCAGTAGGTGGATCATTCTTTCTTTTTTCAAAGAGATTAATTTCACCATACCTGTGTTTTTAGGGCAGGGTAGTTGCTTTAGATAAGACACCCCAGAAGGTGGAGAAAGTTGCAAAGAATGCGGCAACCTGGGGTATCACCTGTATTGAGACCTATGCATTCGACTCCACACAAGCTGTCGATGAAGCAGCAGGTAGGCTATCTGTCCATTCCTTATTTGTCTAATTGTGTGGTTGTGTGTGTATGTATTATCCATGCATGTATTCCTACACCCATGTAAATAGCAAGGTAGGTATTGATGTAATTATGAGTAGGTTCCAGAATCATGATATGATTAGAAAATTGTTATGCTTTATTATTTGGTATTTACTTCATAAGTATGAAAAATGTTTATGCTTATGAAAATATTTTAGTTCATACCTTGAAAATCTAGTGTATCTACCATGTGTTTGGTACGGCTTTATTACAGATGTATGAAAAATATGAGAGCACGTCTACCATGGCACTACCTTATGGCAAATGTAAGAAAAATATGAAAACATGTCTACCATGGCACTGCCGTATGGCAAATGTATGAATAATATGAAAGCATGTCTACCATAGCACTGCCTTATGGCAAATGTATGAATAATATGAAAGCATATCTACCATGGCACTACCTTATAGCAAATGTATGAATAATATGAAAGCATGTCTACCATGGCACTACCTTATAGCAAATATATGAATAATATGAAAGCATGTCTACCATGGCACTACCTTATAGCAAATATAGGAATAATATGAAAGCATGTCTACCATGGCACTGCCTTACAGCAAATGTATGAATAATATGAAAGCATGTCTACCATGGCACTACCTTATAGCAAATATATGAATAATATGAAAGCATGTCTACCATGGCACTGTCTTATAGCAAATGTATGAATAATATGAAAGCATGTCTACCATAGCACTGCCTTATGTCAAATGCATGAATAATATGAAAGCATGTCTACCATAGCACTGCCTTAATGCAAATGTATGAATAATATGAAAGCATGTCTACCATGGCACTGCCTTATGGCAAATGTATGAATAATATGAAAGCATATCTACCATGGCACTGCCTTATAGCAAATGTATGAATAATATGAAAGCATATCTACCATGGCATTGCCTTATGGCAAATGTATGAATAATATGAAAGCATATCTACCATGGCACTGCCTTGTAGCAAATGTGTGAATAATATGAAAACATGTCTACCATGGCACTGCCTTATGGCAAATGTATGAATAATATGAAAGCATATCTACCATGGCACTGCCTTATGGCAAATGTATGAATAATATGAAAGCATATCTACCATGGCACTGCCTTATGGCAAATGTATGAATAATATGAAAGCATATCTACCATGGCACTGCCTTATGGCAAATGTATGAATAATATGAAAGCATATCTACCATGGCACTGCCTTATGGCAAATGTATGAATAATATGAAAGCATATCTACCATGGCACTGCCTTATAGCAAATGTATGAATAATATGAAAGCATATCTACCATGGCATTGCCTTGTAGAAAATGTGTGAATAATATGAAAGCATGTCTACCATGGCACTGCCTTATGGCAAATGTATGAATAATATGAAAGCATGTCTACCATGGCACTGCCTTATGGCAAATGTATGAATAATATGAAAGCATATCTACCATGGCACTGCCTTATAGCAAATGTAAGAAAAATATGAAAACATGTCTACCATGGCACTGCCTTATGGCAAATGTAACAAAAATATTTAAGCATGTCTACCATGGCACTGCCTTATGGCAAATGTAAGAAAAATATGAAAGCATATCTACCATGGCACTGCCTTATAGCAAATGTATGAATAATAAGAAAGCAAATCTACCATGGCACTGCCTTGTAGCAAATGTATGAATAATATGAAAGCATGTCTACCATGGCATTGCCTTATAGCAAATGTATGAATAATATGAAAACATGTCTACCATGGCACTGCCTTATGGCAAATGTAACAAAAATATTTAAGCATGTCTACCATGGCACTGCCTTATGGCAAATGTAAGAAAAATATGAAAGCATATCTACCATGGCACTGCCTTATAGCAAATGTATGAATAATAAAGCATATCTACCATGGCACTGCCTTGTAGCAAATGTATGAATAATATGAAAGCATGTCTACCATGGCATTGCCTTATAGCAAATGTATGAATAATATGAAAACATGTCTACCATGGCACTGCCTTATGGCAAATATAACAAAAATATTTAAGCATGTCTACCATGGCACTGCCTTATGGCAAATGTATGAATAATATGAAAGCATGTATACCATGGCACTGCGTTATAGCAAATGTAAGAAAAATATGAAAACATGTCTACCATGGCACTGCCTTGTAGCAAATGTATGAAGAATATGAAAGCATGTCTACCATGGCATTGCCTTATAGCAAATGTATGAATAATATGAAAACATGTCTACCATGGCACTGCCTTATGGCAAATATAACAAAAATATTTAAGCATGTCTACCATGGCACTGCCTTATGGCAAATGTATGAATAATATGAAAGCATGTATACCATGGCACTGCGTTATAGCAAATGTAAGAAAAATATGAAAACATGTCTACCATGGCACTGCCTTATGGCAAATGTAACAAAAATATTTAAGCCTGTCTACCATGGCACTGCCTTATGGCAAATGTATGAATAATATGAAAGCATGTCTACCATGGCATTGCCTTATGGCAAATGTATGAATAATATGAAAGCATGTCTACCATGGCACTGCCTTATAGCAAATGTAAGAATAATACAAAAGTATGTTCATAATTTGTTTAGCCCAGCTTGTTTGCAAATCTATGAGTAATATAAAAGCATATCTAACATGGCACCACTTTACTGAAAATAATATGAAAACTGAAGAATATTTCTGAATGGTTTGTTGTGACACAACATCGGTACAGTGAAATGCCAAATACATACTACAAATAAGAATCTATTTATTCCAGTTAAATATTTTTTTATAAAATCCATTTATTTTAATGACACTGAACCTTGAGTTGATTTGCAATTAATTCAGCTGATCCCATTTTTGCCATTGAGGACTTAGTTTGTGATGATTATTGAGGACTTAGTTTGCAATGATTACAGAGGACTTAGTTTGTGATGATTATTGAGAACTTAGTTTGCAATGATTACAGAGGACTTAGTTTGTGATGATTATTGAGGACTTAGTTTGCAATGATTACAGAGGACTTAGTTTGTGATGATTACAGAGGGCTTTGTGATGATTATTGAGGACTTAGTTTGCAATGATTATTGAGGACTTAGTTTGCAATGATTATTGAGGACTTAGTTTGCAATGATTATTGAGGACTTAGTTTGCAATGATTACAGAGGACTTTGTGATGATTATTGAGGACTTAGTTTGTAATGATTACAGAGGACTTAGTTTGTGATGATTACAGAGGACTTAGTTTGTGATGATTATTGAGCACTTAGTTTGCAATGATTACAGAGGACTTAGTTTGTGATGATTATTGATGACTTAGTTTGTGATTATTATTAAGGACTTAGTTTGCAGTGATTACAGAGGACTTAGTTTGCAATGATTACAGAGGACTTAGTTTGTGATGATTACTGAGGACTTAGTTTGTGATGATTAAAGACTCAGTTTGGGATGATTATTGTGGACTTAGTTTGCAATGATTACAGAGGACCTACTTTGTGATGATTACAGAGGACTTAGTTTGTGATGATTATTAAGGACTTAGTTTGCAATGATTACTGAGGACTTAGTTTGCAATGATTGCTGACTCCATTATGTCACAAGATTTACTACATTTGTGGCATGTAATTGGCACTTCCAGTTATTGATATGTTACTGCCACCAGCTGTATTGAATTAGGAAAAACTCATATATAGACAAGTATGTGTGAGAATTAGAAACAATTGTCATTTGCAGATAGCATACCAGCCATTTTCCCAAACTGTGTTGGGTGGTTTTTAAAGTTCATAAGTGTGATTTGAGGTATTAAGGAGGAGGGGAGGTTAGTACATGTGGCCCCCTCCCAATGATGTCTTCCAGTTGAGAGTAAGCTATCTTTTCATATTAGCCAATAAAAAATGACTGGAAATTTTATTCTGAATAAAAGAAAATAACTTGTCTATTTTCTTTGAAGCATTTACTATACTTAACAAAGAAAAAATAGTTTGTCGACTTAGCATTGTCAAATATCATTACAATGAACCTGAACACTCACTTAATCATAATCACATTGGCATTAGATAATTATGTGTTTCATAAAGTTTCTTTCTTTAAAGTGCATTGGATGGCACAATGTAGGCCTTATTATATGTAGTATTTGCTAGTCTCAGTTATAGGCCTTATTATATGTAGTATTTGCTAGTCTCAGTAGTATAGGCCTTATTATATGTAGTATTTGCTAGTCTCAGTTATAGGCCTTATTATATGTAGTATTTGCTAGTCTCAGTTATAGGCCTTATTATATGTAGTATTTGCTAGTCTCAGTTATAGGCCTTATTATATGTAGTATTTGCTAGTCTCAGTAGTTCTTTTGTGGCTTTAAAGGTAATGCATGTGGCATTTGTGTTCATCTCTGTACTCACTAAATAATACTGTTGTTTAAACTTTACTGCTATATTCCATGAATGAATCCTGATCAGAACTTATTTATTGTTGCCAAATTTGGGTCTGACCATATTGGTGGGAGGAGGGACATATGTTTTTAAAGTTTAATGGGAGCCATACAGGCAGTACAGTAATAGTTAACACTGCTGTACAGTACTAGTGTTAACGCGATGTATTTATCAAAACACTGCTGTACAGTACTAGTGTTAACGCGATGTCTTTATCAAAACACTGCTGTACAGTACTAGTGTTAATGCGATGTCTTTTATCAAAACACTGCTGTACAGTATTAGTGTTAACGCAATGTATTTATCAAAACACTGCTGTACAGTACTAGTGTTAACGCGATGTTGTTATCAAAACACTGCTGTACCTTACTAGTGTTAATGCGATGTCTTTAACAAAACACTGCTGTACAGTATTAGTGTTAATGCAATGTTTTTATCAAAACACTGCTGTACAGTACTAGTGTTAATGCAATGTCTTTGTCAAAACACTGCTGTACAGTATTAGTGTTAACGGAATGTTTTTATCAAAACACTGCTGTACAGTACTAGTGTTAATGCGATGTCTTTATCAAAATACTGCTGTATAGTACTAGTGTTAACGCGATGTTTTTATCAAAACACTGATGTACAGTACTAGTGTTAATGCAATGTCTTTATCAAAACACAGCTATACAGTATTAGTGTTAACGCAATGTCTTTATCAAAACACTGCTGTACAGTACTAGTGTTAACGTGATGTTTTTATCAAAACACTGCTGTACAGTACTAGTGTTAACGCAATGTCTTTATCAAAACACTGCTGTACAGTATTAGTGTTAACGCGATGTCTTTATCAAAACACTGCTGTACAGTATTAGTGTTAATGCAATGTCTTTATCAAAACACTGCTGTACAGTACTAGTGTTAACACAGCATCTTTATCAAAACACTGATGTACAGTATTAGTGTTAATGCATTGTCTTTATCAAAACACTGCTGTACAGTATTAGTGTTAATGCAATGTCTTTATCAAAACACTGCTGTACAGTATTAGTGTTAATGCAATGTTTTTATCAAAACACTGCTGTACAGTATTAGTGTTAACGCGATGTCTTTATCAAAACACTGCTGTACAGTATTAGTGTTAACGCAATGTCTTTATCAAAACACTGCTGTACAGTACTAGTGTTAACACAGCATCTTTATCAAAACACTGATGTACAGTATTAGTGTTAATGCAGTGTCTTTATCAAAACACTGCTGTACAGTACTAGTGTTAACGCAGTGTCTTTATCAAAACAGTACAGTATTAGTGTTAACGCGATGTCTTTATCAAAACACTGCTGTACAGTACTATTGTTAACACAATGTCTTTATCAAAACACTGCTGTACAGTACTAGTGTTAACACAATGTCTTTATCAAAACACTGCTGTATAGTACTAGTGTTAACACAATGTCTTTATCAAAACACTGCTGTACTAGTGTTAACGCGATGTCTTTATCAAAACAAATCAACAGTGTAAACATGAGTATGTGCTTATGATTGTCTTTTTTATGGCTGAAATCATCCTAAAAAGCATTGGCATTTTAACACGATTAAGATAATGAATAATAACGAAAACTGATTTGAATGGTCTGGTTTGTCCCAGTGTTACGTACGGAGTGTCATACACTCTTGAATGGCTAATGTTGATGATGTGTTTGATGTATGTGCAATGGATAAATGCTCCCTTTGCTGTTACGCTTCAAAAAGTAAAACTTCAAAAGTAGTTCTGAAATTTAATTTAGCTGGGCTTGCTTTGCAGCTGGCTCATCCATTCCTGAATCACAGCCGAGTTTTGACATTTTGCCTTCATAAATGAATCACACTTGTACACTATTCAGTCGACTCGAATAATTGTGCATTGCATTTTAAATATGGAGTAAAATCTGACTTCAAAGAAACGATGCTGCTGCTCACAAACTTGCCAGTAATCTTTAATAAAGCTGTTGTAACCATTCTCATTCATGAAAGGGATTTGTTATAACTTTTGTTCTTCAACACACGTCTCTTTGATTTACCTGTGACTTAAAACAAAGTGGTTTATTCCACTTTGTGAAATTTACCCATGCGAATTAGCCTAATGGGTTTCCCAGACCATTCTTCAGATAACTTAACACATCCCCCTAGTTATTGTCAGCCAGTTAATTAATCTGTGGTTGTTTATACCTGACCACCTTGGCTTTTAATTGTCTAAGACAATTAGCCGTACAAACTGTCCCAGTTTTATTTGAACTGACTGTTTACCATTTATACACATTACATGTGACAGGTATATATTGAGATTACTAAAAGCCTTGTTGCTTAAATATCAGTGGGTTTGGGAGTAAAGAAATCATGTTTTGAACCAGGCATAAAATGACATATATGGATAAATGAACCCCCACGTTTTCAGTCTGGTACAAGTTTTGTTTAAATAAAAATTATTTGTAAATAAGCCCCCATGTTTTCAGTCTGGTATAAGTTTTGTTTAAAATAACACTTATTTGTAAATGAGCCCCCATGTTTTCAGTCTGGTACAAGTTTTGTTTTAAAAAACAATTATTTGTAAATGAGCCCCCATGTTTTCAGTCTGGTACAAGTTTTGTTTTAAAAAACAATTATTTGTAAATGAGCCTCCATGTTTTCAGTCTGGTACCATTTTAGCTGTTTATGAATCTTAATGATTTTGTTAGACAATAACTTCATTGTTTTTTAGTCTTGACTAAACAAAAACAAAAATAAAGGGGCCCCGAGTGGCCGAGTGGTCTAAAGCACTCTCCATCATGGATCACTGCCATCTCATCTGTGTCTGCGTGGGTTCGAGTCTCGGGCTCGGCAAATGTGGATATGTGAGAAAGCTTGCCGGTAGCTTCTTGTGGGTCGGTGGTTCTTTCCGGGGTTTTCCCGGTTCTTCCTCCACCATTAATACTGGCCGCCATGTATAGCCTATCTTGTGCTGAAAAATGGCGTTAAACCCTATAACAACAACAATAACAACAAAAATAAAATTTAAAAGAATCATCTGAAACCCGATTAAAGTGAAATTAGCAAGTCAGAATCACACAAGTCCAAGGACACCTGTAATTTCTTATGTCTATATTGTTTGTAATTCATATCCATTTTAAAATTAGTATTAAATAAACGTGTGCAAAACTTTAGTACATATAAAATCATTCAAGCCATGGTCACTAGCAAGATAAAACAGAGAATGGGAGGTAATTCATTTGGTCTCAAAGAATCTGAATATAGTAAGTGTGTGAGAGTGAGATTTGGATTTTGAATGTAGCATTAACAATTTTCCAGTCATATCACTATGATGTATGCATTGTGGCAGTTTAAAGTGATGTCTAGCATTATGCTGCAGACAGACATGTAGCATGATGCCCCACCCAGTCACATTATCCTGACACCAAGCCGACAAGTCTTAACACTAACCTCATTATGATGAGCACCAAGTGAGGCAGCTGCTAGTACCATTTTTATGTCTTTGGTATGATTTGGCCAGGATTCGAACCCACAACCTCCAGCATCTGAGGCAGATGCTCTAACCACTTAGGCCACGGAGCAGTCTCTGAGTATAGTCCATAATGAGGTTCAGTTAGAATTCTGTATCTTAATTACCTGATTAGCAAAGAATTATATTTTGACCTGTATCTTAATTACCTAATTAGCAAAGAATAATATTTTGGCCTGTATCTTAATTACCTGTTTAGCAAAGAATTATATTTTGACCTGTATCTTAATTACCTGATTAGCAAAGAATTATATTTTGACCTGTATCTTAATTACCTAATTAGCAAAGAATTATATTTTGGCCTGTATCTTAATTACCTGATTAGCAAAGAATTATATTTTGGCCTGTATCTTAATTACCTGATTAGCAAAGCTGATGAAAAATACTATGATAGTTTCATATTTAATGAGAAATAATAGAGAGATTTCATGTTTGAAGGCCAAATTAACCATTTGAATTGATGATGAAAAACCTGGAAAAGAGGTCAAAATGACCCCGTTTTGATGTATGAAATGCATTCATTCTAATATGCACCTTCATTGTCAGTTTGTAAGTTTGGTGGCAAAAGGTAGTGGAATCAGAACACTGTCATGGTTTTTAACCATTCTGTAATTAGCTTTGGAAAATAGTCCACAATAATCCAGTTTTTGGTGTGTGACACACATTAATTCTACGTTGCATACACAGTGTAAGTTGGCTGTCAGCAGGTCTTGTAGTATGGATTTTTATCTCACATAGGCAGGATGGACACAAGATGTAAGCATTTTTGAATCAGTCCTGTAAAGTATATCTCACTGACTTAGTTTTGGTGCTGAGTACCTATCCATATTTAGATTTGTACCATAGTACATGGCAAGAGGTAGAAAAGTAATGGATTTGATTAGTAACCAGTTTTTAATGTATCCTACAAAGTAATTAGTAGTGACTTGGTTTTTGCTGAATATCACATATTCACCCCAAGATACATCCACAGTACCAGTTTGATGGCATATATTCATCAATAGATACACCCACAGTGTAAGTTTGATGGCATAATATTCATTCTTAGATACACCCACAATGCAAGTTTGATGGTACATATTCATCCCAAGATACACGCACAATGCAAGTTTAATGGTACATGTTCATCCCAAGATACACCCACAGTGCAAGTTTGATGGCAATATGTGAAGTATTATAAGAGGATGATTGTTAAAATGAATCTAATATACTGCAGTTTCTTGAAGTAGGTGGATACATTAAACCAACATGAATCTTTAACACCAGGCTGTATTATATATTCTAGATGTGAGTGGCCCTCCCCCTTACCCACAAGCCAGTTTTGACAGAGTCTTGCTGGATGGACCCTGTAGTGCATTTGGACAGCGGCCATGCTGTAGAAACAGGATGACCTTAAATACACTAAAATCATACTCGACATATCAGAGGAAGTTTATTGAAAAGGTAAGAGCTGTAAATTTTGTTCTGGTAGACAGATGGATTACAGATTATATGCAAGCATCAAAAATGTTTTGTGTTAATAAAGAAAATAATCACAAGGGATGGAAAAGCTGGAAAATATAACAATAAATGTAATATCAACTTATATGCAAAGTACAGCTTACTTAACCTTCTAGTTGTGATGAATTTGACATGTATTTAAAGAAAAATAGATGATAGAAAAATATTATTGCGGTTTGCTGGTTGGGTGTGGACTCAGGGTCTCAAATCTTGTGCCAGGAGCTCAGTGACTACCAGAGTCCTGGATCAGGGCTACCATTATGTTAAATTCATGTAGCCCAGTGGGCTTCTATTTTAAATATTGTATTATATTTGTCAAAACATCATACAAAATTTACAGAAGAAGAATATTTATACATGAACATGATGAAGACTATTCTTAAAATCCTAATTCAAAATATGGAAGCCTAGGCTTAGCATTCAGGTAGTGACTGGGCTACCTGAATTCAATTTTTGGAAGCGAAGGCTAACAGTCTGATAGCCACTGGGCTACCTGAATTCAGTATATAGCAGAACGGTCTCATCAGTCTGGTAGCCACTTTGCTACCTGAATTCAGTATATGGCAGAACAAGCTCATCAGTCTGGTAACTACTGGGCTACTTGAATTCAGTATATGGCAGAACAGGCTCAGCAGTCTGGTAGCAACTGGGCTACCTGAATTCACTATACGGCAGAACAGGCTCATCAGTCTGGTAACTACTGGGCTACATGAATTCAGTATATGGCAGAACAGGCTCAGCAGTCTGGTAGCAACTGGGCTACCTGAACTCAGTATATGGCAGCTCAGGATCAGGAGTGTTGTAGCCACTGATGTCAAGGCATAAGATTTGTTTGACACTTAGAAGTGTACATTAATTACAATATAACTTTGTCATTCAGGCTGTACAGTTGCTGAAGCCAGGAGGTGTGCTGGTGTACAGTACATGTACTATTACTTTGGATGAGAATGAGAGACAGGTGGCATGGACCATGAAAAATTTTCCAGAATTATCACTCGAGGAACAGGTATGACATATCTAATATTTCCATTGTGGTTTACTGTCATAAAAATAAACCTAATACAATTCCATATCTTTTTGATTTTACAGCTTAAGTAATTGGCTGATTAACTGCCATGAAAATAAGAAATCCTACAGCCTCTTAACATAAATAATATGTAAATAATTAATCAAAAGTCAGTGGCTGAAATATTTTCAAACTTGGTGTAAACCTTTTTCATTTTGTTGTGGATAATATGGTCTAATTCTTGAAAAGGATGGTTCTTATCTGCCGAAATTGTATTCATGAAAGTAAACAAGCTATAATTCTCATTAGTTTTATATATGCTCTAAGAAATTTTTGACATAGGTAGTTCCTCCTACAGAATGTTGAGTGTACTTTGTATGGATCTGTTTTTATCTGAAAGCACTTAATTATTTTATTAATTAAATGAGGCTGTTCTAATTGCAACAATCTGATGCTGGTGTTTGCAGGTGCCCCACCTTGGTGGACATGGAATGCTGGGAAGTACACTGAAAAGAGAGGAGTTGCAGAAATTACAGCGCTTCGATCCCACGATTATGGCAATGAATCACCATCAGGTTGATGTAAACTCAGACACGATTGGATTTTTCATTGCCAAATTCAGAAAAGTCGATAAGAGGTGACATAAATAATATTTTAAATACAAATTCTGTGTATATTTTTCCTTTATTTCCGAAAATAGATCAAGCACCATAAATATGAACTCTGCCACATTACTAATTGTCAAGTAACACCATAAATATAAATGACTGACCAATGAGAGGGCCATCCAAATTACCATGACCAATGACTAGGTCATCCAAATGACCCTGACCAATACCAGGATCATCTGTATGAACATGACCAATGAGAGGGCCATCCAAATTACCATGACCAATGACTAGGTCATCCAAATGACCCTGACCAATACCAGGATCATCTGTATGAACATGACCAATGAGAGGGCCATCCAAATTACCATGACCAATGACTAGGTCATCCAAATGACCCTGACCAATACCAGGATCATCTGTATGAACATGACCAATGAGAGGGCCATCCAAATTACCATGACCAATGACTAGGTCATCTAAATGACCCTGACCAATACCAGAATCATCTGTATGAACATGACCAATGAGAGGGCCATCCAAATTACCATGACCAATGACTAGGTCATCTAAATGACCCTGACCAATACCAGGATCATCTGTATGAACATGACCAATGAGAGGGCCATCCAAATTACCATGACCAATGACTAGGTCATCTAAATGACCCTGACCAATACCAGGATCATCTGTATGAACATGACCAATGAGAGGGCCATCCAAATTACCATGACCAATGACTAGGTCATCCAAATGACCCTGACCAATACCAGGATCATCTGTATGAACATGACCAATGAGAGGGCCATCCAAATTACCATGACCAATGACTAGGTCATCCAAATGACCCTGACCAATACCAGGATCATCTGTATGAACATGACCAATGAGAGGGCCATCTTAATGACCATGACCAATGACTAGGTCATCCAAATGACCCTGACCAATACCAGGATCATCTGTATGAACATGACCAATGAGAGGGCCATCTTAATGACCATGACCAATGACTAGGTCATCCAAATGACCCTGACCAATACCAGGATCATCTGTATGAACATGACCAATGAGAGGGCCATCCAAATTACCATGACCAATGACTAGGTCATCCAAATGACCCTGACCAATACCAGGATCATCTGTATGAACATGACCAATGAGAGGGCCATCCAAATTACCATGACCAATGACTAGGTCATCCAAATGACCCTGACCAATACCAGGATCATCTGTATGAACATGACCAATGAGAGGGCCATCCAAATTACCATGACCAATGACTAGGTCATCCAAATGACCCTGACCAATACCAGGATCATCTGTATGAACATGACCAATGAGAGGGCCATCCAAATTACCATGACCAATGACTAGGTCATCCAAATGACCCTGACCAATACCAGGATCATCTGTATGAACATGACCAATGAGAGGGCCATCCAAATTACCATGACCAATGACTAGGTCATCCAAATGACCCTGACCAATACCAGGATCATCTGTATGAACATGACCAATGAGAGGGCCATCCAAATTACCATGACCAATGACTAGGTCATCCAAATGACCCTGACCAATACCAGGATCATCTGTATGAACATGACCAATGAGAGGGCCATCCAAATTACCATGACCAATGACTAGGTCATCCAAATGACCCTGACCAATACCAGGATCATCTGTATGAACATGACCAATGAGAGGGCCATCCAAATTACCATGACCAATGACTAGGTCATCCAAATGACCCTGACCAATACCAGGATCATCTGTATGAACATGACCAATGAGAGGGCCATCCAAATTACCATGACCAATGACTAGGTCATCCAAATGACCCTGACCAATACCAGGATCATCTGTATGAACATGACCAATGAGAGGGCCATCCAAATTACCATGACCAATGACTAGGTCATCCAAATGACCCTGACCAATACCAGGATCATCTGTATGAACATGACCAATGAGAGGGCCATCCAAATTACCATGACCAATGACTAGGTCATCCAAATGACCCTGACCAATACCAGGATCATCTGTATGAACATGACCAATGAGAGGGCCATCCAAATTACCATGACCAATGACTAGGTCATCCAAATGACCCTGACCAATACCAGGATCATCTGTATGAACATGACCAATGAGAGGGCCATCCAAATTACCATGACCAATGACTAGGTCATCCAAATGACCCTGACCAATACCAGGATCATCTGTATGAACATGACCAATGAGAGGGCCATCCAAATTACCATGACCAATGACTAGGTCATCCAAATGACCCTGACCAATACCAGGATCATCTGTATGAACATGACCAATGAGAGGGCCATCCAAATTACCATGACCAATGACTAGGTCATCCAAATGACCCTGACCAATACCAGGATCATCTGTATGAACATGACCAATGAGAGGGCCATCCAAATTACCATGACCAATGACTAGGTCATCCAAATGACCCTGACCAATACCAGGATCATCTGTATGAACATGACCAATGAGAGGGCCATCCAAATTACCATGACCAATGACTAGGTCATCCAAATGACCCTGACCAATACCAGGATCATCTGTATGAACATGACCAATGAGAGGGCCATCCAAATTACCATGACCAATGACTAGGTCATCCAAATGACCCTGACCAATACCAGGATCATCTGTATGAACATGACCAATGAGAGGCCATCCAAATTACCATGACCAATGACTAGGTCATCCAAATGACCCTGACCAATACCAGGATCATCTGTATGAACATGACCAATGAGAGGGCCTTCCAAATTACCATGACCAATGACTAGGTCATCCAAATGACCATGACCAATACCAGGATCATCTGTATGAACATGACCAATGAGAGGGCCATCCAAATTACCATGACCAATGACTAGGTCATCCAAATGACCCTGACCAATACCAGGATCATCTGTATGAACATGACCAATGAGAGGGCCATCCAAACTACCATGACCAATGACTAGGTCATCCAAATGACCCTGACCAATACCAGGATCATCTGTATGAACATGACCAATGAGAGGGCCATCCAAATTACCATGACCAATGACTAGGTCATCTAAATGACCATGACCAATGAGTGGGCCATCCAAATGACCATGACTAATGACAGGGTCATCCAAATGAATGAGAGGATCATCTAATTGACCATGACCAATGAGATGGTCATCTAATTGACCAATGAGAGGGTCATCTAAATGACCATGACCAATGAGAGAGCCATCTAAATGACCACTAAGAGGGTCATCTAAATGACCATGACCAATGAGAGGGCCATCTAAGTGATGACTAAGAGGGTCATCTAAATGACCATGACCAATGAGAGGGCTATCTAAGTGACCAATGAGAGGGTCATCTATAAGACCATGACTAACGAGAGGGCCATCTAAGTGACCAATGAGAGGGTCATCTAAATGACCATGACCAACGAGAGGGCCATCTAAGTGACCAATGAGAGGGTCATCTAAATGACCATGACCAATGAGAGAGTCATCTAAATGACCAATGAGAGGGTCATCTAAATGACCATGACCAATGAGAGAGCCATCTAAGTGACCACTGATAGGGTCATCTAAATGACCATGACCAACGAGAGGGCCATCTAAGTGACCAATGAGAGGGTCATCTAAATGACCATGACCAACAAGAGGGCCATCTAAGTGACCAATGAGAGGGTCATCTAAATGACCATGACCAATGAGAGAGCCATCTAAGTGACCACTGATAGGGTCATCTAAATGACCATGACCAACGAGAGGACCATCTAAGTGACCAATGAGAGGGTCATCTAAATGACCATGACCAACGAGAGGGCCATCTAAGTGACCACTGAGAGGGTCATCTAAATGACCATGACCAACGAGAGGGCCATCTAAGTGACCAATGAGAGGATCATCTAATTGACCATGACCAATGAGAGGGCCATCTAAATGACCAATGAGAGGGTCATCTAATTGACCATGACCAATGAGAGGGCCATCTAAATGACCAATGAGAGGGTCATCTAAATGTCCATGACCAACAAGAGGGTCATCTAAGTGACCACTGAGAGGGTCATTTAAGTGACCATGACCAATGAGAGAGTCATCTAAATGACCCATAAGAGGGCCAGCTAAATGACCAATGAGAGGGTCATCTAAATGACCATGACCACTGAGAGGGTCATCTAACTGACCATGACCAATGAGAGGGTCATCTAAATGACCATGACCAATGAGAGGGCCATCTAAAAGACCACTGAGAGGGTCATCTAAATGACCATGACCAATGAGAGAGCCATCTAAATGACCAACGAGAGGGTCATCTAAATGACCATGACCAATGAGAGAGCCATCCAAATGACCACTGAGAGGGCCATCTAAATGACCATGATCATCTGCTGTAATATGCTGCAATGAGTTATACAAACAGTATAACGTGTTCCCAGCTTGTGGTAACTTAGCCTGAAATATGGAAACTTTATGACAGTTATTAGTAGAAGTTTGAAATTATTTTATTTTTAAATTCTGTCAGGATGTATACTATTTTATGTACTAATGGGAAGGCCTCAAGGACTCAAATACTATTTATTAATTGAACAATTAATTAATTAACTAATTAATTAATACCAGTCTGAAAGTGGGGAATAGTGCATATCATACTTATTACCTAGACTGGACCTTTGGCTGTAATATCAACATGGAATTTTTCTTTTCTTTTGATTTTCCAATACTTTTTTCAGTGATTTCAACACATCTCCATAGATTCTGGCTGTACACTTACAATATTTTGATTTTTTTCTGGAAGGCTAATATTTTTTGTGTAGATGGTGCAAGACTGTTGATTAAGGTAGCTTTGCTTGAGACCTAACTTCATGAACATTCATCTTGAATTAAAAGTTACAAATGACCGATTGCTTCAGTCAATAAGTACAAATGTTCTATACCAGGCTCATCTGATGTACTGTTATTTTCTAAAATGTTAACATTCATTTCTATTAGTGGTCTAAATCGTATAGGGAAAGATCCTCTAATGTATTGCATCTCAGAGAAAACAGGCACAAGTATTCATCTTCCATGAGAACTCAGTCTCGTATAAGCAGTGAAACCTTCAGTATCCAAATGTACCTTCTTAAATGTTTTATCCGCTTTCTGTTTACATGCCATACTATTTTTAGACACATGTGTCATGTGGTATAAAATTGTTCAGTGTTGAAAAATATTGCAGCGTAAAGTTGACAGAGAAACAAATAATCATATACTAAATGGAGATATGTAGAGCATGCAATTTTTATTAGTCTTTAAAAAGTTGCTGTCGAGGTGAGGACATGAATGTTTCTTTAAAGTCTCCATGCTACTGCAAAATTCACCGTACACGATGCATCTTAAAATCCCACATGGCTGATGCCATCTTGAGTCTTTCTTCACCACCACCTAACCTGGAACAGTCCACACTGTGCCCAATTCTGTGTTAGTCAGTTGGGATTATACACATTCCTGTTGTGCTATATCCCAAGAGAGCATGCCCGTAGATTTTTTTTATTATCCACAGGTGAGTAAGAGTAACTTAGTCTAAAACAAATATTGATTATATCGGTGTCAGCAAGCTAATGAAAAGTGAAACCTGAGTCTCCTAGCTTTCATTAGTTTGGATTATATGTATAACTTGTCAAGGATAAGTCAAATTAAAAGAAAAATTATACTGAAAGTGGTATTTGTCTGTTTGAGTTGTTTTATCACTGAAGGGCTGCATTTTTGGTCTCAAAATGTAGATAAATAAAATTATTTTACAATTCTACATTTCAAGGGAAGAAAATATGATTGTGGAGAAAGAAACATGGCATCTATAAACAAGTGGTGTCCAAAGACAGAGAGAAAATAAGCTATTTTTTTATCAAGCTTTCTCACCATTTTCCATGTTATTACATGTGGAAATGGTATACAGGCTTTCATCAGTGTGTTCACATATTAGAAACATATTGCTCATGTGAGAAATAATAACAATTTACGCAAAAGTCTCTACTTAGGTTAAAAAAACTGCATGATTTTGCGACTAGGCTGGTGTTTGAGTTCTTGAGATATGGGATTGGTGGGCTAGTATAGTGATCTCTCCCTTCTTAACTGATAAAATTACAAGCTTATATTTGGGGCCTCGAGTGGCCAAGTGGTCTAAAGCGGTCACCATTCCAGATCACTGCCATCTCACCTCTGTGTGTGTTCGAAGCCAAGGCTCGGCTAGCATGGGTACATGGGAAAGCCTGCCAGTAGCTTCTCGTGGGTCGGTGGTTCTTCCCTGGGTTTTCCAGGGTTCTTCCTCCACCAGTTATACTGGCTGCCATGTATAGCCTATCTTGTGCTGAAAAACCCTAGAACAACAACAACAAGCTTATATTTGATACGAATGTAAGCTAGGTATATACTTCTATGTATGATGCACTGAATTTTTGCTGATAGAGGGAAGTGTATGTTAGTGGCATGGAATAGTTCCAACAATCATACCAAAATTTCCAATATTTCACAGATTACCTTTGTCTGGTAATGCTGTCTGGCACCATAACCCATCATGTGCAAGATATTACCAACATGTAAGAGATATTACCAACTTTACTTATACAAATCATTATGGACATAGCTCATACAAGACATCTCCTACATAACTCGTACAAGACATTACCAACGTAACCTGTGTAAAATGTTGCCAACATAACTTGAACAAGACATTGCTAAAATAACTCGTGCAATGCATTACCAACATAACTTGTGCAAGACATTACCAACATAACTTGTATGAGACATTACCAGCATAACTTGTATCACCACCATATTTTGTCCAAGACATTACCAACATAAACTGTACAAAATATTACCAACATAACTTTGCAAAACATTGCCAGCATAACTCATGTAAGGCATTACCAAAATAACTTGTGCCAGACATTACCAACATAACTCATATAAGACATTACCAACATAACCTGTACAAGACATTATCAATGTAACATGTACAAGACATTACCAACATAACTCATGCAAGACATTACCAACATAACCTATACCAGACATTCCCAACATAACTCATACAAGGCATTACCAACATAACTTGTACAAGACATTGCAAGCAACCTGTACAAGACATTACAAACATGACTCACACAAGACATTACCAACCTGACTTGTACAAAACTTCACTAACATAACTCATACAAGACATTACCAACACAATCTGTACAAGACATTACCAACATAACTCATACAAGACATTTCCAACATGACTTGTACAAGACTTCACCAACATCACTCACACAAGACATTACCAACATAATCTGTACAAGACATTACCAACATAACCTATACAAGACATTAACTAACATACCTCATACAAGACATTACCAAAATAACTTGTACAAGACATTACCAACATAATTTGTATGAGACATTACCAACATAACTTGTACAAGACATTGTCAACATGATTTGTATGAGACATTACTGACATTACTTGTACAAGACATTACCAACATAATTTGTATGAGACATTACCAACATAACTTGTACAAGACATTACCAACATAATTTGTATGAGACATTACCAACATAACTTGTACAAGACATTACCAACATAATTTGTATGAGACATTACCAAAATAACTTGTACAAGACATTACCTACATAATTTGTATGAGACATTACCAACATAACTTGTACAAGACTTTACCAACATTACTCATACAAGACATCACCGTCATAATTTGTACAAGACATTACCAATCTAACCTGTACAAAATATTACCAACATAATTTGTGCAAAACATTACCAACATAACTTGTGCAAGGCATTACCAAAATAACCTATACATGACATTACCAATGTAACATGTACAAGACATTACCAGTGTAACATGTACCAGACATTTCCAACATAACTCAATCACGATGTTACCAATATAACTTGTACAAGACATTACAAACATAACTCACACAAGACATTACCAAGATAACTTGTTCAAGACATTTCCAACATAACTCACACAAGACATTACCAACATAATCTGTACAAGACATTACCAGCATAACTAACTGCTCCAGTGGCCTAGTGGCTAGAGCATCTGTCTCAGATGCAGGAGGTTATGGGTTCGATACCCGGCTGAGTCATACAAAAGTCTTACAAAAATAGTACAAAACAGCTGCCTCGCTTGGTGCTCACTATCAAGAGGTTAGTGTTAGGAATGGTTGGCCTGGTGTCAGTATAATGTGACTGGGTGGGACATCATGCTACATGTCTGCGATATGATGCCCCAGTGCTAGACATCACTATAAACTGCCACATTGCAGACATTGTAGAGACATGACTGAAAAATTGTTAAAGCTATGTTAAAAATCAAAATCACATCACACCAAGATAACTGATACAAGACATTACCAATATACCTTGTACAAGGCATTGCCAACAATTTGCACAAGACATTACCAACATAACTTGAACAAGACATTACCAGAGTAACTCATACAAGACATAACCAACATAATCTGTACAAGACATTACCAACATAATCTGTACAAGACATTACCAACATAACTGATACAAGACATTACCAACATAACTGATACAAGACATTACCAACATAACCTTTACAAGACTTAACCAACATAAATTGTACAAGACATTACCAACATAACTTGTATAAGACTTAACCAACATAACTTGTACAAGATATTACCAGCGTAACTCATACAAGACATTACCAACATAATCTGTACAAGACATTACCAACATAATCTGTACAAGACATTACCAACATAACCCTTAGAAGACATTACCAATGTAACTCATGTAAAGCATTACCAACAACTCGTACAAGATACGACCAACATTATTCATACAAGACATTACCAACATATGCATGCTGGGAGCAAAAACATCTGCTTTTCATCTTTTAGCAAATGGAGGAGATAAAAAATGTAGGACTTATCAAAATAGAGGACATAAAAAGTGTTGCTTTGAAAGCTTTTAAAGTGATGATTACAGTGGGGCCAGAAGTTTTACATGATTACAGTGGAGGTCAGAAGTTTTACATGATTACAGTGGGGCCAGAAGTTTTACATGATTACAGTGGGGCCAGAAGTTTCACATGATTACAGTGGAGGTCAGAAGTTTCACAAATTAAAAAATTTCGTTAAAACCGAGTCTTGATAGTTTTTACACACACACACCTTGTAAAACATGCTTTCATGTGGCTGGTTATTATAAAATTAGGACTCCCATCTTGGAGTGTGGGAACATTGGATACTGTACTTAATACTTAAAAATATTTACAACATTGATTTTCCAATAATATTGTCTATGCTTTCAAATTCATCATAAATTCAGTTTATGTGCTTGCATGATTTCAATTTATTCATGTGTTAAGCCATTACGAGATTAAGAAAATTCTTATTGATATGCCACAATAGAAATATTTATGAAATCCCATCTCTACCCATTGCAAGATTAAGGTAATTCTTATTGATACCCTACTATAGAGACATTTATGTAATCCCATCTCTACCCATTGCAATATTCAGTTAATTTTTTTTTGGTACTCCACCATTGAGATGTTTATATAATCCTGTATCTATCCATTGCAAGACTAAGGTAATTCATATTGATACCCCACTGTAAAGACATTTATATCATCCTGTATCTATCCATTGCAAGACTAAGGTAATTCATATTGATACCTCACTGTAAAGACATTTATATAATCCTGTATCTATCCATTGCAAGACTAAGGTAATTCATATTGATACCCCACTATAGAGACATTTATATAATCCTGTATCTATCCATTGCAAGACTAAGGTAATTCATATTGATACCCCACTATAGAGACATTTATATAATCCTGTATCTATCCATTGCAAGACTAAGGTAATTCATATTGATACCCCACTATATAGACATTTATATAATCCTGTATCTATCCATTGCAAGACTAAGGTAATTCATATTGATACCCCACTATAGAGACATTTATATAATCCTGTATCTATCCATTGCAAGACTAAGGTAATTCATATTGATACCCCACTATAGAGACATTTATATAATCCTGTATCTATCCATTGCAAGACTAAGGTAATTCATATTGATACCCCACTATAGAGACATTTATATAATCCTGTATCTATCCATTGCAAGACTAAGGTAATTCATATTGATACCCCACTATAGAGACATTTATATAATCCTGTATCTATCCATTGCAAGACTAAGGTAATTCATATTGATACCCCACTATAGAGACATTTATATAATCCTGTATCTATCCATTGCAAGACTAAGGTAATTCATATTGATACCCCACTGTAAAGACATTTATATAATCCTGTATCTATCCATTGCAAGACTAAGGTAATTCATATTGATACCCCACTATAGAGACATTTATATAATCCTGTATCTATCCATTGCAAGACTAAGGTAATTCATATTGATACCCCACTATAGAGACATTTATATAATCCTGTATCTATCCATTGCAAGACTAAGGTAATTCATATTGATACCCCACTATAGAGACATTTATATAATCCTGTATCTATCCATTGCAAGACTAAGGTAATTCATATTGATACCCCACTGTAAAGACATTTATATAATCCTGTATCTATCCATTGCAAGACTAAGGTAATTCATATTGATACCCCACTGTAAAGACATTTATATAATCCTGTATCTGTCCATTGCAAGACTAAGGTAATTCATATTGATACCCCACTATAGAGACATTTATATAATCCTGTATCTATCCATTGCAAGACTAAGGTAATTCATATTGATACCCCACTATAGAGACATTTATATAATCCTGTATCTATCCATTGCAAGACTAAGGTAATTCATATTGATACCCCACTATAGAGACATTTATATAATCCTGTATCTATCCATTGCAAGACTAAGGTAATTCATATTGATACCCCACTATAGAGACATTTATATAATCCTGTATCTATCCATTGCAAGACTAAGGTAATTCATATTGATACCCCACTGTAAAGACATTTATATAATCCTGTATCTATCCATTGCAAGACTAAGGTAATTCATATTGATACCCCACTATAGAGACATTTATATAATCCTGTATCTATCCATTGCAAGACTAAGGTAATTCATATTGATACCCCACTATAGAGACATTTATATAATCCTGTATCTATCCATTGCAAGACTAAGGTAATTCATATTGATACCCCACTGTAAAGACATTTATATAATCCTGTATCTATCCATTGCAAGACTAAGGTAATTCATATTGATACCCCACTGTAAAGACATTTATATAATCCTGTATCTATCCATTGCAAGACTAAGGTAATTCATATTGATACCCCACTGTAAAGACATTTATATAATCCTGTATCTATCCATTGCAAGACTAAGGTAATTCATATTGATACCCCACTGTAAAGACATTTATATAATCCTGTATCTATCCATTGCAAGACTAAGGTAATTCATATTGATACCCCACTGTAAAGACATTTATATAATCCTGTATCTATCCAATGCAAGACTAAGGTAATTCATATTGATACCCCACTGTAAAGACATTTATATAATCCTGTATCTATCCATTGCAAGACTAAGGTAATTCATATTGATACCCCACTATAAAGACATTTACATAATCCTATATCTATCCATTGCAAGATTATGATACTGTTTATTGATACCCCACTATCCCTTATACATACTAGAGCCAGGAATGTTGTATTAAAGCGTATGGCAATGTGCACAGTGTGTATATGCTAATTTTGTATTAACTATTTCAGTAAGGAAAAGGAATTTTGACAGACCAGACAATACAGCTTCTAAACAAGCAACGAATGAATTACAATATATTTAAAATATAAAAAGAGCCACTGACTCTTTCTTTTTACAATTTACCGCTTAAGTCCAGGACATGAAAAAGACCAAGCAGAGCTAGCAGTTTTTGAAAGATGCACATCTGAAGTAAGGTCAATCTGCATACTCTATAACCCAAATCACACCCATCGATCATACACCAAAATAAATGGAATTAAAAGTTATTTGATACTTATTGTCATTTTAAATAGTCAGTATAACCTGTGAGGAAAAACGGAAAATTCTAACCCTATGCAAAATACGAAACTAGAATGCTACCGTTAGCTTTTTCTACCTAGTACCTGGTGTACCTTGTCGATTATAGTAAGGACAGCAGATAAAACAAAAATGACTGCTTCATTCAAAATACTCGCACTAATTATGATCTACTATGCACATCCGCCCATACTACACTGGGCATAGGAATGTGAGAAACATTACTACAATAACTGCAGTGTTAGTAACTGACTTGTATATCTCACTTGACCAATCATTTAAACAAAAATACCACAGACTTTTCCAAACAGTTATTTTTACGAGAAAAACAGTACGTGCTTTTGAAACCTTACTGCGGAAATAAGTGCAACACTTGCAAATCTCGACGTACATGTAAAATATTGTTTTGTCTGTATGTTGGAAGCTCCTGTTTGTGAGATACCAAGTCAGGAGCTTCTGCAATTGTTGATGGCAAATTGTTCCAAGTCCATATTGTACGTGGGAACTTGAAACAGTTTGTTGATGCTGACTATGAGGAAGAACTTCTTCCTGTGATTTGCTCTGGTTTGGCTATATGTTAGTGTTAAGTATTTGTCCGCGGGTATGTCCACATGTATGTATATGTGCCAATCCAGGAAAATCAGTACTTGATATTAAAGGCCGTGGGAAAAGCCGAAGATAGTATTTCAAATTGTTCTATAGGGAACGCCAGAGCTGTCTTAAGATGAGAATATATATTATATGCTGTGCTTTTGTACTTATATGATGTGCAAACTTCATTATATGCTGTGCATTTATACTTATATGATATGCAAACTTCATTATATGCTGTGCATTTGTACTTATATGCTGTGCAAACTTCATTATATGCTGTGCATTTGTACTTATATGCTGTGCAAACTTCATTATATGCTGTGCATTTGTACTTATATGATGTGCAAACTTCATTATATGCTGTGCATTTGTACTTATATGATGTGCAGACTTCTTTATATGCTGTGCATTTGTACTTATATGCTGTGCAAACTTCATTATATGCTGTGCATTTGTACTTATATGCTGTGCAAACTTCATTATATGCTGTGCATTTGTACTTATATGCTGTGCAAACTTCATTATATGCTGTGCATTTGTACTTATATGCTGTGCAAACTTCATTATATGCTGTGCATTTGTACTTATATGATGTGCAGACTTCTTTATATGCTGTGCATTTGTACTTATATGCTGTGCAAACTTCATTATATGCTGTGCATTTGTACTTATATGCTGTGCAAACTTCATTATATGCTGTGCTTTTGTACTTATATGATGTGCAAACTTCATTATGTGCTGTGCATTTGTACTTATATGATGTGCAAACTTCATTATATGCTGTGCATTTGTACTTATATGCTGTGCAAACTTCTTTATATGCTGTGCTTTTGTACTTATATGATGTGCAAACTTCATTATATGCTGTGCATTTGTACTTATATGCTGTGCAAACTTCATTATATGCTGTGCATTTGTACTTATATGCTGTGCAAACTTCATTATATGCTGTGCTTTTGTACTTATATGCTGTGCAAACTTCTTTATATGCTGTGTTTTTGTACTTATATGATGTGCAGACTTCATTATATGCTGTGCTTTTGTACTTATATGATGTGCAAACTTCATTATATGCTGTGCATTTGTACTTATATGCTGTGCAAACTTCATTATATGCTGTGCTTTTGTACTTATATCATGTGCAAACTTCATTATATGCTGTGCATTTATACTTATATCATGTGCAAACTTCATTATATGATGTGCATTTGTACTTATATGATGTGCAAACTTCATTATATGCTGTGCTTTTGTACTTATATGATGTGCAAACTTCTTTATACGCTGTGCAAACTTCATTATATGCTGTGCTTTTGTCCTTATATGATGTGCAAACTTCTTTATATGCTGTACAAACTTCATTATATGCTGTGCTTTTGTACTTACATGATGTGCAAACTTCAGTATATGCTGTGCTTTCTTCTTTATATAATGTGCAAACTTCTTTATACGAAACTTCATTATAATGAGATGGCCGATAGCTGCCGCCAGAATACAACATCAAAGTAACACGAATCTGTCATCAACTTGTTATTAGCAAGTGTGAATTTCATTCATGTCAAAATTAATTGCTTTTAGACTCCCAGTTAACTGTCCAGCTAGAATGCACCTATTTCAGTTCCCTGTGTTTGAAAGCTAGCTTTAAATATGGGATTTAATAATAATAATAATAATAATAATAATAAACTATCTTTAACGAGGATAACACATTTGGTCATGGCTGACCCATCTGCCATGTGGTCCTCAGTTTTTGTAGTAAAATAATAAAAATAGAAGTTCATGCACATAACCATGTATCGTCGCACACTCATTCGTACATATTTGACATGAATGACTATGTGTGACTATACTGGGAAACATACAAATATATATCAATTATGGATATGAGTTTAAAGTTTTCTTTTCAGAGCTTTTAATATATCATTCCAGCTGGTCTAGAAAGAATTTCTTTAATGATAATTTAAAAGAAGCAAGGGATGTTGAATTACGTATCCTCATTGGTAAGGAATTCCATACAGTAGGTGCTGATACAGAAAATGAGCTTTTGTAATGATTGGTTTTCGACCAAGGGATCTGGAGATCGTTGTTTATCGTCTGGTTTTCAACCAATGAATCTGGAGATCATTGTTTGTCGTCGATCGGAGATTACGCTCAGTATTTGATGATCTTAGTTCAATTATGTTAGAGATATAATCTGGAGAAAGACCATTTAAAGACTTGTATGTCATGATTCCTTTAAAATAAAGAATACGTTTTTGTATAGGTAGCCATTTCAGACGTGAAAACAAAACATTTGAGGGAGTCATAACAGGAAGTTTCAGTATTATTCGGGCTGCCCTTTTCTGGAGTCTACCAATTCTGGACAGATTATAATTTGATGTGTTTCCCCATATGGTACAGCCGTAATCTATCAGTGGTAGTATATAACCCGAAAAATAAATTTCAAGTGATTGTGGAGGTAGAAATTTTGAAAGCAATTTTAATAGAGTTATTCTTTTGACTACCACTGCACATAAGTGATCGATATGCGCATTCCAGCTGAGGTATTGATCAATGTAGATACCAAGAAGTTTTTGATTTTTGACAATAGATACGTCATAGCCATTTTGAGTTAGAAGTAAATCCATGTTACAAGTTAAATTTCTACAAGAGTATTAAACTACCAATCAAATTAGAGTTAATATATCGAACCTTGGAAGTTGCAAATCCAGCCAAAGAATTCAACCTCCAATTAGATGCAGCCTTACATAGTTAGTATGTTTGAGTTAGCTCAAGGTTTCACTGGATGGTTTCGTATTTTGACCCCCGCTTCCCCCCCCCTCCCAATTTTTAAGGTAGAAAGCATGAACCTAATTATCACAAGCCTAGCATTTATAAATTCATACATAAGCTAAATCTATAATGTTGTTTAGATTTACTTTGAGTTAGGCTTGAAAACAGGTTGGCATGATGGTGACTACCTGTCACAGTTAGATGAGCATTGGAGATCAAATGCGTAACTTGGGCTGCAAATGAGCTGCCGACTTGGCTTACGTATTTATGTTACCTCCCCATCCAATTAACGAACTTGATATTTATTTTCCTATTGATGATATGTAAATAAAACAAATTGTCAAAATTGATTTTGAAGAGAGCATTGTTATTTAACTTATTGCTATTGAACTGTTATTGAACTTAAACTTAACTGATACTATAAACAGAATTTTTTTACTGTGGTATAAAGCTATGTAATTTCTACAATTATATATATATATATCAAACTGAGGCTCACATTAGTATGTGTAGGTATGTGATACACTGAATATGTGATATTACAAAATAACTGAATACAAATAATATAGAATTCTTACCATTTCTTCCTCTTGGAATTCTTGATTATATTTCAAGATAAAGCTAAGTATTCTTGTAAAAAAAGAAATCACAACACTATTCAGACAATGTATTTGGAGTGCCTGTCAATCAAACACATCACAATAACAGTCAGCTAATCTTATTTTGGTAGAAAATATCACCTATAATCTATTATGCACAATACAATATTGAACCCCCATATTTAAAGCTAGCTTTCAAACACAGGAAGCTGAAATTGGGGCATTCTAGCTGGACAGTTAGCTGGGAGTCTAAAAGCAATTAGTTTTGACATGAATGAAATTCACACTTGCTAATAACAAGTTGATGACAGATTCATGTTACTTTGATGTTGTATTCTGGCGGCAGCTATCGGCCATCTCATTATAATGAAGTTTCGTATAAAGAAGTTTGCACATTATATAAAGAAGAAAGCACAGCATATGCTGAAGTTTGCACATCATATAAAGAAGTTTGCACATCATATAAGGAAGAAAGCACAGCATATAATGAAGTTTGCACAGCATATAAAGAAGTTTGCACATCATATAAGTACAAAAGCACAGCATATAATGAAGTTTGCACAGCATATAAAGAAGTTTGTACATCGTATAAGTACAAATGCACATCATATAATGAAGTTTGCACATCATGTAAGTACAAAAGCAAAGCATATAATGAAGTTTGCACATCATATCAGTACAAATGCACAGCATATAATGAAGTTTGCACATCATATAAGTACAAAAGCACAGAATATTATGAAGTTTGCACAGCATATAAAGAAGTTTGCACATTATATAAGTACAAATGCACAGCATATAATGAAGTTTGCACATCATATAAGCACAAATGTACAGCATATCATGAAGTTTGCACATCATATAAGTACAAAAGCACAGCATATAATAAATATTCTCATCTTAAGACAGCTCTGGCGTTCCATAGTTCTATCTGCATTTCATGAGCGATATATGTGTGCCAGGTCGTGACCTCGCAGGATGTATTTATGATTATGATATTCACATACGGGTTATGCAAAGAGTATTCGCAGCATCACAAATATCGATAGTTGTTTGTAAAATTCAGCTGCAGAAAGATACCGAAAGACAGACAGACAGACGGTATTTTTCTACTACTATAAACAGTGATGATAAAATGAGTTCAACTGCAGATACTTAACTAAATTCGTAGTGAATACTAATTTTCAAAACAGACTTCAAATTAGCGGTGTTTGCAACCGACTTCATTAGTCAAGGGTTTCAAGACGCACCTGTTGTATTCTTAACATAATTTTTTTTACGTTCGCTAACGAATCGATAAATTGCGATTTCAAAACAGTGTTTCCAGCAATTCTTCTTGGGGTACGACATGGGAGTCAAGACACGTACCATAGTTTGTACCAGTTCTGGATGTGTTTTATGTTCACTTAGTAGCTTTTCAGTTGTATTTTGTTGATTTGTATTTGGTTCTTTGGCGCAAAAGAATCACTGAATGAGCTTTTTGTAATCTGAGGTTTGAGATTCCAGTAGTTTTGTTGGACCCGGCTCCCGGCTACTGAGACTCCTTGCCAGATAAAATCACTTCTCTGCTAGAGTTCACTTGTTTATTTAGCAAATGTAATCAGATACGCTTCAAAGTCCATTACTGATTTGGTACAGTCATGTGTTTGGGTGTTACAAGCGGCACTTTTAGTTTACTTTCTTTAGAAAATCTTTTCTTGGTGGGGTTTGTGTGGGATTTCCTTGGCGGGGTTTTGATGGTGTCAATTTATGTTCAATTCTTGGAGTCGGTCTTGCACTATTTTCGTTATTTTGCTCCATTTGCTGAATTTCTGTGTAATATTTTTTCCTGTCCGTTATTTATATAAGATGCTATTTTTAATGGTGCCATTTTCACTTTTCCATAACATTCTTCAGAGTTTGCAGCTACTTACAAAATAAGTATCCCGCCGCTGCCACCAAGTTTTGAAGCATGCACCTCTAGATCAATGCTGTCCAACCCGCGGGCTGATTTTAAATGGCCCGTCAGAGCTTGAGCAGCAATATAGTCGTTGCTTTTCAGTTTGTTTTCTGCTGCGGCCCTCGGCTTCAAGAAAAACATTTTTCGTAGGCCCATGGTGTCAAAAAGGTTGGACAGCACTGCTCAAGATCATCAAACCCAACAGTGCAATTTAGTTATTTTAGTTGAGGTCTTACAATCGACCCACTCCTTAACTTTCACGTGCTGCTTAGTTTATATTTCAGTTCTCTTTCCCTCTGTGTATTTCGTCTGAGTGTTCTTGAGATAAAGTCTTTTTTGTGTTTTTAATGCACATGATCAGCTATGTAAATTTGAATTGTCTGACGATGCCCCCCCCCCCCATTTCTGATGGCAGACATTCTCAAGAAATTTAATTATGGATGTCCTTTTTTCCTGTCAGATCGTTCGTTTAAAACTGTTTGATAAATTTTTTTTATTGAATAAATCGATCAGGCGAGGTTTTGTTTTTGTTACTGTTATCAAGGTGGGAGGAGATTGGTTCATCGGACAATTACCGGATAATTTTCCTCGCTTTTTCACTTTTGACTCTGTGCTCTGTGTCAAGACGTTTGATTACATTCGTCCGTCTCTCAGTCAAGGCTGGACACTTTGTCCACAGATTTCATTTGTCATTACATATGCTACTGACCACGCAGGTAAAAGTAACAAACGCTGATCAATAAGGGTTTAACTACTCAAATAATTCCATTCTTCCTCATTTAAATAAACAGGTGTTCTAAAGCCACGTATCATATTAGCAATATCCCACCGGAATTTAGAAGAAGTCCTGCCTTGGTCTAAAATCACATCTTTTCGTTTTAAGTCCAAAGTAAATATCGAAGAAACCATTCTGAAAAATCAACAAATCTAATTTCAAACCAAGAAATCTCATAAATAAACTCTTGATCGGCCCCGGTATGGATTAATAACATACAAACATACATATATGCATGCATACATACATACATACATACATACATACATGTAACTTGCTAAATAAATAGATAATTCTAAATATCCAATTTTGATATCATTATTGCACAGTTTTCTATACTTGTCAAACATACCAGCAGACGGCCATATTAGCTGATACGAGGACAAGAATTACCAAAATATTTATTTTATCGATTGGATTCCAATAAGTTATTAGATTTTATTATAAAAAGTAATTATTCAATAAATGGCGATAACTCCATCGAAATGCCTGCAATAATTTCCTAGCTGCCTGTAACAAAACACGGAATAAAAAAGTTAAAAACAAACTTCTTCTAGCAATGGAGAAAAGCACACAGTTAAACTAGCGTCTCGTCTACATTAAAGTTTCATTCTGAATTCGGCATGTAAATACATGCATTCTTTGACAACCTGTTTGCACTGTATTTGGTTCCATATATTATACTTGCAATTCCCACTCATTTATTATTAATTAGGTCACGCTTACAGACTCTCCATACATCACCTAAACAATATTATTCTTCAATTATATCTTCCTCACCCTAATTATCAAAGAATAACGTTCCTCACACATGTTGCAGTATATTAATTTTATACGTGTTCTCACCCGCATATTTCAAATTATATTTCTTGTTATCGTCTCTCAATCATTTTATCATAAATACGGTATTTGATGACAGAATAACAAGATGGATCTTGCTCGATTTGGGGACTAGTCTTCAAGTTAATACAAGCCCAGACCGATTCCCGTGTTTGTATTTCATACAAGGAAACACTTTATAGAAGTAGTCTTAGCTTCCTACAGAAGCCCATTGGCGCTATGTTTCGTGAACAAAGAAAAAAAAAAATCTTCATCATGAATATTCGCAATCTTTTGCCAATGTTGGCAAGGTTCTTGCACACATTTCACATCTCTTGTCAGAACATTTGTGAATATTCGCAATATATTTCTCAATACTCGTAACCCTTGTCCGAATATAAGCAGATCATTTGGAAATATTCGTAATACATTTCGTAACACTCGCAAAACGTTTGGGTTGTACTATGGTCATTCGTTTTCATGTTTAAATGTACGAGGGTTATATGGATTAATACAGTAATTGATGGGTTCATAAACATGCATTTTTCATGCACGTTTGTATGTATGTATGTGTATATGTGTGTGTGTGTGTGTATGTATGCATGTATATGTGCGAACATCGTAATTTATTTGCGAACTCATTTTTATACGGGAGAATTTAAACAACAAAATTAAAAAAGATAATATCTTTGCGCACTACGGCAAAAACCTCTACCCCCTTGGTGTGTGATACAACACTAAAACAGAAGATTAATATTAAATAGTGCAGTACAACCATGACATACTAAAATGTAATTATCATAATCATCGTCACACACATACACACACACACACACACACACACAAACATATATATATATATATATATATATATATATATATATATATATATATATATATATATATATATATATATATATATATATATATAGTTTCTAGACCACCATGGGACCCTGCGTGGGCTGGACAGGATTCAAACACGCATTCTTTTAGTCGGTGGTCCGGCTTACTAACCACTAAGTCACCGCGGTTCCTTCTTCAAGAAGGAATATATTTACGTCTAGTTCTCTAATAGTGAATCTTTAAAATGGAAATATAAGCCTTTTTTTTTACAGACATACGGTTTTGGATTTTTTTCATTGGACTTATGAAAATTATGCGTGTCAACTGGTTTACTTCGGCTTTCTTCAATAGAAACTTGGTTTTCTATGCAGGTGTAAAATATAGCATCGGCTGTATATCCCTAGTCTCAGCATTAGTCCCGGGAATCAATGAATGCAATATTTACATAAGTAGCGAGATTTTGTTTGCGCTCGTTTCATTTCGCGGTTGAATGAGCATTTCGGATTACTCTCATGTTTAGTTTAGATGCAGTTTTAATTTGTTGAATGCAGTAGTACCACGGATACATTTAAAAGGGACTATAGTAATTTATTGCATAGTAACCCGTGCACTTATTGTGAATGCCGGTATATCGGCCACTTTACGCAGAGAATATTAAATGTAAATCAGATATTACAATAATAATTATAATAAAAATTACAGGTGTTCAATTTTTCTCTCCCCTCTCTTTAAGGTATTATCAGACGTGATCAAAGTTCTCAACTGTTACGAGAGAAAATAGAATGAACATGCTTAAAAAGTAGGTCTACAACCAACGACCAGAAATTTAAATTTGCAAGTATACAACTGCTTTTACCCGTCCGGCATGTCCTGCAGTGATTTGAACTTATTGTTGCTTCCGTTTTATCCCCATCCCCACCAACTCCAGTACACACAAAGCAATTTTTTAAATACTAAATCTCATGAATAACTATAGGTCTAATTATTTTCATAAATAATAAGTTTTATTAATGAACCATTAGATGAATTTTGAAGGAAGTAATGCTACAAACAATTTTTCTATTCTTAGACACATTTTTAGTCTCAGCACGTACCGAATATATCAGTTCAGACCATAAAATGAAGGTAAATTTTGTGTCCTTTTTGTTAGTATTAATATACATTCGTCCCTTAATTATATGAAAGCGAGAAAAGAAAAAAACAATACTAAATTAGAATCGATCAGAATGAACATTTCACCATTTAAATGAATTGGGGACTTCGTTCATTTCCTGAACGGTTTTCGCTGCCCATACAACAACCGCTCCGGTGGCCTAACTGGTTAGAGCGTCCTCCTCGGATGCGGGAGGTAGCAGGTTCGAACCCCGGTCAAGTCGTACGAAACACTTATAAAATGGTACTAGCAGCTCCCTCGCTTGACGCTCAGCATTAAGATGTTAGCGTTAGGAAAAGTCGGCCAGGTGTCAGGATAATGTGAATGGATGGAAGATGACCCAACATGTCTGCGGCCTGATGCCTCAGTGCTAGACATCACTATAAACTGCCACAATGCAGACATCGTAGCGACATGACTGAAAAATTGTTAAAGCTATGTTAAAAATCCCATCACACACACACACACACACACACACACACATGGATCATGTTAACCATGTACAGTCCATCTATATCTCCAAACTTTACTATTGGGCGAACGAAGCCCAAATAACTGAAATTGGAAGATAAACCCGCACGTAATGTAGGTCGACCTAAAAAACCATATTCACAGCGGATAACTAGGTACATTACCTTCGAGGAATACACTCAAAGTACAGTACCTTCGAGGAATACACTCAAAGTACAGTACCTTCGAGGAATACACTCAAAGTACAGTAGTACCTTCGAGGAATACACTCAAAGTACAAAACATTGTAAGTCTCATAGTATGTAGGCTTTGCACTTTTTGTCTCCTTTAAGCTCTGTACTTTATATAAACGCTGTAGCCCACGCAGCACTCTAGTCTCCAAAACATAATTTTAATAAAGACACTGTATATTGTTTTTTTCAAAATTTATTAAAGATGTTGTGGTTTAAATTCATCACGTCATCAAATTTCTAAAATGCAATAGCCCTGATTTAATAGATGTATGTCCTTGATGTTTGTACTGACACTGGAAGTTGGACACTGGGAATGCAGAAACGATGTCTCAGCTTTTACGAATACAGGCCACACTTTATCGTATCCGGTCCCTAGAGCTCTTGTTTGCAAATAATATTAGGAAACAACGAAAATTTCTCCCACTTCTATCAAATGTAACAAACACAAAACCTTTTATATGCGTTTATTTATTCACAAAAATCTGAAATAAAACTATTTTTAAAAAATACAGAAAAGACCCATGTAATGCCACGAACTTTATCGGAATGCTCATAAATACTATTCATTTATCTGACAAACCTTTAAAATAAAAGCACATTTATTGTCCACTTGAAATCGATTAAAAATTAAAATGATAACTATAACAGTGTGTTAAAATAGCAGTTCTGCGATTCGCCAAAAACAAAAGAAACTATAATATTACTAAACTATTTTCTCATACCCTATCAATGCTAGGCACACACGTTTAATAGTTCAGTTTACACTGCGTACTACATATCAAGTCAATAAACTTAAGCTTCGCTAGAATAGAACAAGAATTTTGCAGAATGCTGTTTCGCCTACTATGCGTGAAAACAATGTCGCTGTGACCTTGTTGTTGAGAAGTACCCTTCGTAATGAGACACATCGCGTTTTCGAGTCTGCAATGGATCACAATCGTTTAAGCTGAGCTAACTGCAAATGCTTCGAAACGATAGAATACGGGACTACAGAATTTAAAAAAAATTGTAATCATTCAGAGTCCAGGAAATCTAAAGTCACTACCAAATTTAGAGATTGGTATGCGTTTTCTTGCGATTCTCTTACTTAAATATCTATCTCAATATAAGGATCATTACACACAAAAGTACAGAAAAAGTACAATCTCACCAAATGTTCGTAAAATAATAGTGGAATGAGTATATAAAAATTCAGCACAGTTGCACGTGTTAAAGACCATAGACTCTGCTATCTAAAATAAGAATAAATAAATAAATTAAGCGGTGAATTCTTTTTTAGCACAACATAATTGTTTTGAAGGATCATTACACACAAAAGTACAGAAAAAGTACAATCTCACCAAATGTTCGTAAAATAATAGTGGAATGAGTATATAAAAATTCAGCACAGTTGCACGTGTTAAAGACCATAGACTCTGCTATCTAAAATAAGAATAAATAAATAAATTAAGCGGTGAATTCTTTTTCAGCACAACATAATTGTTTTGAATACATCGGTTTTCCAAAAACACAAAAGTCTACATGACCCATTCAAGGCATGTTGTAAATCTGTGAAAATTTCCCTTTGTCTCGTACACTTTTCGTTGTCTTCATCATTTTCTTTAACAAGACTGCAGTTGCAGTTATTAAACTTGTATAAGAATATTTCTTTTTCATTTTTAATGAAAAAGACAGAAATTACAACTACATCATTCTGCGACCAGCCTCTTCTAGAGTTCATAGGCTACGATACACTTCGGCTGACAACTGCGTCTCACTTCCGCTGACAAATGCGTCACACTTCGTAAATCTGCAATAATTATCACCCTCCATCTTAGTAAAGTACGGAGTCGCTGTACATTTTTCCCATGATGTACTGCGCCGATGTGGAGTTAGAAACCAGTCATTGCAGTCCAGGAGAGTTTGTAAACTAGCCTTTTGTGAAATGACATCACTGTTGTGTGAATGATGTTACTAACTAATCGGGAGACATAATTTTCTTGTTACCCGCCTATGATACTGGCATATCAGATTTTGGTCGGGTACCATCAAATGATAGTTAAGTAATAAGTGACGT
This sequence comes from Sinohyriopsis cumingii, assembly GCA_028554795.2. Taxonomy (NCBI): domain Eukaryota; kingdom Metazoa; phylum Mollusca; class Bivalvia; order Unionida; family Unionidae; genus Sinohyriopsis; species Sinohyriopsis cumingii. Next base: position 99,646,447 of record CM068839.1, read on the forward strand.
CATATGGATGCTGTCATAATGTGATATTCACGTCATGTCAAGACGCATAGTAAGCACGGATGTCACAAAAGGTCAGAACCTTTACACTGGTGTCTACACCAACGACACCGCCGCCTAAAAAAAGTGGTATTCATGTCTTGATAATGCCTTGCAGGCAAGACAAACATTGCACTATGGTGATATTCATGAAGTAGAATACAGAGAACGGGTCCTATACTCTATTCCTCTCTTATGAATTCTATACAGGGAAAAGACTTGGCTATTTTTTCACCACTGAAAGTAAATTTAAAAAAATAAAATATATTTTTAAAAAAAACCCAGAAATTTTACCTCATAGATAACATCATCTATGTTACTTCCCAGATCGAACTGATCACCGTGACTTAAAAAGTCATACAAGTCTCACCTTTATAAAGTAATAGCAAACATTAGGTGGCATTACACCTGAAACTATGTCCAAAAATATGGTCCTAGGTCAAGTCCCTTACTATCATGATAGGGATCCCGAGTAGCCGAGTGGTCTAAAACGCTATCCGTTACGGATGACTGCCATCTCACCTCTGCCTGCGTGGGTTCGAGTCTCGGATTCAGCCAATGTCGGTATGTGAGAAAGCATGCCAGTAGCTTCTCGTGGGTTGGTGGTTCTTTCAGAGGGTTCTGAAAAATGGCGTTAAACACTACAACAACAACAACTATCATGATAAGCAAGTATCTGGTTTTGTAACCTCAATCGTTTGAACTAGCTGGCAGAGGATATAACATTATTTAAAAATAGCTTGTTCGCGTTTTTGGATGAATTATTTAATTGGCCAGTTCAGAATGGGACATGACGTCAGCTCGGATAAATAAATAAAAAAAATGACGATTTACGTTCGGGTTAACCAAGCTCTGTAGTGATCTAAACGCTACTGCTAAAAAGATTTAAAAGGAGATCAAAATGTAAGCTAGAGTACGCGTCACTTTTCAGTGGACCACTGCTAAATTTGAAATGCTCAAAAGAGAACATCTTACGTTGATGGCACATGTACAGCTGACTGTAGCATAAACATGTACGTATTTTCTTTTCAAGAAGATAAAACCTATCGATACATTCATCTGCAGGACTCACCACAAATAAACCCACAAATATGTTAACACTATGGACCATATACAGATTACAAACAGGCTAACGCTTTCTCTTTCCGCCTTTTCCAGCCTTGGCTGATGCAGCACCGAACGCTTCCTCTGCCTTTCTCTTTCCTCTTCCCCTTCCCTTCGCTGGTTTAACTTCTTCCTCTTCTTTTTCTTCCTCAACTTTCATTGCTGCTGCTCCCCTCTTTCCTCTTCCTCTTCCTCTTGCTGGTTTGACCTCTTTCTCGACCTCCTCAACTTTTACCGATACCTTCTTCGCATTTCCTCTACCCCTTACTGGCTTAACTTTCTCCTCCTCCTCCACTTCATCGTCTTTCTCCTCCTCTACCGCCGCCTTCTTTCCTCTACCTTTTCCTTTAGCGTGTGCTTTGTCAGATTCTCCCTCTGACTTCTTCTTTCCTTTACCTGAATTAGGGATCACATTTTATTTTGCCAGTTCTTACATGAAATCAGTACTATTTTTCTTTCTTTAATTCAGTCTGAATGTTGACCTATCCTTTTTGTTACATAAAGAGTGAATCTGATATTCGTATGCAAAGTAAAATGTAAAAATATAAACTTTTTGTACCAGCAAGTGCTCGACACACTTGGAATTTCGCATGCATCCATTTTGACTTAAGGTGCTTACACAAAAAATAAAATTTGTCTGGGAAGTTTAGATCCAATATTAGATTTTACAGAATGTTCGATTAGAAAAAAGCTTCTGTTACACACTTAAGCAGAATAAACTATTAAATTTGTTGAAACCCGTGCGTCTTTGCCGCCATTTTTATGACGATGTTTATAATTACCAATGATGATTTTTTAATTTAGCAGTTACCTCGCTTGCTATAAGAAGAAAATGGTCAAAGTTTATCTTTCTTGCCATTTTTGTAAATTGTGAAGCAGAGCATTTCTTCTGCTTCTTCTTCTTTTTCTTCTTCTTCTTCTTCTTCTTATTATTATTATTAAGGATCGGCTGCACTGCTTGTCCGATATGCCAACACGCATCTATCCTTCGCGAAGTGATACAAAGATCTGAATGACAGTTTCATTTATAGTAATTGTCCATGAGTTTTTATAATATCTATTTTTGCAAAGAGAACAAGAAACTAAATATCTGTCATCTTATTCCGCTTCCTATCTGTGTTTTCCGGTACGATGTTGTTCTGACAGTATCTATTGTTTATTCAATCGATCCAGTAAATTTGCTTATTGTTCAACATCATCTTATTCTTCCATAAAAAGTAAATTTTATTCATTAAAATAATTTCTCACCTTTTCCACTCGAGCCCTCGCCTCCATCGTCTTTATCCGCCTTCGCGCCCTTCTTTTCTTTCGGATATCTCTTGAGTACCTCCGTCCATCCACCAGCTCCTTTCCAAAATGACCAGTGGTAGCCATCAGTCTTGATGGCATACTCCAATGCCTTCACCAACTGGTTAAATATCTCATCGTTTGACAAAGGTTTCAGCTTCAGAACCTGACAGAAATAACCAGATACACGAGTTCGGAGTATTAGTCTAGTCAATTACCTGTAAGAACTATTCAGGTATACGAGTTGGGGCTACCAGTCAAGTCAATAACCTGTAAGAACTATTCTGTTATACGAGTTGGGGGTACCAGTCTAGTCTGGCAATAATTAGTCAGGAAACTGAAAGAACTAACTAGATACAAGGCTTTGGAATAAAAAAAAGATATCACATAACCAGACAGTGCTAATCAGATATACGAGTTTGGAATAACGATTTCGTCCAGAATCTGTCTGAACACACCAGATACAGTTTTCGAATAACTGTCAAGTTCTGAACCTGACGGAAATAAATATGTTAGAAATAATCTAACCGGAGTTTTGATCCACAGTTGAGTCCAGAACAGGCCACAACGAACCAGAGAGCGGAATTTAGAATAACACACTAATCTAGAACCTGTCAGAACTGACCCGAAACGGAAGTCTGAATTACAGACCAGTCCAAAACCTGTCTCAAGTAACCAGATACCGGAAGTCTGGAATACCAGTGATGTCCAAAATGTGGCAGAACTTAAACAGGTGCAGGATTCTGGAACAATAGCTTAGTCCGGAACCCGTCAGAATTTAGGCAGGTACAGAAGTTTGGAATCACAGTCAAGTTTACAACCTGTTAGATCTAACGAGAAGCTGAAGTTTGTATTGACGAATGTGGCATTAGTAATCAGAAATATGTATTTGAAATAAAAGTATTGTCCAGAATCGGTCGGATATAGCCTGTAAAAAAATAACCTGATACAAGTCTGTAATACCAGTCTATTCTAAAACCTACTACAACTAACCAGATACAGCAGCTATAAGTGGCAGTCAAGTCCAGAACGAGTGAGAAAAAATGAGATACACGAGTCTCAAATAACAGTCCAGTTTGCAAGCAGTCAGAACGCACGATCTAGATCAGTTTGGAATGACAAACTAGTCCAGTACCTGTTAGAACAAACCAGATACACGAGTTTTAGAATTCCAGTCGCGTCAAGACCTCTTAGAATTAACTCGATACAAGAGTCGTATGTAACCAGATACAGGTGGTTGGATTAACAGTCAGGTTTAGAACCTTCCACAAATAACTGGATAAAGGAGTTGGGAATACTAGACTAGTTCAGAACCTGTCTGGATTTTTTTTATCAACAGTTAAGTCCAGATTTCGTCAGAAATAATCAGATACAGAAGTTTGGCCTTACAGTCTAGTCCAGACTATGTCAGAAGTGACCAGTCTAGTCCAGACTATGTCAGAAGTGACCAGACAAATGTGTTTGAAATAACCGTCTTGACCAGATCCATTCAGAAATAAATCTGTCACGAATAATCTGACACAAGAGTTAGTAATACAAGTCTAGTCAAGAACCTGTCGGAACTAATTAAATAAAGTAATTAGGAATAAGTCTAGTTCTGAAAGTGTCAGATGGAGTCAGATACAGGAGTTTCGAATAATAGGCTAGTCTGGAACACGCTAGAGCAAAACATATACAGGAGTTTGGAACAACAAACTCGTCCAGAATCTATCACGTTGTTTACTTTGGGGCTGCTTGGATTTTATGTACCTATGAAGTCATATGATGCCACAACTTCGTCTGTCGCAGAGGCGATTCAATGATTTTTATTTCTACAGAAGTAAATTTGGACCGAGCTTGCTTGGTCTCGGAAGAACTTTTTTTCTAGTCGACTATTACTATCCTATTTCGAAAAAGAGTGTCTTGCACACAAATATTGTGCGAAAAAGTACGGCTTCTGACAGCAAAAATTATTGTAGAAGTTTTCAATGGCTTACCTCCATTTAAGGTTCAAAATATAATATACATGGTCAGCCTAAACATCAATTTTTCCTCCAAATAGCTATCCTTCTAAACCAGCGTGAGTTTGTCTCTATATGACATTTTCTGCCATCTAACTTATCCTCGGAAGAAGAACGCAGACGCCAGGTTTTACAAGGATATATATATATATATATATATATATATATATATATATATATATATATATATATATATATATATATATGTATTCTGAATTCGGCTAGAGAGGCTGACAAAACGAGTAATATGGAAAGAAAGTAACGCTGGCAGACGTCCTACTGTTCCACAGATCAACATATGTTCTGTCTCGGAATAGGATATTAAGAGCCAGACAGTAAAAACAAAATTTATTCTGAGAATGAGCAAACTTGGTCTATATTTGATGTTGGGATACGTGTGGACCGCAATTTGATGAAAATCAGATCTTCGTTGTCCTACGTGAAGATCTGACAGCGACCGTTTAGGGGTCATGTTCTGGTAACATTTGAATTAGCCAATGGAAATGCAGCTTTCAGAAATATGAAAGCGAATCAAAACGTTCGGCACGCATTGATTCTCTTCAGCCATACTGCTCAGTCTCGCAAACGCAAAGATATAAGACTTCGTCTGATTGGCTGATAAAATTAATGATTATGGTAATATCACAGGTTACAAGAACAAGACCCCTAAGCGTGTGCTGTAAGATCTTCACGTAGGACTGGAGATCCGATTTTAATCAGATTCGGGTTGGGCCCTTTTGGCTAAAAATGCCATCTCCGTTGTATTTTCTTTCGTGTGCATGCGGGGGTGAGGTGGATGGGTTTGCGAACAAGTGGATTATCTTGAATCGAATTTCGACTGAACACAGGATTCCACCCCTAACCATTCTAAATTCACCACTATGACAGATTTTGCATAATTTAGCATACTGATCTTTTTTAGCGTGGCACGTCAGTATTCAACAAGCAACATTAACTGCTATCAGTTATATTTACCACCCAGAAAAACAGACCTATCAAGCTGAATTAGGTAATGTTCCTTGCAACCCACGGCCACGATTCTAGTGTTAAATTTTTTTTTAAATATCTTGTTCATACATTGTTAGAACAAGTAATTCAGTCGACTGTATGTTTGAAAGCACACGTATCTTCAAACGCAAAAGAAACTTAAGAAAATGATCTTTTAAGATTAAATTCCTTTGTAAAAATGTTACTTTATTTCTTGGTTTTTAATGGATAGAAAAATGGTACAGATACTTACGCTATACCAGTCGGCGTAGGTCTTCATATTCTTTATTCGGTCGACCGAGTTTTTCATCTCGGCCACCATTTCTGGGGTGGGAAATCCTAGGTTGTCATCGTAACGCTGAATTAACTCCTTCCGGCTTTTCCCATTAGGCATGGCAATATCCAGGAAAAGTACCTGGTAAAAAGTGTAACAGCTACCGAAAATCAATCCTGCTTTACGGCACACCATCACATACGGATTTATCGAGTTACCGAGTAAGTAGCAGAGATTATAAAACAGACAAAGAAGTGTCAAAAAGTTAAGAGACGAGTGTCATATATATATATATATATATATATATATATATATATATATATATATATATATAAGGGTAAGGGGTTAGGAACAGCTCATATAGTGATGGTTAAAACAAGATATCCGGTCAAATTTACTTCTACATCCAAAGCAAACCGTCTTGTTCATTGAATTCATTTGACTAGATTTATGTTTCAAATATTAGTTTAAAGTAAATAATTACATAATTAGAACAAGGAAACGGAAGAGAACAAGTACAGAGTTACGAAAAGAAAAGTATGTCATGTCAGATTATGATGGAATAAAAATATAAACCACTTTATTTAATGAGCATGAGCCATGCAGACAAACAGAGTGAATAATAACTCAATCAATCTACCAACAGAGAGACATTCGGAGTGAATAACAACTCGACCAATCTGCCAAGAGAGAGATGGACAAACAGAGTGAATAATAACTCAATCAATCTACCAACAGAGAGACATTCGGAGTGAATAACAACTCAACCAATCTACCAAGAGAGAGATGGACAAACAGAGTGAATAATAACTCAATCAATCTACCAACAGAGAGACATTCGGAGTGAATAATAACTCGACCAATCTACCAAGAGAGAGATGGACAAACAGAGTGAATAATAATACTCGACCAATCTACCTAGACAAAGTCAAACAGAAGGAATAATAACTCGACCAAACTTCCGACATAGTGCTAGTCAAACAGAAGAAATAATACCTCGACCAATCTACATACAGACAGATTGTTAACAGTGATCAGTCTATCGACAGAAAGATAGTCAAACAGAGGGAATAACAATTCAGCTAACCTACCAACTGGGATAGTCAAGCATACGTGGGTGCACGTAAGTTCTGATTATTTTGTTATAACCTTATTGTTTCAATAAACCGGTACATACATTTCTGGCAGAAAGACAGAAAAAGAACGCTCTTGATATGCAGCTACAAGTGCAGCACGCATGACATGTGCGTATGACGTAAAAGTGGTAAACGTCTGAGAGGAAGTGTGTGTGCGTGTGTGTGATTTGGATTTTTAACGTAGCTTTTAACAATTTTTCAGTCATATCGCTACGATTGTCTGCAGTGTTGCAGCTTATAGTGATGTCTAGCACTGGGGCATCATGCCGCAGACATGCGGCGTCATGTTCCATCCGTTCACATTATCCTGACACCAGGCCGATCAGTATCTTAGCACTAATCTCTTAATGCTGAGCGCCTAGCGACGCAGCTCGTAGTACCTATTTTATAAGTTTTTAGTATGAATCGGCCGGGGTTCGAACCCGCGATCTCCGGCATCCGAGGCGGCCACTCTAACCACTTAGGTCACCGGAGCGGTACCGAGGAAAGTGGATACTTTAAAATCTGGACGCTCTTAGGCTCCTCTTTGACCAATATCAAACAGTCAAACACGATTAAGTTTACGGATGTAACTCTCTGTCATATCATACAATTCTGAGGTGGTTTCATCACGTTAAAGATGGTTGCGAATCCATGGAAGACGACCCACGTTCTGGAAGACCGTTGCCTGCGATTAGTGATCCGGAAGTGGCTGCTGTGAAGGACGCAACAGATGAAGATGCTCGATAATTCGTATACTGTGTTTAATACACTTTAGACTCACTTAAAGCTCATAAAGGGTTATACAAGATGGATCCCTCATTTGTAGATGGCTGATTGGAAAGATAGGGTTGAAATCGCCAAAAACCTACTCGCCAGATATGAAAATGGGTTTGAATGAGATACTTATAGGTGATGAAATATGGATTTACTTTTCGACCCCGACTCAAAAGAAAATAATAAGATTTGGATGGCAGAAAACGAACCGACACAATAAATAGCTTGAACCAGTCGGAGTGTCAAGAGAGTTTTAAACGCGTTATCTTTCTATGCAAATGGTTCGGTCGTCCTGGTACCCGTGTCTCACAATATTTGTGTCATTTGAATTTGTATGCCTTAAAAGTATGCCAACATTTTTCGAACACCACCGATCGCGTACCGTTACCCGAGGTCTCCATCTGCTTCATGACAACGTACCGGCGAATAAATACATAAGGTATTTAATAACTGGATAATCAAACTCATAATCCGACTGAAAACGTATGTGGAAGCGCATAGGAAGTACTCTGATAAGACGCACGGACATACGATTGACTAATAAAGAACTTTGTTCTACAGCACACTAATATTCGGAAAAAATGAGAAGGCAAGAAAGAGAAAAACAGAGAAAAACTAACATGAAAAGTAGGTAATGATACAGACAAATACAAACAGACTAATAGTCAAAGAGACAGACAGACAAAAATATAGAATCATTTAGTTACACATTAAGAAAGGAAAGACATACAACTGTCTTACCTGAAAGGCTAGCAGTTTTCGGCTGACCTCTGTCCTCATCAGCGTGTTTTCCAGCCGGTATTTCTGATCCGTATCGAGAAAACCCAGCTTAGCGTCTTCTTTGACGTACCACATGACGTTACGTCGCCAGCTCTCTGACAGGTAAGCATCGCTTGCGTTCTGCCATCTACAAAAATAAGACATAAAAACGTTAAAGCCCAGAAACAGTTTTGTGGAAATTAGGAAGCAAGTAAATTATCATTCAAACCAGCATGAGATCGATCTTTATGACACATGCGTCGAGTGGACAACAATGTCTGGAAGGTGAAGGAATTATGATTAATGTGACTATATTTTTAATTAATTGAAGATAAAACATTAGTAAGAAACTACAATTATATATTGAGTGGTATATACACAAAACTATATGCGTATCTTGTTCCAGTTTGTCAGGGGGAGAAAAACACCGAATTTGATATGGTGTTGCGATAATCGAAGCCATCGGGCATTAGACTCGTTCTTTGTCATTCCTCTAACAGACTTCGAACTTTTAAAATAGAAAACTCTTTCAATTCGTTATTTCTTAAATTTCTTAGCTGACACCACATCCACCATCGGAAGAAAAAATATAAAATTCACAAACTCTGCATCTCGCGGAGTCACGTCAATAGGACATACTTATCGTCTTGGGAAATTGGAGTGCTGATCGCAGAATAAGTTAATTTAGAAGGAACATTTTTCTTAATCTGACTGTCAGGTCTTCGAGCATACATATCGATTATGTCCTTTTGTCCTGGTGAATTATTGAAAAATTGAGTTGCAGCATCCAACTATCAACAGCAAGAGAGCAATTCCTCATTTTCAACGGCCTGTATGGCTTCAGTCAGTTAAAAAAGGAAGTTACCTGTATTTCCATGAACCTGACAACAGCATCAGCCACTCTCCGATATGGGGACATGCCTTTTTCGTCCTCTTGTCCTCGTTTTCAATGAACTCCTATACGAATGTAGATGGATAAGAACACAATCAACTTCTGTGTTAATAGCAGATGTATTGTTCTGTACCAGACACTAGGAAAAAGATTAATGTATTATAACTCAGGACCACAAATTTTAATGTTTTAATACTGTTAAAGGAAACTCTACGATCATTCATACCGCTCCAATGGCCTAGTGGTTAGAGCGTCCGCCTCGGATGAAGGATGTCGCGGGTTCGAATCCCGGCCGAGTCATACCAGAGACTTATAAAAATGGTACTAACAGCTGCCTCGCAAGGCGCTCAGCATTAAGAGGTTAGTGGTACATGATCACGGGTGTGGCACTCTTGCTTTCCCAAAATGAAGAAGTAAAAATAAACTGACTTAAACACATGAAAGTTTTGTGCTTTCAAAATGAAGTAAAATCACACTAACACATAAAAATAAAAAATGAAGATAAAATGTTTCTCGATTTTACGGTTGTTTATCAGCATATTATACACAATATGCAGGAGACGAAGACTGAGAACCTAAAAAACACCTCAAGAGAAGTATAAACGTAGTTTCAGAGAGAGAGAGAGAGAGAGAGAGAGAAAGAGAGAGATTTAAAACGTAGCTTTAACAATTTTTCGGTCATATCGCTACGATGTCTGCAGTGTGACAGTTTATAGTGATGTCCAGCACTGAGGCGTCATGTCGCAAACATTTGACATGATGTCCCACCCAGTCTCATTATCCTGACACCAGTCCTAACACTAACATTCTAATGCTGAGCGCCAAGCGAGGCAGCTGTTAGTACCGTTTTTATAAGTCTTTGGGATGACTCGGCCTGCTGCATCCTAGGCGGACGCTCTAACCACTAGGGCACCGGGGAGAGAGAGAGAGAGAGAGAGAGAGAGAGAGAGAGAGAGAGAGAGAGAGAGAGAGTATGTGTGTGTTCCTTACTTTGAGCTTATTGTCCACTATCTTCTCCATCTCGGGATAGGTCTCTAGGGCCCATAAGAAAAGTCTATGAAGAGCAAAGTAACCGTTGAGGCTGTTGTCACTGGTGTGTTGTGTACCTTTGGAAAACTCCACCACTGTAGCGCTCATCAAGTTGGGGATAACTTTGATCACCATCTCTTCAACAGGTGTTTTCTTTGGGTTGCACTTTGGAAGAATTACTGCAATTTCTTTCAGAGTGTTCTCAAAAGTCTCTTTGATTTCTGAACCGTGGATTGGATGGATGTACATTGGAAGAAAATATTTTATCTCATCCTTCATCACGCTATGTACCTTTCCCATCGCTGTCTTCATTCCCTTGAAGGACTCTAAAGTTAGGAATTCACAGGGAGTAGTCAAAGAAGGTCTGTGATCTGGTCCCGATACCACCAGACCATAACCGTACAAGTTGTCTGCTGATTTTGGTTTGGTTTTCTGCATCTTTACTTTTGACATGTAATCAATAATTTGATGTCCTTCTTCGGCTCCTTTACTCTTTCCTTTGTCAGTTGGTCCTTTATTGCCCTTTGGGTCCAAAGTAAGCGGTGGAAATGGTTTTTTGTACGTATGTCCACAATCACACTTAAAGTTTTCAGACAGTTTCTTGTTGTGAGCCGCGGTGTCCTTCATCCAAGAAGATTCGCCGCTTTGTGTTTCCGCCAGAAAGGCTACGACGTTCAGAAGGATTGTTTGAACAGTGTAGCCAGGGGACCAGCCTAAACCCTTTTGGTCTTTCCATTCTGTGTGAACGTATGCGAAATCTGCAAAAATATTGAGGCATACTTTGGTGCCCTTCTTTCCCGCCATAGTAGCCCCGCTGTTGTACCTAAATCCTGCTGGTACAAACTCTGCGCTCGGAGAATCGTAGGGATACTTTTCCGGAAAGAAGAGAATGAGATGGTAAATAATATCATCGTGCTGGAAGTTGCAGTGCCATTCGAACATATTTTCGTCTAGAGGCGCGGCGGAAACGTTCTCGACCACGTTCGTCTGTAATTCTTCTAAATCCAAGGCGAGACGCTTCATAGCGTTCTTGCGTTGTAAGTTGACGGACATTTTGCTCTTTAGCCGCGAAATGTGATCAAGTGATAGAGACAAACTACCAAGGGAAAATTATGAAATTAAGTTGTGATATTTCTTTGCAAACCTGAAAATAGAAAACGGGGTATTTTATGAAAATTTCGACTTGCACACTGATCATTAAAAAGCAAGTAAATAATGTCAAATATGTCATTGAAAGGAATCAATATTAAATATCAATAGTTTCATTTTAAATAAGCGTCATTATTACTAATATATTATTTGTTGATGTGATAGATTTATATAATTTGTTGTTAACTCTCGATGTTTTATTCACTTAGTTTGCAATCATCTGCACTGTACTAGAGCATTTGTATTCTCAGTAAACAATTAATCATTTGCCAGTCTGTATGAATTTTACAACAAAGAACAACAACTATGTTGCCTGAGATCCCCCCCCCCAAAAAAAAATAAAATTACATGCGTTATTCCAGTATCAAAACCCTCGCTGAGTATTGGTCCAAAGTCACACGTGATCATTCTTATTCTGGGATGGCCTTATGATGACTGGACAGATTTCGGGCCCCGCTCATACAGGTCCTCGAAAGTTAGTAATGTTTAAAAATACATCTAAAGAGAGAAGGTAATTTTAAAGCGATGGAAGAAAATTTTAAGTTCAGTATCATATAAAATTTGTTTAAAAGTTTATTTCCAAATGCCGTGCTCACAGGGTGCCTCGCGCATAAATCCTGGGGGCCCCGCAAAAATTATACAAATCGGGCCCCGCGTTTGCGAAGGCCGTTCCTGTTCTTATTAACAAAGTAATGCATATATAAACAAGAAAAGGAGGAACGGATCGATAAAAAAATAATAAAAAGGCTGGCTTTACAAAAATTATCGATTGATCGGTATAGTCTGTCTTTGCAGTAAGTGTTAAGATATACTAGCTGGATACAAAGAAAGTCGATTGTTGAGTAGTTTGTGTGCATTTATTAAGCACCTAATCTCTCATGCGTGTATCCATTGTAGGTTACTAACGCGCACAATAAAAGATATATATTTATTTGGTTACCATGAACAGTTCTGTAAACAAAATTATACCAGAGAATATGGGCACAGGTGCATGTAAAAGTGTAAGGCGGGCATAGGCAACTCCCTCTAAAACGCGCGCCGGATAATTGATTATTAATGAAGCACACAATTATGTATACAAACAAATAAAACTAGGTCACAGGCCGTATGCCCACCCCTGTGTTAGAGAATAGTCGATATTTACTGCGATGGATTTCGGTTAGCTGCGATGGGTCGATTACATGCATTTCACATTCAGTGGCGGCTCGAGGGTTCTAGGCGCCTGGGAGCAGTGTCCTTTAGAGGCGCCCCAACTTTGCAAAACAAATTTTCTTTTGTCATTTGCCAACATCTTTGCACCCTAATCCCCACCTACCCCCAAAGCGAAGGTGAAATTCTACAAAAACTTCAGCTGAAAAAATGCACCCGACATCTTCCCGGACTTAGCCTCGCGCATGAAGGCAATTACCCCCTCCCAATTCCCCTGGTGCCGCCACTATCACATTCGCATGATCAAACCATATTTTACGTTAGTCGCGCGAGACCTTCGAACTTGCACATTAGACTTCCTCCAGATGAACCACAGTTGACCGTAACGCAGTTTCATGCAACGGCATCGCGGTTGCATATTAAAATTGTGGGTTTAATTTTTTAAAGTCGTCTTTCGATTTAAAAAAGGTCGGATTTGTTGAGTAATTTTTCTGACATGTCATTTAAAATCCGTGCTTTGTATCAAGTCATTGGAGTTTTGACCAGCGCTTACGTTACGTACACTAGTCTATCAGTTAAGGTTTGAAATTTTCGCGCGCGAACCTCAAATTCACAGACATATATAAATATTAGGAAACGTAGGAATACAGGTTTTGGCTACTCAAATAAGTTCTTTGTTTCAAAGTCGAGTAACCAGGAGTTTCAATAAGAACGTGGGAATAAGAAGAAATCGCTGAAATGAATATAAAACACCTGTTACGAAAAGTAATATATATATATATATATATATATATATATATATATATATATATATATATATATATATATAATTTTAAGTAAACATACTAATAAAGACCACGTATGGTCGGGCATTTAAAAAATAACAGAAACATGACTATTTTTTCGCTTTAAAGACGAAAATAAAAGGCATGCACGCATACACACACGCACACACATATATGCATGCATCCATGATTGTATGCATATATATATATATATATATATATATATATATATATATATATATATATATATATATATATATAGCACATACATAGATACTATATTTTAAAACAGACGAGATATCTTTGGTATGAATTTTGCAAACGTTTTGTACTAGTCAAAATATAAGAATCAATCATATAAAAGAGATTATCCCAGGTAAAGAGTTACTGTATGACTTGATTACAAGAAGTCATAAGATCATTTAAAGTAACAAAGTTTTAATATATGTTGACAACGCCATAGATAATAACGTGATAGGTTTACGGATATATGTAATAAAACATGGAATAAAATACCTTGCATGAAGATAGACAGGTTAGAAATTTTGTAAATTTGTAATTGTACAATACATAACGTTATAGTGATACACCCCCCACCCCTTTGTAGAGAAAGATACAGCAATTCAGCACGTAAGCGCATACAATCTTTCTACAATTGTGGCGACAGATTTTAGTTTGTTATATACTCAGAATGCCATAAATGAGGTCATACTCAATACACACTAAATGGCTGTCAATACACACTAAATGACTCTCAATACACCAGCTTATCCGTACTATTCATCAATTATAACCTCCAATCCCTAATTATCTACAAGTAATGTACCTCAAAGATGTGCTGTCACAAGCTATAGACTAATGGATCCGGAATCAGATGTGCACTTTCCCGTCCCATGTAGGCGTGTCTGAATTTTCCACTGCAGGCCTTTATATAGTGTTAGAAGCTAACCGACAACAAGCTACAGCTTGCCGAGATGAGAAACCTTCGGGTTTGTACAAGCCCAGACTGATTCCTGCGTTTTACTTCATACGCGGTTATTATACGGCGTTTGGGTTTCTTACGGAAGTCCATTGGTGTTAAGTGTTGTCTTTCTATCAGGAGTTCATTTTCGCTTAGTATTGCCATGAAGAAAAATTTATCATCGTGAATATTCCCTATAGATGTGCAAATATTTGCAAGCCCTTGAGAACGGTCTCAACCGTGCCCCATTATTAAGCAAAACATTTTGTTTTATATTTGCAATATTTTTCTTAATATTCGCAAAACATACGGTTTGAACCATGGTAATCCACCTTTACGAATGCAGACATGAGTGGCATGCCTGAATACATTTAGAGATAAATGCATTTTGTTTTTCTTACATGTTTTTTTTTTAAATTTTGTTTTATTATTGTTATTGTTTTTATAATTATCTCCATAAACGGTTGACCATTGGGTCGGTGACCACTATTCCAGAGACAGAGCTGAATATGAATTTTTTTTCACCCATTTGTCCAGGGCAAGTGGCTTCAGGAAATTCACTTGTCCCACCCACCTTTTCACTTGTCCCAATATTTAAATTTCTTGTCAAGATTTGATGAGATGCATGCACTTTAAACCATAGCAAGAAAAAACGAAACGAACGTACGACAGACACCCTATTTGAGACACATTTTAGACGTACGACAGACACCCTATTTGAGACACATTTTAGACGTACGACAAACACCCTATTTGAGACACAATTTAGACGTACGACAGACACCCTATTTGAGACACATTTTAGACGCATAAACTCAAGTATATACACTGATCAAGTGATAGAGACTGATATTTTATTATGTTGTTCCTGTTTTTCATCAAATCATATCCAAATAAAAATAACTGATTACGAAAGAGTTTTTTTTTTTAAACGAGTTAGCTAATAATGATTTAGGTCCATATTTTATATAGAAATTTGTCCTCGTTATTAATTTAATAAAGCGATATAATTTTCAATATTTTGTTTATAGTGTTGTTGTTGTGTTATACCTATTAATTATTTGTTTAAAAAGCGCAAACAGAAGCATTCCGCATATTAAAGTACATATAATATTTACCAAAAAAATTACAAAATATGCACAATTCTTCATTTCCTAAAATATTTCTTTCTGCAATATTTGGACAAAAAAGATGTAAAATTTTCTTCATAACGGTTCTAAATTTTTGAAGTCATGCGTCAGCTTGTCATGACTGTACATCCAGTGCCTTCTTCTGTGAATGTTCATGTTTCATTCAGGAAGTTGCTGACACGACAGAGCCACTAGCATCTTTAAAGTCAAACAGAATATATCGGTGCTATTGCACAGAGAGTCTTCCCTGAACTGATAAACAGGAATAAAGATGTACTAGTAAATATGTCTAATTTAGTGACTAATTCCCCAACTAATACTTACATAAATGTCTGTCAAGGTGTACTCAACTGTAATACAGCAATAATGGAATAAAAGTTCAATACTTATATTCTGATACGTATAGTCATGCAATATGTTACTTCTGTTCAAACAATGATTAGTAAGTATTATTCTTTTGAACTAATTTAAAATTCAAAGAGATTATAGTATTCTCACACTACCGTTTGTTTGTACCCCCTATACATTTAAAAAAACAAAAAGCATCAAAGGTATAAGAAAATGCACAAAACTGAGTCATTTCCTTCTTCAATTTCAAACCTCATTGTCGTCAGGGGGTCCCAAACATTATCGACTTGCTGGCGTTTCGAATCAAATGGGAGTTTTTTTCAATAATATGGTGGCCGTATTTACAACGGCGAGTTTGTGTGATGAATTGACAGTTTTTGATAATGGCAGTAATTCCGTAAATATTACAGCCACATCTCTTTTAACACATTTATACAAGAGCTCCTCCTGTTTAAAATATTAAGAATAGACATCGCACAAATTGGACGAAGAAGACACAGTTTTATCTGAAACGGACTGTTCTAGAAACCAGAAAAGGGCAGTGAGCAGTCTGTCTGCTTGTTTACATTGAGCGCTTCCGTCTGTTTTGAAACGCCAATAAGTTGCCAGTGTTACAGACCCATTGGCGACAATCACGTTAGAACTGATAATTTGATGAATGAAATAGATAAATTTTGTGCATTTTGTAAAATATCCTTGATGATTTTCGTTTTGAAAATTGGCAGGGGGTGCAAAGAAAACATGGACGCTATGCGAAAACTATAAATTGTTATATTTGCCAGACTACGTAACAGCTATGTAAGTACAACAGTGTCTCTAGTAATCTCAGAACCGACAGAGTTTAGCTTGGTATAGCACTGATGTTTTTGAAACAATGGCCTAATATTAATAATGACACTATAATACAAATACAACGGGTATAAAAGCTTAAAATTGAACCTTCTAAGTACTGAATAGACAAGGATTTATTATGTATGTCTTTGGAATATATTTTAGATTAATGACATATATATCCTTACTCTGGTCAGTGATATACAAAGACAATAATGAACGTAACTGGAATTCAATACATAATTATATGTCTGTTTGTATAATCATATGTTTCTGTGTGGATGTGAACTCTTTAGAAAAATTAAAAAGATAACCAATTAGTAGTATCCTAATAGAGATTTGCGACCGCGTTGACCGATAGTAGTGAAGGGGGACACTTTACGTACAATGGGAATTAGCATTACAGACCCCCTTGGGACACTTTACGTACAATGGAAATTTAACATGGCGAAAAATCGTGGGACACTTTACGTACAAGGGGAATTAACATGGGAATAAATCGTGGGACACTTTACGTACAAGGGGAATTAACATGGGAATAAATCGTGGGACACTCTACGTACAAGGGGAATTAACATGGGAATAAATCGTGGGATACTATACGTACAAGGGGAATTTAACATGGGATTTTTTTTTAAAAAAAAAGTTTTTTTAAAATTTAAATTTAAATTTAAATTTAAAAAAGGGGTAGGCAATTCAAAGACTATCTCTTTTCGAGAAATATGGCTGGCCCTGAAAAGGGCCTTTGGGTTTTCTTCTTCTAATTTCTTCTTTTCCTCCACCAACTTCTTATTTTATCTCCAACACTCTTTCTCTTCTTTTTTTTCTCCTTCTCTTCTTTCTTCTCTTCCTCCTCTTCTTCTTTCTTCCTCTTCTCATTTTCCTCTTCTTTTTCAATTTTTTCGTTCCATGTTCTTATTCTTATCTTTTCCTCTTCATCCTCCTTCTCCTCTTTGATCTCTTTCATGACACCACTAATCTTGTCCTTTGCTTTCCTTAAATTGTTAATTTCCATCTTTACACGATGGGGACTATAGGAATAATGGTCTTCAACGAGTCTTATTAGCATCTGTTCCATTATTCCTAAGTTGTCTAAAACGTCTTGCAAGGTTTGTAATTTGTCCATTTGGTTTGACGCCATCTTCTTTTTATTCTTTGCAGAATGGTTTGAACGACGAATACTGTGGGTTCTTATACGAAAAGCGCGTACGTGAAGGAAAACATCCCCCTAAAACATAAAATGGATCTTACCTAGATGATGACCGAACATCGCGCGGACGTGAAGGAAAACATCCCCCTACTTTTTCATTTCATATAATATAACCCCAACTATACTCTTCACATACGCTAAGAAACCCATAATCTACTATTCACACAAACTTACTTCACCATTTACAAACACAAACACACAAACACACACTTTCACTATTAATAAAGAGTTAGTGTTTATATTCACACTACTCTACCTACACACATTGGCAAATTAATAGTTATTTCTTTTCTAGAGTATTGGTTAGCCCTGAAAAGGGCTGTTTTGTTTGGAACTTCATGGACACCTGGTTAATGGTGGCACCTTCCAGGCCTGGCGCCACATACACATCTTATCCCCCAGTTACTTTTTACCTTTTGGGAGGAGAGAGCAGAGGCAGGATATGTCGCTTCAGAATCCCAATTTTCACTCTCTGGGATTCTGAAATTTTTTCTTCTCTCCTTTTCCTCCTCCTCTTCTTTATATCTTCTCTCCTCCTCTTCTTTTTTTCTTCTTTCCTCCTCTCTTATCCTTCCCTCCTCGACAATGGCTTCAGCGGCCAGTTCATTTAATATGCGCCTGGCATATTCCAGACGCACATGAAGTTCCAACAGTTTCTCCAGTCTCGTGTTCATTTTTGGTGTTGATCAATCAACAAGGGTAGCTGGACTGCCGAACGAGTTTCAATTTATACTGAAAGCGCGGACGTGAAGGAAAACATCCCCCTAATAACATAAAATTCATCTTACCTAGATCATGAACCAAAAAACAACAACAACAACGCGCGGACCTAAAAGAAACACTCACTCACTTTTTATGCTACCCATTACTATTGTAAAATTTTTATAAATCACTTCAATAGACTATCCACATACGCAAAGCAATTCAATCTAACCCAAAATATATACCTCTAACAGCCAAAAAACTAACATTATTTTAATCTACTATCCACACCAACCTATTTTACCACTTACAAACACAAACACACAAACACATACACTTCCACTATTAATAAAGAGTTAGTGTTTATATTCACACTACTCTACCTACACACATTGGCAAATCGATCGTTATTTCTTTTCTAGAGTATTTGGTAGCCCTGAAAAGGGCTGTTTTTTTGTTTTGCTATGGCATTCTTTTTTAGTTTCTAAGAATGCGATGTCCTCTGAGGATAGACTTTCTGGCAATAGGTCTGCTTCTTCGGAAAGAGAAGAAGAATTCTTTGGTGTCTATACGACAATCGACAAAGCCTCTGTCAGCTTCAGGTTGCTGCTGCTCTTGTTGTTGTTGTTGCTGTTGTTGCTGCTGTTGCTGCTGTCTCTGAAGTCTGTACTTCTCTGTCCATTCTTCTTTTTCCCTGTTCACTTCTTCTCTGAAGAGCTCTTCTATTAGGTCTTCAGTGATTTTTAACATTCTCACATTCTCTATTTCTTCTGGCTTCGGTATCAGACTGTGTCTGACCCTATGCAAATTCACGTAGGCTTCGTTGAGCTTAGCTAGTTTGGAGCACATCTTCGTAGGAGGATGAGTCGACAATGGATGGTTAGACTGGGAACAAACCGGTTCTTAAAGTTAAAGCGCGGACGTGAAGGAAAACATCCCCCACACGGTTTTCGAGCCGCAACGTTCATGAGAGGGATAGTAAGAAATGAAAGAGCATCAATCCAACATTCTTATAGCTAAACAAAAGACAAAGGCATTTTTTTCAAAACACAACATTTTTTATTCAAAAATCACTTAACACTAAACAACAACTCTAACAATTTTTAACAATAATCCAACACTATAACATCAAACAATTTTTTTCTTCAAATTACAAACATTTTTTCTCAATGTACAATCTACTTTGAACAGGGCTGACAACGTTGTGAATGAAATTGTGATTTCCACTGTTGGAAATCATTAGGCCATTGATGGACACTACGTTTCCTAGCTTGAGATAAAAGATAAGCATAATGGTCACAAAACCATCGATCTACTTTCACATCGTTTCTAGCAGAAGAACGAGGATCAAAATGAGTCACTAAATGTTCTAAGGAATAGCCCAGGCTGCGATGATGCAGAAAATACACACAGTACTGTCCACACACCAAGGAATCTGTGCCTTGTAATTTCACATTATTGAATCGGGTGGTTTGAGCATTTCTTCTCATAAAGTCGATGATATCGTCTTCCAAAGGGGGCAATCCGTACGAATCGAAATATTCCACACATCCTTCTTGAGGAAAGTAGACGGCTACCCAGTGGGTTCCTGGGAGATGACTGTCGTCCGTGTTGATCACGTAAGCTTGATGGTCTTTAGGTTTGCGATGAGGGAGTTCATCTTTAGCACAGACGACAGGATTCCAAGAAGCCGTATACGAACTGTGGTTCAAAAGGTAATGAAGTTCCCAGGTATCCATTGTTTTGTGTTTTCTTCTTCACAGGTAATAATAAGTCGTCAATTCGATCCTGACTTTTTGCTTGAAAATGTCTGACGAATAAACGGTTATTCGTTCTCTTTCCTCACTCTGATTCAGGAGAGCTTCGATACGATGGATCTCTTGAGTGGTTAATGGTGGACAAGAATGTTCACGCAAGTCTTTATACCACTGGTGCAACACGTCTTTGTTCGAGATGAGACTCCAAGCTTCGTCCAGATACTCGTCCAATTTTTCTTCTTGACTTAACATTAGGCATTTATCGTGTTGAATTTGACTGGGATGATCGTTTTGACATCCATAGCAATTTTTCTTGATCAATTCCGTCATTTTATCGACCAAGTGTTTGGCAAAACAGGAGACTAAATGGGCTTCTTGTTCTGGCCATCTCGACTTCATTATGATCACTTCTTCTTCCACAGTCTCCTCACATTTCATGTCCAAAGTTTCTCCACTAGGTAAAGAGGGATAACAGTCTTCCATGACTTCTAGTAATCTAGAATGACTTCTCTCAAACTGTTGATTTCTATGGTATTGTCAAATTCTGCATACAGGATGACGTTCACTGTGTGATCTGGAGGTGGATTTGCAAACTGAAGTTCCACACGAATCTGGCCTGATTTTATAGGGTGGAAATGTCCCTCGTCGCTGCCTTGGTCTGGAGTGAAATCAAAACCCCACAAAGCATAGCCTCCTGCATAATCGTCGTACGAAATACCGTGACTAGTGTTGGTTCCTAACTGTCCCGTGGCTTTGTACAGGGACAAGTACGATCTCAAATAATTCTTTGCGACACCAAAGTTGGGCTCAAAGGGTCGGGTACACAAGGTCTTGCCGTCGCGACTGACTTCGATCTTGGACACATTGTAATGTTGAAACTCAAAAGGATTTTGATCGTGGGTTCCGTTGAAGGCTGAATTCCTGACGATACCAACAATCAAACGTTTGGGTAACTGTCCTTGGAACAGATGATCTTCGATCATAGATCGCTGTCCAGCAGGAATGGTGAACGTTTTCACTTCTACGCGTCGTATCGGATACTTGGCAGTCGTTCTGCTCAACGTCTGACTGACGTCGTTTCCCACTTTAGGTAACACTTCCACACGACGTACGTAAAGTCGGGCTTCTTGAATGATAGTTTTGTATTCGTTGGCATGGGCCATCAAATGGAAAGTGGCACTGCTACGATTCAGTCTCAGACGGATATCCACCCCGTTGAGCAAATACTTTTCTTGTAACCACATGTCCAAATGCAAACGATCCATCAGTTCTAAACTTCGCCCTTGCAGAATTTTCTTACGACGGTCGTTAAACCCCACATTGTGAGGATTGTCATCTTCTGTCAGGACTGTGTCGCTAAACGTGCCTACACCTGCTGTGTCAGGTTTCCATACCACGCAAGCATCCAGATGAGTATTCTTGGCTTCTTTTCCGTACGTCAAGAGATTTTCCAAGTAGGCACGATATGGGTAAGTATCCATGCTGCTGCTGACCAGTTTGTTATTCAAGTACAAGTCCACTTCGCTAAATAAGGAATGCATGAAATTGTTGACAGGAGCTACTCTAGCATCGCCTCCTGGATTGGTGTTGTCCGTTTTGATCACTTTCACTTTCAAATACAGGTAACTGCTATTCAGATCGATGTAATCTTCGGGTTGTCCTTTGATTTCAAACTCGATGGGAGCTGATTCCGTCAAAGAGGAGACGGGATGAAATTCCACCCACTGGGATTCTTGCATGGTCATCATGGTGGGGGGCATGGCAAACAGGTCCAGTTCCGTCTTGGAACAAGCGCAAGACTCTCGGTGCATCATTTTTTTCTCTTTCTCAATAATCGAAAACGTCTAAGTCTCGAACGGTTCTTCTTTTCTTGGCCTTTCTCGCTTGAAGTCTGGTGAAAGGGTGTTTTCTTCGTCGTCTCTTTCTGCCTTGTCCTTGCTGAATGCCTGATTCGGTAGCGTGCAGGGCATTTATAGGTGTGTCTCGTCGGCCCAAAATGTCTTTACCCGTTTGCAGCAAGACATTTTTGCCTGCCCTCATGAAGGCTTCTTTAGGGTTTTGTTTGTCGATGATGACATTTTGGAGAAATTCTTTGCCTTGCGTCAGTGCCGCATCTTTCAAGGCGTGCAATCCGCGTGTCACCATCGGTTTCAACACCGGAGCCACCGAACGAAAGGCCGATTTTAACATGTCTCCTAAACCGTGTCCTCGCTGTCGAGCAACCCCTCGGTACACTGGATACATGACTTACTTACGAGTCGTGAGAGAACTGTTTTCGAAAATGGAGTTTCACCGTGACTTTTCCTTTGGTGAATGGAATATTTTGTCCCAAATCTCCTTTTATAGTAATGTTGACCGTGTCCAAATACGACTTACTGACAGGCAAATAGTGAGGATGGACAAATTCGCGGTGGACGTGATAAGTGTTTCCACCTTCCTCGTCAGCGTTCGCGGCAGAATCCACTTTGAAAGGAATGACACGCAGTAACGGCACGGAGGTGTGTCCCACCACGTTGTACTCCACCACATCGGAGTACACAAACATCAAATTCAGTCCTTGGTTCAGTTCTACCGGGGCACGAAATAACTTGCTAAAAGACTCGTTGTCGTAAACGATGGGTGATTCGTTTTTCTTCATCATGGTCATTCTCATGTCCATGTCTCCGCCCAACAAGTCAAACAATTCAGGACAAAATAAAATGGACAGGATTTTACTCCCGTCAAATTTCATCAAGAAGCGACGAGCTGTTTTGTGGTATTCCATGGTGACACTTTTTTTGACACTTTCCAAAGCTTTCAGAAACACGACATTAAACCGGGAGGTAATGGTGCTCACCAAATGTTGACCACTAAAATAATACCCTGGGGGAATGAACAAGTGATAGGTGGTGTACTTTTGATTTTTTGTGCCAGGGGTTTTCTTGTCATATTTGCCATAGGTATCCAAGTACTGTTGCAATTGTTCGTCATGAACTTCCACATCAAAAACATTTTGATTGGGAAGGACATTGAGGACTTGGGTCGGGTGAATCATTTCCACTAAAGCCACTTCCCAATGGGCTTCGTGATCTAAGGGGATGGTCTGTTGTAATTTGGCCGTGTAACAGCACAACGTGTTGTGGGGAAACACCTCCATGGAACTGTCACTGGGTAAGGTTAAGTAAAATTGGTTTTGGTGACTCATAATTCCAGAGTTCTGTGGCTGTCCGAGGGGTTATTAATGGACGTCAGAGGCGTGTCTCCGCCCAAAATGGGGTTCTGATTGTGGTTGGAGTGGTGACTGGCACTGGCACTGGACACAACGTTCCCGTTCGAGGAGAATTTCAGGGAGGGATTGGGAAGCAGGTAACCGATGCAACTGCTCAATAAAATGGTCCACAATTGTTTGTCTCCTTGTTGCAAACTCAAATTGGCAATGGCTGCCCCGATGACACAATACACCACGAAGATTTGGCAGAAAAAGACGATTTGCGTTTTAGGCACACGTTCTCCACACCACACCCACAAGGGTTGTTTTTGTAAATCTTGCACAGAAGAACTTGGTGAAGAAGGAGTGGTCGACGTAGCTGCGTCTGCTGTGTGAAAGGGCATGATGGTCACTTCTTCTTTTTATAGTCGATGACTTGCGAAGCGTCGATCCAAGAATCGAAACTGGGTGGATATCCTTTCCAACGTACTTTGACTTCTTTGACACGTCGTTTGCCCACTTTACGGGTTCTGCGTTCGAGAATGCTTTCGATGTCGTACACGTCGTCTTCTTTTTTGGTGACACGTTGTAACTCGGGCAAATAAAACGTTCCTTTGAGTACTTCTCCGTTCATGTCTTCCAATTTATAGACGGTTGGATGACGGCCATGCACTCGTCCAGTGACGCGAAACAATTCGGTCGTCCAGTTAGGTAAGTAACCTTTGTCGAAAGTGCGTTTGGTTTTGCCAATGCGCACCCAATCTCCTACGGTCAACTCTCCACTTTTCTTAGGGACAGCCCTCGTCGGGGACGTACCGAACAGGCGCTCGAACACCAACACTTCGTTGTCGGGAGTCACGTCTTGCGGGGCACGTCCGATGCTTCGATGGTAAGATTGGTTGTACGCTTGCACCAGGTGCGGTAAGATGTCGATGTACTTCAGAGTGTGGTGATGCGTAAAATATTTCCACATGCGTTCTTTCAAAGTGCGTTGAAAACGTTCCACGATGCTGGCTTTGGTTTCGGGATTCGCGGTGGTAAAAAAATGAATGTCACGTTTCTTTAATTCTTTTTGGAAAGCTTGGTTCAGAAATTCGGTGCCTTTGTCCGTTTGCCATCGAAGAGGGTGACGACCGCTTTGTTTCAACACCCGTTGCAGGGCTCGCACTAACTCGCTGCTCGATTTGGAAGTCAAGGGCACGACCCAGGCAAATTTGGAAAAGACGTCGATGACACAAAACAAATATTTGTAACCACGATTGTAGCTGGCCAAATGAGAGACATCGGCTAAATCGGCTTGCCATTGATGATCGATGCCTTCCACTCGGGTGCGACTTCTGGCAAACTTGCGTCGAATGGGTTTGTGTAAAGTGTAGGTAGCTTGTTCTTGTAACCATCGTTGCACTTGAGGTAAACGGAGACTTTTCAGCCGCGTTTTGGCAGCACGATACAATTTTTGAACTCCTGCGTAACCTGCAGGATGCGAGGGATCGTAGTAAATGCTGGCTAAGACTTTTTCCATTTTTTGTGTTGGTGTGTTAATAAGTCACCCACTCTTCGGTGATGCTACTTTGGGTGGGACGAAAGGGTGGTTTGGAAACGGATTTACGTGTCCGATGGGCTACGGGAGTAGAAGTCGAAGGTAGTGGTGGTGGAGGTGGAGGTGGCAATGGAATGACTTTGGTTTTCTTTTCTTTTTTCACTTCTGGTTTCCCTTCTTTCTTTTTCACTTCTGTCGAAGAAGGCGTGGACATCATCTTTTTAACCCAAGCTTTCATTTCTTCTCGTTGAGGTGTGGGGGACGGGGTCAACAAGGATCCTGCAATCTTACTCGAAATGGGAGCTGCTGACGGTGTTTGAAACACTTCGCGCATCTCTTCTTCCTCAGGTCTTTGTGGGGTAGCATCTCTGGTAACCCTTGGGGATGGTAGTGGTGGTGGTGGTGGTGGTAATGATGGTGCTGGACTTTTCATCAAGGTCTTAAAATCTTTTAGAGTGGGTAAAGCTGTTTCGTCTAAAGCTTTCTGGTGAAAGAGTTGCAGTCTTTGCAAGAGTTGACCATACTTTTGCGATTTTTCTGTTTCGGACAAATCTTGGCGATCCATCAAGGATTGCAATTCGTGTTGTAACTGGGACATCTCGCTCAAATTGGGATTGGGAGGTAAATGCGGGGTGCGTTGTTCTTGCCACCGATGGTATTCCATCCATCGTTTGTAAGGCACTAAAGCTAGTTTTCGTCCTTCCATGGGGTTGTCAGGGGTGAATTCTGAGATCTTGGGACTTCCGAAGGCCTTTTTATCTTGCTCCCATCAGTCCTCCCAACATGGTTCCCAAGACTCCTTTTAGTATGGGGCCTAACAAGAGAGGTAAAATGCCTCCACGTTGGACCAACATCTTCTTTTTTTGACGAATGGGAATTTTCTTTTGAACCATTTTCCGAAGAACGTGACGATGTTTGCCTAAGCATTGTTTCTGGTGTTTGGACAAAGGGATCGTGCCTTTCAAAACGTTCAAACAACATTCGCACACGGTATCGATGACCTCTTTGGAGGCCGTTTGAATGAGTTTTTTTCGTAGGGGTGGAGAAGCTTTGGACAGGACAGATAACATGTCCCCATGTTTGACTAAACGTGGTGGCAGTCCTTTCCTTTTTTTTCCTTGGGGTTTTCTGGAGGGTGACATCTTTGAGTCTTTAGGAGCACCTAAAAACACTGATACCCGACTCGGTCACAGGCCTTTTTTATACTGGAACGCGTCGCCACTGATTGTCTTTACGGCGTATCAGTTTGAGGACAGGCATGACACGTCGTGCAGGGGTACGCAACGGACTAAATCGAGCCAGTTCTTGCTTGGACAAATCCAGTAAACTTTGTAACATGCCCGATCTTTCATGGACTTTGATTTTGGGAGAAGGTACTTTGTGAGCAGCAGCCACTGCCGCTAAATGGGAAGGTCCTGCCACTGGGGAAGTTCTTTTGGGGGTCATCAACGGAGATGTTCTTGGTGTGATCAACGTCTCCAAGTACTCTTCAGTTCTGGGTGTCATCAACGGAGAAGTGGACGAACGTGAGGATGCCGGAGACGCAGTCACTGCCGTGGCAGGTCGTGGTTTGCGAGTGTAAGGTTGCGTCCTGGCCGAAGTGCCTCTCTTGCGACTAGTTTTCTTCTGTGGACTTTTCCTTTTCTGGGGACTTTTTCTCTGTTTCTTTTTCTGGGGGCTTCTTTTCTTTTTCCGGGGTGATGGTGGTGGTGTCTGGTAAGAGGAGGGTCCTGCCACTGGAGAAGTTATTCTTCTTGGGGACCTGGTCTTTTTCTTTTTCTTCTTGGGGCTTCGTTGGACTTTTGTCTTGGGGATAACTTTGGGGGCATTAGGATCCCATCTTAAGAGTGAGCGAATGATGACCCCTCCTAGAGTACCGCTCCCTCCAGGTTTCAAAATGATTTGTTTTTTGGTTTGAGTGTCGATGCGGGGATCGGCCAGTTGGACCAAAGCGACTTTGTTTCGATCGAAAAAGCGTTGGGTTTGATGAGGAATCTGAATGATTCCTTGGAGTAATTGACGTGCCGTCACCGTGAACCATCGTAAGACTTCTTTGAGACTAGCTTCTAAGACACGGGCTCGTGTTTGTGGATCTTTTTCTCGACTGATGCCATACAAGGCACGAATCAATTTGACGGGAAGATGCGACTGAAGGGACGTCATGTTCACACTGTGTGAGACAGACGAAAAAGGGTCTGAGGTTTTTATAGATTTTTTTCATGGGGAATGAAATGAAGTCGAGGACGGAGACGTGTACAGGACAGGCCCTCCGTCTTGGCACCAGTGGTGAAACAAGTGGGTACGAAATCGCAAATCCTCGGGAGTCGTAGGTTTCAAATCGACGAGTAAATAGGCGTGTGGCGTTTGAGTGGCATCGTCGTACGCCTGAGTCAGCCAAGGCGTTCCTAACTGTTTGGCTAAGACTTGCACTTGCGATTTATCTCGAGGACTTTTAAACAAGACCACGTAATGCGCATTGAGACTGATGGTGCGATGGGCTTTACTTTGTTGAAACAAATTTTGGGTGATGTAAACGACACTGGCATTACGGTGATGCCCTTTGCGCGTGAACCACAATTTAATTTCTTCTTCGTCTTCTCCTAACATGTCGTCGAAAATGACCAAATGGGTTAGACGGGAGTCAGAGACGATGCCGTCGTCTTCTTTAGGAATGCCTTCCACAAACACGATGGAATCGCCTTGACTTTCTCGCAAAAGGCTGTACGCCGATTGCCACTCTTTGTAACACCACACGATCCGTTGAGGGGGCCGATCGATCAAATGATGTTTATGTTCGATCAAACGTTTGACGAATTCGGTTTTGCCAGAACCGCTAGGTCCAGCAATGAGCATGTTAAAGGGATGGCGAAGATACAAAGGCTCCCAACTGGCACGATCTAAGTGTTCGTCGATGACTTTGACAGTAGAGAAAGAGGGAGCAGAGACAGCAGAGGTAGCCATGGTGTGAGAAATGTCACTTGTGACACGAAAAACAAACAAGACAAGAGTTTATATACTTTTTTCAGAACACGTTTATTGAATGTTTCAAATATGAACACGAAAGACAAAAATACATACAACCCAAATAGTGATGTACAGGAATATAAAACACAGCAAAGCGATCAAAGTGGAATATAAACAAGTGTCTGTACAACATGTTTTGGGTAACCAAGATGTCCTAGGGACAGTGTGTAATGTTCTTACAGTCTCTACATGAGGTATTGTCACACAAGTGTCCTCCCGGAATGACCTTTCAGGAATGTCCACGACAGTCCTGTCCTGAAGCGAGTGCTTGTTCTCGGTGACGGGTTCTTCTGGCACCGTCACTAACACAGGTTGAAAAGTAACTTTTTTCCTTGAACAACTCTTGTGCATACTGGGCCACTTCTTGGGTCCAAGCCTCAAAACCCCCCTTTTTCCAGTCACGAACATCTGTCCAATGAGGGTGTAAGTCACAAGCTACACACACATCGTCATACACGTCTTGGGTAGCTAAAAGTTGACGAATCTTTTTTTCCTGTTGAGGTCGAGAAGTATCCAGATGAAACCGCAAGGCTTTGAGCAAAAGGAGTTTTTCGTGACCATTTAAGGCCATGGAGGTGGTAAGTACTGATCGTAAAGAGTCCACAAAGAATCGGCTGGTAAACGAAATCCCAGAAAACAAGTCACTAAGACACACACCACTTGTCGTCCCAAATTAAATGGATACAATTCTTGTAATAATCGATGGTAATGATCCACGGTTTGAATATGGTCATTGAGTTCCTTCCACGGAATCTGTTGGATGACATGTGACATAAACCGTGGCATGGCAGCCTGTTTTTATATTCTCTTTTTTTTGGATGCAATACACGTACTTTCTAGCCAGAGATCTTCGTTCTCCAGTAGGGAATCTAAATCTTGCATACTGTAACCGAAACGTCAGAGTTCGTTTAGGTGTTTCCTCTTCCGCTAAGCAGATTCCACGTAAAATATGTTTGTAATCCTTTAACTTGTCTTCCTCAATGCGTTGCACTAGGTGAATCTCGAAGTAACCATAATCATGAACATGTCGATCATTAGCGACCTCAAAGTTTTGAACAATGTCTGACCATTGAAAGAATTTCTGACGAATCAGTTCTCTTATACCATTCAGGTACCAGTGGTTAAAGATCTGGTGACGTATCGGATGCAATTGTTCTTTACGTTTGACTTGTATTTTCACCAGCTCTCGGTAAATGCGTTCTCTCAACTCCACAGGCAAAGCACGAATGTTCTCTAGCAAAGTATCCATGAATAGGTCATACTAAATCCTCTTTGGTCTGACACAAGAAATGTACTCTTTGCACAAACATGGTTTCACTTCAGTGTCGAATTTAAATCGTTGAGTCACTAATCTACACATTACAATTCGTTCAGAAGTTTCCTCTTTCACCAAGTTGACATTGTGTTCAAGATGTTGGTAATTCGTTAACTCTTCCTCTGGAATTCGATGCAGTACGTTTACAATGTAGTAGATAAAATCGTCCATACCAAACCATTCCTTTTTATAACCAGGAGGTCGTTGATCAATGTCTGTCCAATGGAACACTTTCAATTGAATCAGTCCTTGTATAGCCTTCAGGTACCAGTGGTTCAAACACCGGTGACGTATCGGATGCAATTGTTCTTTACGTTTCACTTGTATTTTGACCAGTTCTCGATAAATGCGTTCTCTCAACTCCACAGGCAAAGCACGAATGTTCTCTTGTAAAGTATCCATGAACAGATTATTATGGTAAAAAAGTTACTTCAATGTCTCGGTCCCACTAAGGGTAAGTAATGACAATTCGGTGACCATCGAGCATGTTCTACGCAGGCCGAATCTTGCGGTTCCCAGTGGTGAAGTGACACACCGCAACTGAAGCACTTGACTTTATCTCCTTCGCCCAAGTAGAAAAATCCGGCTCTGGCTAATTCTTCAGGGGTCGGTCCTCCCAGATACTTTGGCCATTTTCCTTTGAACGATTGAAGACGATTTTCAAAGTCGCAGTATTCCGACAAACGCACAGGAAACGAATATTCGTCTTTCACAGGTTCGTTTCGATGAGGGTTGGGTGACATGAACAGGAGTTTGCTCAGGGCTGGATGACATCCGTAGGGAGGTAAACGTGAAGGTCGACATTCCCCTTTAAACCCGGTAAAATGTCTAAGAGGACGAGCGGCATCGCTTTCGCATCCCTCAGGTTTGACACGCACAGCATCACTTTCCATGATGGGGCAGTGAGAACAAAGTTCCCATGATGCTTTACGGCATCGCTCAGGTCACAAGGTACAGCATCGTATCCATCGCAAGGCTCACAATCGCACTCGTCTGCAAACTCCGTTACGCAATTACAATGGTAACCACATGGACAATCGCAGTTTCCTTCCGGACATTTTCCGTCGCAATGCATGGGTCTTATCCATCCAATATTAGTCACACTAGAGGAAGATACAACTTTTTTACAATCCCCAAACTGGAACGATGCCTCTTTCAAAGTATTCATCTTGTTCGCTCGGTCTTGGTAGTCACAATGAACTATCGATCTTGCCTAGGGTTCCTTTTTTATATACAGACCAATACCGACGTGACCGTACGGTAAGGTGAAATGATTGGGAAGTCGAACTCGCTTCTGGTATACAATTTGATAGACTTTTTCCAAGGGTCGACTGACGATGTGGTGAGTGGGTAAACGTACAATCTTGTTCGGTTGATAGGTGGTCACTTTAAAGTTTCCATCCTCTCCCGATTGCAAGGCTTCTTTCAATACCCCAAAGTTGACCACTCGACTGGTACGATAATTCAGAGTCAGTCCTTTCACTTTGCACGTCGTGTGCACTTCTCCTTGTTTGTCCCGGTATTCGTAGCCGTAATTTTTGGGACCGCCACTGACGAAACTTAGAATCTTGTCGTCGGGATGCTCGTCTGTCCAGGCTCCTAAACGGTCTCCTTCGATGTCAGGGTGATGTTGAATCGGGTGATGGATGTAAATGCAGCTGTCCGTGTCAAAGTACAGGACGCGTTCCCCTAACAGTTCTAAAGCTTCGTACAATTTTAAGCGAGCATGGGCTGTCACGTAAGCCGCAATGATGACATTTCCAAAAGGGTCGTCTTGTACAAAGTCCAGATCTTCTTCGTAATTGACCAAGATCAAATTCTCTCGAACGACGTCCACGTGTTTCATGTATTTGGTTTTGTCGTGAATCATCTGGAAGTAGCGGGAAGGTTCTGTCAAATATTCCGTCTTGGGTAAACATGGTCGTTGTGCCATTTTACCCCACAAGCAATTTAACATCACTTTGGCAAACGATCGCCTGCCTTCGTTTTTCTCGATGTGGTCTAAAGTGATGCCTTCTTGTTCGTAGTATTTCTCTTTGAATTTTATTTGGTCTTCGGGAGTGTGACACCAGGAAGGATAGCCGCTGGCTTCTTGCTTCAGTTTCAAAAAGGCATCCACGTAGTCGGCGAAAATGCCTTTCTGAGTAGGGTCACCCTTGTGGTATTGTTGTGTCTTGGGAAAGTGGCAAATTTCGTACACTTCTAACAGTTGGTATCCCATGTCCAGAGCTTTGAACAATTCTACGCTGACCCAGGTTCCCGTCAAGGCACGTTCTTCCTGGGTGTGCTGACAAGGTTGGTCTTGGTTGCACGTTTCGGCACAAGTACGGCACAAGGGAAACATCAGTTTGCCTTGACAATGGTGAGGTAAGACGGGATGGTATAGGTTCGTGGGAGGCAAAACTTTGCACTTGATCAAGCCTTCGTATTGTCGAATGTTTTTCAGGTCGATGTGTTCCGTCAGCAATTGCGGGTGCCCTACAGGAAAGCGACAATATTTGCACACGTAGGGATACAGCGAACACACGTCCAAGTATTTGATTTCTTCTCCTTTCTCTTCGTCGGCTTGGTACAGCAAACAGGTGGCATTGGTCCTTCCTCCGTACAAACTATCCCTCGGGTTCAGCGGGTCCATGAACTGGTAACTTTCCACGAGGCGTTTAAACTCGGGATCGGTTTTCATACGGTGATCGTACTCGTGTTCCCACATTTCCACCACTTGGTATCCTTGCTGTTCTAACTTTAGGCGTCGCTGACAAGTGTCCTGGTACAAGTCTTCCATGGTTCGTTGCAAAAACTGATTTTTAGTGCCACGGTCAGGGTAGCAGACGGGACATCCGTGAAATAAGCAACCGTTAAACTCGTACACGATCTTGGGGTTTTCTAAGTCCCAGCCATCGACCGAATACGTTCCGATGGTCTTTTCGCCCCCTCCGTTGCGGGCATGCTGAATCCACTTGTCTTCCTTGTCGCACAAGTAATGTAACCAACGTAGGTCTTTGACCGAGTATTGACGTTTGACAAAGTGGGCCGTTTGAGGACTGATGACAGCCACGGTCTTTTCAGGCATGAATCGTTGTCGATACACTAAGGAACACGCTTTGGCAATGGTGCAAGCTTCTTTCAAAGGATCGACCCCTCCGTGTTCCATGAACAGTTCTCGAAATTTTCCACAGCAACGCCGTAAAATGTCCACGTCGGAACGACAATACTTTAGCATTTCTTCCTGAAAGTTGAAAGGGTCCGAGGCGTGAATCTGGTACCAAGCGTAGAAAGCTTCTCGTTGTTCGGTACGCATGTTGTCGGGGTCGTAATAGTGAGCCTCTGGTAAATGGGGTAGAACGGCATGTTGATTGGCTTCCGTATTGAAAAAGTGTGGAAAGTACC